>CM021100.1:646249901-646849901 GCA_007115665.2 Sequoiadendron giganteum
GAAAATGTTAAAGAAAAGGATGTATTTGAAAAATCAGCAAAAATGACCCTGGAAAATCTTGTTGCCATTATAGAAGAAGTGGAGACTCGAGATCATGAAGAAAATTTGGAGTTCGTGCAGCAGGATCAAGTTTTCCTACAGCAAGATCAAGAGTTCCTGCAACAATCATAGGAACAGGAAGAAGAAGCCATGCAACAGGAAGTGGAATTAGTGTACCCCCGCGGTCAAAACCTATTAGACCACCTGAATCAATGCAATTGGTACTATATGGAGCATCAACAAAGGTACTAGTAGGAATACATAATTCCCCTAGTTTTACAGTTCATGTAGCATTTTTAGATTTGTGGAAAGAGATACATAGATGGGAGGATGAATGGAAAAAGGAGAAGAAACGACTAAAAAGGGAAATTGAAGAGAAGGATGAAATCATTGAGGACAAGAATTAGGAGATTTCCTCTCTAAAAGAGAGGATGGATAATATTGCAACCTTGGTGCCACAAATTGTAGCATGCATAACACCACCAAGAGTTTATGCTCTGCACCTAAAGAAAAGTATCTCTCCTTTAAACTATCAAGACACATTTCAGATTTGAATCCTTCAATTGAAACTCCTATTGAATTTTTCAATGCTTATAGAATTGCCTCCCAAGAAATGAAAAATTTACCATGTGAATTTTATTTATACAATTTCGTTGTCAATAAAGACCAAGATTGGAACCCACTACTTTATGTGGGGGACATCCAATTGAGAGCATTTATGTCATGGGTACAAAATGAGATTAGTTGGGGTGAACAATATAATTCTTATAATCGGAAGGAATCCAATATTCCTTTAGCTATTAGAGTCAAATCCATGAACCCCAAAGGCATTTACGCAGACTAGAATAGAATGATCTTCAAGTCGAGCTATGGTAACAAGATTATGCCTTGGATTGAGGTAGCATATAGTGAGTATGAGGTAAAAACAATAGCAAAAGAGGATACTATGAGAAGATACCTATCCCAGAGATGGAACACACTAACTGATGAGCAAAAACAAGTTGAACCACATTCCATCCACAACTGTGTTACTGCACTAAAAAGAATTGAAAGGTATATTCAAATTGGAAGAACAAAGGGGCGAGAATGGCTTCCCTTGACTTTTCAACCACCTATCCTCATGTGGCCTGTAACAAATTTTAGATTCTTTCGATATGACATTGCTGAGGAAAACCAAAGATGGAAGAGACTCGACTGGTTGGGAGGATTCTACTGGAACCCGGATTCACCCATAGTAGACACTGACATTGGACAGTTATCAGTTGCAAATTTCAGAGCCATGACCAAGCAAAAGCATAACTCTTCCCCTATTGGAGGACTAGCAAAACGTTAGGTTGGGGGGAGTGATGAGCCTAGTTTTTGGGCTAGTTATGGGTAGAATCCACAGTCTATTTACTGAAATTACCATGGTCTTTGATATTGCATGACTGACACTTTTATATAATTTCTCTCAAACCTTAAGATATTTGGGTTTAATTCCCGTTTCTGCCAGTTTTAATGATATTGACTTATTATGTGGACTATCTATATTAATATTGCATGTGATTGATGGATGTTCTTTAAGATAATTTTAGCGATGCAATTATTATGCATACTGACATTGCCATGTAGACATGATTGGAAATGCTAAGTTGAGAAACGCAACCGCCAACTGGTCATGCTGAGGAAGCGCGTGAAGTTCAACTAGAAGACAATGGCAGAAGATTCTCATGTCAGCCACATGTAACCACCTTATGTTGATATTTAATGACATTGAGCAATGCAGGCATTACTACAGTGGTCAAGTCCATGTTTGGGCCTGCATGTCTGAACAGATTCCCTTGCATGTGTAACCGCCCTTCCACTCTTTTCTATATTTTCCCTAAATGGCATCCTTTCAGTTAGTGGGAGTTGACTACCCTGTTTAGATGATAAATAAGGTTTGGATCCTCCTTCTAAGGGAATTGATCACCAAGTTATTATACAAGCTGAGAATACTAGACATACTCTTTTGTATTTTCATTTTCTAATGAATGAAATGAGATTCTGAATTCAGTATCTAGGTTTAATCTAAGTTTGCATTAGTTTTAGAGGATACTCATCCAAGGGGGGCCACTTGGTGAGTAATATTTTAGTGTAGATAGATTAGTATTAGCTTTTTTTCAATACTTAGCAAGAATCTGGCATTGATTGTTCCTGCAGCCACTAGAATTCCATTATGTGACTGTTCTTGAAGCCAAAGCAGGCAAAGTAGTTTCTTGTTTGCTGCTTAGACTTTCATTTTTGTTATGCATGTTTAGTTTGAGTTTTATTGTTGATTAGTGTTCAGCCTTTGCTTAATTTATTTCCATGTAATTTACCTTCAACATTAATCTTTCTTAGTTGTATATTGAAGGTGACTACTTTGAAGTTCCTAGTGCACATACTGTGTTGACCCATTTTAAGTTCACGTCCTTGGGTTGAAAATTTAAATGTACCTTCATGATGGTTAAGATGGCTATTCAGGTCAGATGTCCAATCTCTGAATCATGGTTGTGAAGGCTTACTTATTGAAATCATTGTAGGAGGCCGACACCATCCTAAATCAGCCTCAAGTTGTTAATCTTCTATAAAGGAACTTATCTCTAATACCAATTGAAGGGAACACACTAAAATGAGAGGGGAGGTGAATCAATATAGTCAAATCTATTTAAAACTCTTTAATTTAACATGAATTACCATTAATCACTTCTCCAAATATGAATCTTAAATCATCAAACAACTATTGTTAAATAAACAACATAGATGCACACATTCACACAATGAACACCAAATATATGTGGACACCTAGAATGGGAAAAACCACTGTGAGAATAGATGCTAGGAGCTACTATCCTAATCCAACCTCATAGATAATGAGTTTACTTACAATTATGAAGTAGGCACCAATCTACCAAAGACACCAATCCCCTACTATATTTGTAGGCACCAATCCCCAATCCAAAGATTTGAGCACCATCTCAATAGGTAAGACACCAATCCTATCAGATTACATGAATATGATTTATGTATCATTAATATTGATTACACAAATTTCTTCTGATATGATCTTCCTTCACATACTCTCCTACACAACATATGATATTCTAATAATGACACACAATGATTGGGATGCAACTCCCATTACATCACCCAAATAATATTCACAATCACTTGCACATTCATAATGATGATTATTCATTGAATTAATTAGAGCCATCAATATATACATTCCAATACATTAACAATGTTTCATGTCAGCCAAGAATCCCTTAACACCATTTGTAATTAGCCAAGTCAGCTAAGGTGGACCTAAATTCAAATTGATATGAAATGTGTAGTGGATCGATCCTAAATAAAATTTGTTGCCACAATAATACATGATGTTGTGCACTTCCTTTAGAGATATTAACCTAGTCCTATTTATCTTTGCATGCTTCCTCTAGCTAGCACATAGTTCCCTTCTCTAGCACAAACACTCAGACATTATCCAATGTTAGCTAGTCAATACAAAAAGTACTTTGCTACCTCCAACTTTTTGTCTATTAAGACTCCACCTCTAAAATTCTATAATCTGATACAACATGAGTAGCTTTACTTTAGGTTAAAACTATAGGGTATAACATTCAACCGTGGTAGAATGCGAAGCAAAACACTATTACAGTGTATAAGTAGCAATCCACAAAATACTTCCACAAGCACTTCCAAACTACTCCTAAAAACATGAATAGATACAATCATGATGTTTCCTGGTATTCTCCATAGTGTAGTTCACCTTAGAACATTGTTCTCAAAATCTCTTACATGACATAATCATGACAGAAATACCTCTCGATTTCATGAGCTCAAACATGACAGAGGTAATTAAAATTTAATTCATTGATCTCCTAAATTCTCACCAATCTTCTGACATCATTCCTTTGACATCAATGAAAACATATGTTCAACAAAAATATGCAGCCCATAGTCTCTAATTTGGCACTAAATAACTAATGCCACAATGAGGGAAACATGTCAAACTTGTTCCTTTTGAAAAGTAGCATGGTCATGCCAATGTCTCCTTTATCCACAAGAAATTAGACCCTCTTATTTTCTTAGTCATGCATCTTGGCCAATTGCACAACACTTTAAATGTGTTGCTATTGTCATATTCAAATTTATGCACCAAGGTGACACCTATCCCAGGGAAGAAACCCTCATGTATTATATTATATTTTATTTGTTAGGGACCACTTGCCAATGACTCACATTCTTCAACCAATAGTGCAAAGGGAAAAATGTACCAATTATATTATATTCACCAAATTGTGCCAAGATGACACATGGAGTCTCTTTGAATTGATTGACAACTTTTTATTGTTTCCTTGTTTACTGAGCTTTAAGAATGACAAGCCCCATTAAATCTTGATATGGATGAATTGGCCAATAGTGCAATGTTTAAGCTTGTCAGGGCTAACAATATTTAACCTATTTTTAAATTTCTAAATGTGGTGCCCCTTATAATCAAAATTGGTTGGTCATGACCCATCACATAAGCAATTCAAAAATGATGACCCACTTCTTGACTCTCAATTTGAAACAAATTGGAGAGTGAGGCTCTACAATTTTTGGTGAATCTATGGAGGTCCTTGCTTGCAAATAAGAACCCAAAAATAGGAAGGTTTTATAAATTAAAAATGAATATAGAAATATGTATGGCAACCTACAAAGATTCAAATTCACCTTTTGAAGGTTGTTCCTTCTTCTTTGGTGATTTAAAATCCATATCTAGCTCAATGATCTCTTTATGAGAGATGTTTTCTATTTTTTGCATAAAAACCTTCACTTTGATATTTGAATTAATTCAAAGGTTGAAGGATTATTTTTATTTCTATGATGCTTGGTATTTGACTCTAGTTCTAAAAGAATGTTTGGTCCCCTTCTTTATTTGCAAGCATTGCTTTCATATCTTCTTCAATGAGCACATTTTTGTTATCTAGAAATGGAGAGGGAAGTCCTAACATGACCAAATGTTCAATGTGTCCCTTAATTTATTTCACAACTTTCTCCAAAGTGATTAATTGCACCTTGAATTTAGTGTAGCCTTGTTTTGACTAAAGAGCTTATTGACTTTTAGATTAATTTTATTTTTTTGTTGAATCTTGCATAAAGGAGGGTCTCCTATGAGGTGCTATATAGTTTCTCAACCAATGTTTGAGCTTGGGATAATCTCTAAGACAACATCAAAAAGGTTTGATCTATCTCAATTTTCACCTAAGAACTTATTATTTTGGCCTCTAATATGAATATAAGTGCTAGTATGAGCCTAACTGTGTTGGATACTATTCTATACTAGTAGGAAACATAGAGTTCCCTTATCATTGGTAATACTCCTATTACATGATAATTGTGTGTCACCTCCTCTTTGAGTTGCACTATCTATTAATATTTTATTCAAAAATTTCCTCCCTCATTTGCTTCATCTTGTCTATAAGTTTTGTGAGCCTTTGGTGAAGCATAGTTAGCTCTATGACTCTATCCTTTTCCTATTCTTATACCTTTTTTATTTGTTTTTTATAAGCATCCAAGTTGAGTTTTTCTTTATCTAGGATGATACATTGGAATGGAAGTCCAAATTTCCCTTAAAATTATACAAGGAAAGGATTGGAGGGAATATAGGAAAAATATGTGAAACCAATAAAGGAAACTAGAGGGAAACAAAAGAAATCCATTAGATCTTTATAAGTTCACATAGTGGAAATTAAAGCACAAGGATGAAAATGACTTGACTGGAGGTTGAGAGGTCGAGAGATTCAAAGATGGGAAATGATTAGAAGAATTTTAGAAGAAACCCTCAAGTCTACAAGAGGGAGATAGGGAAAGAAGGATGTGTTACGAGAACTAGGAGTAGGGAAGGACTTAAAGTCGGGAGGAAGAAGGGAATGGGAATAAGTCCAATCAAACCTCTCAAACCCAAAAATCACATGAAACTTGATTAGAAGCATGGAATGGGAGAATGAGGGGATGCAAAAGAGGATAAGAGGGGAAAAAGAACAATTATAAATATCCATCAAAAACCTATAAACTAATAGAATGCATTAAATGAAGAGGAAAGGACTTGATATACTGTGGAAGATTTTTATTCAAGAGAGAATGGTAGGATAGGAGGTAGACAACTAAAATAATTCTAGTAATCCATGAAAGTTCTCAAGTCCACAAAAATGATATAAAATAACCAAAACATTCCCAAACTTAGAACTTTCTTGGTTTTTTACTACTTCCAAAAATTTAGAGGAACATGGGGGGTGATGAGAAATAACATTTAAGAAAATTTGACCAAGGGAGATCCATTTTAAAATTTCTCAAAATGGTTATGGTGATGAGATAAATGAGGCCTATTACATAAGGTAGTTGGGACTCAAGCAATTTTGTGCATTGACAAATTGAGTCTCAATATATTAAATGTGGAAATAAAAGGAGGAAAAGAACTTGGGAAACTTTAGAAGAAGTCAACAAGAAGCCCATAAGTTTAGAGGACGAGAAAGAGAAAAAAGTGGCATTATAGAGTGTAATGTTTGCAAGGAAATGGGGGAAATCTAGAAAGGGTCCACAAATCCAGAGAGAATGAAGGAGGGGGGACCATAACGAAATACAAGGGAGTAAGGAAGTTTTGACTATATGTTGAAGTCTATGAGAGTTCTACAATATTGTAAAGGAGGTTGGGTATTTGAAGAATAACATGGGAGAATGAAGTTTGTGGGATCAAGAGGGAAGTTAAAACATTTAGATGAGGTTCATAATCCCATAAAGCAGAGAAGGGAAGTAGGGATTTGGGAAATGAAGGGAACATTAGACTTTAGCCATAATTTTTGAAGTCCTTGTGAGGTCCACAATTTCACAAAACAAACTTATAGAATTGCAAGGGAGACAAGGACTTGGGGAGTTGGGATTAGTACAAGAATTCAATATGAAGTTTGTAAGGGAATATGAGTCATCAAGGAAGAAAATGAGAAAATATTTTTGTAGGATTGGCATGAAAGTTTGTATATTGAAATGAGATTCACAATCCTCTAAATAAAGGAAGAAAGTATGGATGTGGGAAAGTGGGGGAGAGAAAAAATTCTTTCAAAGGTGTAGAAGTCTGTAGAAAGTTTGAAAACCCATAAAATTGAAGGAATATAGAGAGGAAATGGTGGAAATTTACCAAAGTGCCTTGATGTTCCATAAACTCATAAAATAATAGAAAGTGAACATAAGCAAATCTTATAATTACAAACTTTTAGATTTTTTTAAATACATGACTAGAGTATAATGAGTGAAATTGCACTACACCAAGCATACTTTTGAACATGGATGTCCCCTTGAAGACTTTGCAAATTGATAGTAATGATGGGCAAGGTTTACCAAAGCAACAAATGAGGACTAAACTTAAAATAATTTGGATTGTTAAGGAAGGTGGTAATAGGATCACCCACTTTCACATCCTCATATTTTGGATTACAAGGCATATAATCATGTGTCTAAGGATCATTAGTAAATACATCTCAACCTGACACCTAATGTTAATATTAAAAAAGGTTGTGATTTTCATATAGAAAATGGAAAAAATCAATTTTTGGGCTAAAAGGTGTGTTTTTGGATAAAATTTTTATTCCACAACACCACCTACATGGGTTCCTATTGTGTATGTCTCTTTAATTAATTCAAATTGAAAAGATTCCCAATTGACCTATTGGATCAAAAGTTATGGCCTCCAAAAGTTTTCATAAGAAATTTGAAATGTTGTTGGATGCATAAAAGAGTTGTAAAGGGGAATTATACTTGTTGACCAACTTATGATACATTTTATGGTACATCATAAGTCATATTTGATTAGGCAATAGTTTGGGTGCCACTTTTGGGTGGTTTTAGCTCGTGGGTTTCTAATTATCATTTGATGGTTTTGGGTTTTGTATCTCCTACATATTAGGTGCTTGAGATGGAGGTAGAGTGTAGAGATTGATATATATTATTAAGTTGTAAGAATTCCTCTAGATCTCTAGTTGGTGATACTCATGTGAGGGATTTCACTACAAGTGTACTATAATCATGATTTACTAACTGATACATTGAGCTACTTTGGAGTGTGTATCTTTCATCCCGAAATAGTTTTCCCCACATACACCTATGATATGCTATATATTATTTATTTACTATTAAAAAAAAATATACTTTTTGTAATTGTTAAAAGATTGAAATTTATATAGCACTCTCCTCGTAATATCAATGTTGGAAGTATTTATGCATACCTTGCTTCCTTTCATTTGGTATAAAATCCTAATCACCTTAGATTATAGGTGTTGATCAAAGTGATTTTTGTACTAATCTTCATTTGAGTAGGAGCTTGTGTAGTGAGGTTTTTGATCTTATTGCAAAAAGATATGGAAAGCACATTAAAGATAGAGATGAAGAAATTCTCAGGCACAAAATTTCAATTGTAGAAACTCAAGAAGGAGGATGTACTCAGATATTAAGATATAAGGGTTGTAGTGTTTGGAACCAAACCTATAACTACATCACAATAAGACTAGGACAAGATGAATAGAAAGACAAAGGATCTTATTAGACTTAGTTTGGTTGATTTGGTGTTGTTGAATATGCAAGAAGAGACTATTGCCATGAATCTCTAGAAGAAGTTTGGAGAAATTTATTAGCATAAATCCTTGGTGAATAATATTTTCTTGAGAGATAAGTTGTATATCCTTAGGATCGAGGATGGTGGGTTTATGACCAAATATCTAAATGCCTTCAATATGGTATTTACCTAGTTGCACTCCATGAGAGTGAAAATAGAGGAGAAGGATATTGTATGACTTTGTTTTGTTCTTTGCCAAATTCTTGGGACCTCCTTGTTATGTCTATTGGTATCACTAACCCCAAGTTCAATATGGACGAAGTGGTTACATATTTAATTTTAGAAGAAATGAGAAGGAAGAGTTATGAGTCAGATAAGGAGGCACTTGCACCTCATGGAAGATCCAAAGAAAAAGAAATAAGGACAAGAAGCAAGATATGTATTGTGGGAGATTCAAATCTCTTGATAAGTTCAAGGTGAAATGTTAGAACTATGACAAAACAACACATCCAAGAAGATATTATAAGAAGGAGAAGAAGAAGAAAAACATAGATTATGGTAATGAGTTTAAGAGATCCTCCAAGGATATAGTTGATGCTTTTATTATTGCCTTGGCTACTCATGCATCATAATGTGCATGGTTGAAATAATTTGTTGTCTCTTTCTACATGGCCTCACTTTGAGATTAGTTTACAAAACATGAAGAATATAATGGTGGGAAGGTGTAAATAGAAGGAGATTCTCATATAAATATTTTTCATTAGGTTAGAGTCCTAATTTGATTCCCCAATGGATGAGTGAAGAGGATAAATGATGTACTGCAATATCCCTAATTTAGAATAGAACATTTTGTAAGGCCTCACTCACCTATAAAATTAGAGGCATTATTTAAGAGTATTTTGTAGAATGATATGTTAGGTAAGGCCTACAATATCCCTATAAAATGGTGTACTATAATATCCCTAATGATGTAGGTGTTCAAATTGGCACTCTATTTTAGCTAGATGTATGCATAATTTAGTGTGATAGTTATTCAATTCCTACAATGAAGAGATTTGTATAATTTTTACATTCACCATTGGAACCTAAGGGTGCTCATACTTTGGAGACTAGTTTGCCACCAGAGAAAACAATATTATGCCACCAACAAATGGTTCACATATGTGAGAAGGATTAAATACCATAAGTTTTTATTGAGTGGTTAATGATTTTAATATTGAATTAGATTTCTCTTAACATTGTGTGTAATAAAAATAAAATAATGTTTAATTTTACTCTAGATCTCATAAATATTTTGAGGTGTTGGATTTAGTCAATTCTAATTTATTTAGTCTTATTAATGTTCCTTCAATTTCCAAATCTATATTATTATATAATATGATTGACGATTACAATAGAACATGGGTATATTTATTTAGAAGTAAATCTAAATTCCCTAGCCATTTTAAAGAGTTTAAGGCTCTTGTAGAGTATTTTATTGGTAGGATATTAATATTTTGAGGATTGATGATGGTGGTGATTTTTTCTCAACATATTTTGATAGATTATGTAAGGACCATGGAATTAAAGGACATAATACAACTATGTACACACCTCAATAGAATACAACTATAAAAAGAATGAAAAATATGTCGATGGAAAGGGCTAGGAGTATGCTGAGTGGGGTTGGCCTAGTATAACTTTTTTGGGTAGAAGCAATTACAACAACTTGTTACATGATTAATAGGTATCCTACATCATTTTTTTTTATAAGATATCTATGGAGGTGTGGTTGCGTGAAAATCCCTCATTGAGATATCTTCGAGCCTTTGGTTGCAAGGTATATGTACATGTTCCTAGAGAGAAGAGATCAAGCTTGGAGAGCAAGCTTGTAAAATGTATCTTCATTGGATATGGTGTTGGTGTAAAAGGATACAAGATTTGGGACCTTATGAATGACATATTTTTTTAACAAAAGTGTTACCTTTAAATAAGTTAAGTCTTGTTTCATAATATTGTAGCCAAAGAAGGATAGAAATAAAGATGTTGTTCAACTAACCCCAAGGAGTGAGAAGGTTGAACCAAAATCCTACAAAGGACCTAAATAGGAAGATAATTTAGAAAGTTTTAAATAAGAGATATAACCTCCACTTCAATCATTGAGAAGGTCCACTCGCTAAATACATCAATCAAAAAGGTATACTCCCTTTGATTGGAGATGCATTTTTACTTTGATTACTAATATTGTTGAACCTAAGACCATAAAGGAGGCTATGGGTAAGGATGATGTATAGTCTTGGGAGGTGGCCAAGGATAAGGAGATGCTTTCTTTGAAGAAAAATAACATGTGGGACCTAGTATCTTTTTCTAATGGATGAAAGTTTATTGAATGTAAATGGGTGTTCAAAAGAAAATAGGGTCTAATGGTATTATTGAGAAATACAATGTGATATTAGTTATAAAGTATTATTCCCAAGTTGAGGGGATAGATTATGGTGATATTTTATCCATAGTATAAAAGTTAACATCTATTTGATTTCTATTATCTCTTCTTATAGCATAAGATCTTTAGGTTGAGTGTATGGATGTGAAGATATCATTCCTTCATGGTGATTTGGATGAAGAGATGTATATGACACAAGTGAAGCACTCCATTGATAAAGGTAAAGAAAATTTGTTATGTAAGTCGAAGAAGTATTTAGATGGTCTTAAGCAATATCCTAAGATGTGGTACCAAAATTTTAATTCTTTTATATTAATTTTATGATTTATAATATCAAAATTACATCATTGCATCTACTATAAGATGATCAATGACCATATTCTCCTCATTGTGTTATTTGTTCAGGATATATTATTTTTTGATAATGGGAAAGGTTTAATTTGTTATTTTAAGTCTTAACTTTCAACACATTTTGAGATGGACTTAGGGGAAACCGTGTACATCTTGGAGATGGAGATCAAAAAAGATAGAGTGAATACAAAATTTTGGTTGGACCAAAGTAAGTATGTGAACTCAGTGTTGCATAGGTGTAATATGATAAATTGTAGGTTATTGTGTGTTCCTATTATGATGGGGATAAATTTATATATTGAGCAGTGTTTAATTTCTCCCAATGAGATGGAAAATATAATTAGAGTATTTTATGCTAGTGTAATTAGGAGTTTTATGTATGCTATGATCTATACAAGACTATTCATTCCCCAAGTAGTGGGATTCCTTAGCTAATTTTTGGCTTATCTTGGACAAGTATATTGAGATGTAATGAAAAGGGTCTTTGGGCATTTTTAGGGTACCTTTGAGTATTCCTTATGTTATCATGTTTATCCTACAAGGAACAAACTTTCTATTTGTATTTATGGATTCAAACTAGGCTAGAGATATAAAAATAGAATAACCACTAGTCAATATATTTTCACTATATTTGGTGGTACAATCAACTAGATGAGTAAGTAATTTGTTTTGGCTACTTTATTTTCTGTAGAAGAAAATTATATGGAAACAACTGTTGGGATTAAGGTGTCTCAACCTTACTGAGTCCCATGATTAATTTATTAATTATTTACCTCTAAGTTTCTGACTTAATTAATTAAATGCAATAATATTGTTTCAAAATTACTAAGTCACTTTGTGGGACCCAATGGGGAGTTGGCATCCTACATGCAAGGTGTGAAAATGAAAAATTGTGACACATGTCACATGGGTGCTCCATTGGGAAAAGGAAATTATTTCTACATCAAAAATAGGTGCCATGTTGACATGTGGCAATGTATTTTGGAAATAAGTATTGGTGGGATCCACTTGTGTGTTATTTTATCTCTTTGGAAACGTGGAAGCAAGGAAAGGTGACACTTATCATCTTGGGGAAAATTTGAACATTGTAAATTTTTAAAAATTCAAGGAGGAGTTCCTTTATGCCATGTGGCATGTTGTTGACTTGTTGACTGAAGCTTGAAGAGGAAACTTGCTTAATGGAGACTGATTTGTCACTCAGAGTGACTAGGAGTTGTGGGTGAGTTATATTTTGGCAATAAATCTAATTTTCTATATGGGATGCCTAGCATGTGAGGTTTATTGATTTTTGTAGTTGCAAGCCTTGTATGTGCTTGCATGTTGTTTCACGTACGTGCATGTTTGACATGCTGCTAATCAAGTCACTTGGGACTCGTGCATATTGTTGATTTTTAGTTTGCATGCATAAAGAGACTGGGAGATTGACATGTGGAAAAAATCAACACCCGTGTATGAGATGTATTTATTGATTCCTTAGTGCATTGTTTGCAGAGAGATTGAATGTAATTTCTAAGATGTCGTTATGCTATCGGATTCACTCTACAATTGTATCATAGTGAATCAACACCTGCAAGAGTATAGACTCTAAATATTGTATGTAATTTCCATATTGTTGTAATATAATTGATTTGTGCTTTGGTGTGTAGGTTTTTTCCCAAAAGGGTTTTCCCACATAAAATTTTGTTATGTGTTGAATGCTTTAAATCTGAAAAATAATAATTAATTGCATGTGCATTCTTAAGTTAACTATAAAAGTAAAGATTTGAAATAAAGTTTTGTAACCTCTTCCCTAATTGATATACATTAGGGAAGTGTTTTTGCACTTGGCTTTCCTTTTAGTTGGTATCAAAGACTGAATAGCTTTGTTATCCTTGGTGGGTTAGAAGGGTACTTATCTATATTTAGTGGGAGTTCTAGTAAAGAGAACTTTGTAAACTCATTGTAGTTTTAAGATGGCAAGCACATATGGAAGAATAGAGATGTGGAAACTCAAAATGGAGGATATGCTCATAGATCAAGATCTATGGGCTACAATATCCAGTACAAACCAACAACAACCTTGCAAGATGATTAAGATCTAATGGATCTGAAAGCCAAGGGTCTGATAAGACTTTGTTTTCAAGATTATGTGCTCTTGAATATCCATGAGGGGAAGGTTGCAACTAGTCTTTGGAAGAAGCTTGGTGACATTTATCAATGGAAATCATTGGTGAATAATATTTTCTTGAGAAATAAGTTGTATTCTCTAAGGATGGAGGAAGGAGGATCAATTGTTGATCACTTGAATGCAATCAATATGCTAGTGGCTCAACTTGGTTTTGTTGGTGTTGAGATTGATGACAAGGATTGTTGCATGTTATTTGTGCTCTTTGTCAGACTTGTGGGACCACTTGGTGATGGCTATTGGAAGCACAACAACTAATTTCAAGATGGAAGATGTGGTTTCTTTGTTGTTATTTGAGGATATGCGAAGGAAGTCTTTTGAGATGGCCAAGGAGGCCATGTCAGTTTGTGTTAGATCAAAGGAGAAAGGAAAGAAAAAGGATAAGAAGTCTAAGTCCAAGTCTCCAAGGACATCTAAGTCTCCTAACAAAAATTCCAAGGCTAAATACTGGTATGGGAAATCCGTTTTGAAAAGACTACAAAGAGGAGAAAAAGAAGAAAAGTAATACATCTAATTATGAATCCTCATATGAAGATGTAGATGCATTTTTCATAGCCTTGGAAACACATGCATTGGAATATGTGTGGTTAATTGACTCAAGTGCTTCTTTCCACATGACCTCTCATAGAGATTGGTTCTCAAAGTATGAATATTATGACAGTGGAAAGGTGTATCTGGGTGATAACTCCCACCTGAAGATTTTTGGTCATGGAAGAGTTAGGATTTGATTCCCTAATGGTAGAGTGAGGGGGATTGATGGTTTTCTGCACATCCCTAGTTTGGCACGAAACCTACTCTCAATGAGTAAGCTAGGTGATGTAGGAGTGCAAGTTGTTTTCTTAAGTAGCAGATGCAAGATCATCAGAGGTGTTATGGTGCTTGCTAAGGGTGTTTGGCACTTTTTATAAGTTGAATGCATGCAAGGTTCAATGCAATAGTGCTTCTATGAAGTCCAACAAAAGGGCTTTAGATTCTTCATCCTCACCATTAGATCGAGCAAAGAAGAATACTATGGTGTCTAAATTTGATGGTCATGCTTTTTGGGTAACTAAGGGTGCCAATTCTTTGGAAATGAAAATTCCTTATGAGAAAACAATGTTATGGTACCAAAGGCTTGGCCATATTGGTGAGAAGGGTCTTAAAGCCTTGAAAAATAAGAGCCTTGTTTAAGGACATGATGATTGTAATCTCGAGTTTGACTTTTTTAAACATTATATATATGGAAAACAACACTGTGTTTCTTTTTATTCTATTTTTCATAAATATTTTGGAGTTTTGCATTATGTGCATTTTGATGTGTTTGGTTCAGTTAATGTTCCTTCATTGTTTAGATCTATGCATTTTGTCTCATTCATAGATGACTATTCTGGAAGGATATTTGTATATTTCCTCATAAGTAAATTTTAAGTTTTCAGTGAGTTTAAGGAGTTCAAGTCCTTGGTTGAAAACCAGATTGGTAGAAAAATAAATGCTTGAGGATGGATAATGGTGGTGAGTTTTGTTTTGTGGAATTTGATTGCTTCTATAAGGACCATGGGATTTTGAGACACAAGACAAGTCCATACAACCCACAACATAATGGAGTTGTAGAGAGGATGAATGGAACACTAATGGAGAAGGCTAGGAGTATGTTGAGTGGTGGTGGCCTTGAATAGAAGTTTTGGGTTGAAGCTATAGCCACTACATGTTATTGGATCAACATATCTCCTACTTTGGTACTTGTTGAAAACACACCCTTTGAGGCATGGTCTGGAAAGAAGCCCTTGATGAGACATCTCAATCTTTAGTCGTAAGGCATATGCTCATGTGCCTAATGTGAAAAGATCTAAGTTGGAGAACAAGGCAATGAAGTGTATCTTCATCAACTATGGTGTCAGTATGAAAGGGTACAAGCTTTGGGATCCACTTGCAGAGATTGTTCTCTATGGTAGAAGTGTGGTGTTTTGTGAGCTGAAATCTTCCACAGTTGATCTAGACCCAGAGAAGGAAGAGAAGGAGGTAGTTCAATTTCCACCTACTCTTGAAAATAATGAACTACACACTCCCGGTGGACCTAATGATGATGAGAGATTTGAAGAAGAGAGAGAACCTCAACCTCGACCATTGAGAAGAAAGGCGGAAATCAAATAGATTTGGGTATTCTATTTTAGGTTCTAGTTGCATATTTACTTTGATTGCTAATACTAATGAGCCTAGGATAGATAGAGAGGCTATGGATATGCATGATGTAGATTCCTAGATGGAAGAGATGATGGTATTGAAAAAGAATGTTACAAGGGATCTGGTACCTTTTCCAGAAGATGAAAACCCGTTGGTTATAAATGGGTGTTTAAGAAGAAAATGGGTCCTGAGGGAAGTGTTGAAAAGCATAAGGCAAGGTTGGTTACGAAGGGATATTCCCACGTGGAGGGATTATGGGGAGATTTTCTCTCTTGTAGCCAATCTAACATCCATTCGGTTCTTAGTATCACTTGCATTGGCTGATGACTTTGAAGTCAAGAAAATGGATGTGAAGACAACTTTCCTTCATGGTGACTTGGAGGAGGAAATTTATATGTCATAGCCAAAGCATTTTGTTGTGAAAGGAAAAGAGAATCTGGTGTGTAAGGTGAGAAAATATTTGTATGGTCTAAAATAATCTCCTAGGATGTGGTACCAGAAGTTTGACACTTATGTGTTGTCCTTGGTTTTTCTAAGATCCAAATCTAACCATTATGTCTATTAAAAGGTTGAATATGATCGCATTTTCATGATTGTTTTGTATGTGGATATGTTGTTCATTGGGAATGGAAAAAGCATGATTTTAGATTTGAAGTCTCAATTTCTAGCACAATTTGAGATGAATGATATGGGTGCAATGAGGTATATTCTAGGGATTGAGACCAAAAGATATAGAACTAACAAAAAGTTTGGTTAAGCCAAAGCAAGTATGTGAACTCTATGTTGAAGAGATTAAACATGACTACTTGTAGACAATTAGTTGCTCTTGTTATGCAGGGGATGAATGTGGAGGATTGTCCAAAATCTCCTACTAAGATGGACGACATGATCAGAGTTCCTTACGCGAGTGTTGTTGGTAGCTTGATGAATACTATTGTTTGTATGAGGCCAAACATTGCCCAAGCAATGGGAGTCCTTAGTTTATGGCTAATCCTTTATGGATGCAGTTAAGAGAGTGATCAGTTACTTGCAAGGTACTTTCAAGTATGCCCTGTGTTTTCATGGTTATTCTACTATACCTCAAAATTCAGTGAGCATTCATGGATATGTGGATTTTGATTGGGCGGGTGACATTGACAGTGGGAGATCCACCAATGGATATGTTTTCATGATGTTTGGTGATGCTATTAGTTGGATGAGTAACCAACAAGTTGTAGTCATTTGGTCTACTACTAAAGAAAATTACATGGCAGCTACTCATGCTTGCAAAGAAGCCATTTGGTTTAAGAGACTATGTTTTGATGTTGGTCTTGATGTAGGATAGATTGTTATCTGTTGTGACAGTCAGAGTGTTATATGTTTAGTGAAAAATCCTACTTTTTATGCCAGAACAAAGCACATTGATGTGCAATTTCATTTTGTTCATGATATGGTGGAAGATGGAAAAGTTAACTTGGAAAAGGTGGACACTTTTGTGAATGTTGAAGATGCACTGATGAAGCCAATGATCACACAAAAGTTCAAATGTTGTGTTGATTCAATGGACCTTGCGACTTGAACAGTGATACAAAGACTCCTGAAGATCTTCGAAAAATGTGAGAATGTTGGGATTAAGGTTTCTCAACCTTAGTGAGTCCCATGATTAATTTATTAATTATTTACCCCTAATATTTGTTTCCAAATTGCTAAGTCACTTTATGGAACCCAACAGGGAGTTGACATCCTACATGCAAAGTGTGGAAAGGAAAAATTATGACACATGTCACATTGGTGCTCCATTGGGAAAAGTAAATTGTTTCTACATCAAAAATGGGTATCATATTGACATGTGGTATTGTATTTCAGAAATAAGTATTTATGAGGTCCACTTGTGTGCTATTTTATCTCTTTGAAAAATTGAAAGCAAGAAAGGTGACACTTGTCATCTTGGGGCACATTTGAACATTGCAAATTGTAAAAACCTCAAGGAGGAGCCCTCTTATGCCATGTGGCATTTTTTTATCTTGTTTATTGAAGCTTGAAAAGGAAACTTGCTTAACAGAGACTGATTTGTCACTTGGAGTGACTAGAAGTTGTGGGTGAGTTATATTTTGGCAGTAAATTTGATTTTCTCTATGGGACGCCTAGCATGTGAAGTTGGTGCAGGAGCACTAGGACAAATACATACCTCCATTTGGAAATTTTTGAAGATTGATTCAAGTATGATGTATTTACTTTGTAATTAGGTCATAAAGGTCATTTTTCACATGTTGAAGCACTAGGAGGGGTCATTGTTTAATTTTTGTATCAATTTTGTAAAGATGTAAAAGTTGTCCAAAAAGATGCAAAAGATGCAAAGTTGTAAAAGTTGAAAAAATACAACATATGGAAGATGAAAGGTCATAAAGGTTTAGTTTGCTTGAAGGTAGTTGGAAACTGAAGAGATGAGTTTGAAATGCCTTTAAAAGGCTTTGTAGACATTTGATAATGTGTGGGTAATTGAGTTTAAGAATTTGATTAATAAAAAGCACTATTTTTGTGCATGTTTCTTCATAAATTTATTGTTCATTGGTGCTATACGGCCCTGTACGGGCATGATTGCATGTATAATTGATTGTAAGTGATAGATTAATCAATCACCTTCCTAACACATTTTGTTTCATGCAATTTGGTTCACATTTGAGCAAGATATTGTGAATTTTATGTAGACAGTTATAACCCTGGTTTAGGGTAAACAGTGACAAGAAAATTTATGTTTCTTTCATTCTAGGCATTGAAAATCCTTGGTTTTTGGTGAAGTTACTCCTTTATGAATGTACTTTCATGTTCCAGAGGTTTCAAACCAAATGATAATGGATAATGTGTGAAAAGTGGAAGTTTAGGACTGTGACAGTCTAAAAAATAGAGTTTTGAGGTAGTCATGGAAGCCTAATGCCTAGGGTTTATCAAAATGCATATGGAAAAGGAATTTTGATTATTAAATAAGCATGATCAGGTCCAATTAAGTATGTTCCAAGCATTGGTTAAGGGAAATTGAGTTTGGAGATAGTAAAATCAATAACCCCTATTGTGACCATGCCTAATTAGGCCTAAATTGGAACGGGATAGTCATATTTTGAGTCCATTTTTCAAAGCTACCCATGTTGGTTTTTAGATATGTTTTAAAACCCATTAATGGGTACTCAAAAATCCCATCACAGTATTAAGATGAGATCTACATCAAAAGTTGTGTTCTGACAGTCCCATGAGGAGACCTACTAGCATTGAAGGCAAGTTTGTGAGAATAAGCCAGTAGTTGACATTTAAAGGTCTTGAATTTGAGTAATTTGTGTAAGATAGAAACATTAAAGGGCCTGAAGGCATTAAGTTATTTTGTTGGGTCAGTGATTTTACGAATCGAAGGGTGGTCATGTGAGTGAAGGATACCTTGAAAGGTGATTGTCTTGTAAAGTGAGTTGATGGAAACCCATTGTTGTGAAACATGTCTCCATGAAAGTGAGTGGTGAATCCCTCTATACTGCATCAGTTGGTATCAGAGCTCATAAAGGTTTGGGCAGAGAGCTTGTGGTTTTGTGGTTGTGTGTTTGTGTTTGTGTAGGTGAAGAGAGAACCTGGTTGATGGTTGCCAAGAGACTAGGTAGAGGAAAATTGGAAAGACCTAGGTGAGGCTAAGAAGTTGAGAAGAAATGGGAGACTTGCTTGAGTAAAGAGGAGAAGATGGATTTGTTGAGAAGGAATTTGTAGGTAGAGGATAGAAGAAAAGAGAGAAAGAGGTAAGAGAATTTTGATAAAGAGATAACAACACTGAAGAAATACATAAGAAGATTGGATTTGGAGTTCCAAATGAAGATGGAATAATTGATCAAACAAGCAACAAGTTGGCACTTGACAATGAAAAAGAGAGTTACATGGCCCATAAAGAAGATTGTCAAAAGAAGGAAAAGGAAAGAAAAGATAGAAGCTAGAAGGCAAGAAGAAGAGATGCTGATGAAGTTGACAGAAGATGAGATGCTGATAACAAAGTTTGAAATAGAGTAAGTTGAGGATGAACTCCTTGAAGGAGCAGAAAATTTGATAAAGGACATGAAGATGAGGAATGAATAAGATATTGTCACATGGCAAAAGAAAAAGGTGAAAGAGGTAATCTATCATTTCCTTATGATGATAAAAAATTTGATGGGGTGCAAGCCGAGGTACAAAGTGAAGAGAGAAGGACAATGTGCAGAGATAAAAATTGAAATGCATCAAAGCATAAAGAATCTGATTTCAAGTGGCAAGATAGGGAGAAAATTGATTTGCATGGACAAAATGAAACCAAAGGTGAAGATGAAAACAACTAGGAGTTGTTTCAAGGTGTCGAGCTACAAGGCATCAAAGAGGCACATTCAGAGGATGGAGATTTAATCCAAGAGGGCTTGGAACCTTTTCATGGCCAGGAGTATGGTGCAGGAGCACCGGGACAAATACATACCTCCATTTGGAAATTCTTGAAGATTGATTCAAGTCTAATGTATTTACTTTGTAATTAGGTCATAAAGGTCATTTTTCACATGTTGAAGCACTAGGAGAGGTCATTGTTTAAGTTTTGCATCAATTTTGTAAAGATGTAAAAATTGTCCAAAAAGATGCAAAGTTGTAAAAGTTGCAAAAATGCAACATATGGAAGATGAAAGGTCATGAAGGTTTAGTTCGCTTGAAGGCAGTTGGAAACTAAAGAGACAAGTTTGAAATTACTTTAAAAGGATTTGTAGACATTTGATAATGTGTGGGTGATTGAGTTTAAGAATTTTGATTAATAAAAAGCACTATTTTTGTGCATGTTTCTTCATAAATTTACTGTTCATTGGTGTTGTACGGCCCTGTACGGGAATGACTGCATGTCTAATTGATTGTAAGTGATAGATTAATTGATCACCTTCCTAACACATTTTGTTTTATGCAATTTGGTTCACATTTGAGAAAGATATTGTGAATTTTTTGTAGACAGTTATAACCCTGGTTTAGGGTAAATAGTGACAAGAAAATTTATGTTTTGTTTCATTCTAGCCATTGAATTTATGTTTTGTTTCATTCTAGCCATTGAAAATCCTTGGTTTTTGGTGAAGTTACTCCTTTATGAATGCAATTTCATGTTCCAAAGGTGTCAGACCAAATGATAATGGATAATGTGTGAAAAGTGGAAGTTTAGGATTGTAATAGTCTGAAAAATAGTTTTGAGGCAATCATGGAAGCCTAATGCCTTGGGTTTGTCAAAATGCATATGGAAAAGGAATTTTGATGATTAAATAAGCATTATCAGGTCCAATTAAGTATGTTCCAAGTGTTGGTTAAGGAAAATTGAGTTTGGAGATAGTAAAATCAATAACCCATGTTGTGACCATGCCTAATTAGGCCTAAATTGGAATGGGACAGTCATATAAATTGAGTCCGTTTTTCAAAGATACCCATGTTGGTTTTTAGATATGTTTTAAAACCCCTTAATGGGTACTCAAAAATCCCATCACAGTCTTAAGATGATATCTGCATCAAAATTTGTGTTCTGGCAGTCCTATGAGGAGACCTATTAGCATTGAAGGAAGGTTTGTGAGAATAAGCCAGTATTTGACACTTAAAGGTCTTGAATTTGAGTAATTTGTGTAATATCGAACCCCTAAAGGGTATAAAGGTATTGAGTGAGTTTTTTGGGTCAGTGAGTTTATGAATCAAAGGGTGGTCATGTGAGTGAAAAATACCTTGAAAGGTGATTGTCTTGTAAAGTGAGTTGATGGAAACCCATTGTTGTGAAATATGTCTCCATGAAAGTGAGTGGTGAATCCCTCTATATTGCATCAAAGGTTGCTTTATTTTTGGAGCTGAAAGCCTTGCATGTGCTTGCATGTTTGATAGGTTGCTAATCGAGTCACTTGGGACTTGTGCATGTTGATGATTTTCAATTTGCATGCATAAAGAAACTAGGAGATTGACACATGGAAAAAATCAATGCCCATGTATGAGATGTATTTATTGATGCCTTAGTGCATTGTTTATAGAGTTTGAATGTAATTTCTAAGATTTCATTATGTTGTTGGATTCACTCTAGAATTGTATCGCAGTGAATCAACACATGTAAGAGCATAAACTTTGAATATTTTATGTAATTCCATATTACTATAATACAATTGATCTGTACTTTGGTGTGTGGATTTTTTCCTGAAATTTTTTTCCCACGTAAAATTCTATGTTATGTTTTGAATGCTTTGAATTTGAAAATAATAATTAATTACATGTGCATTCTTAAGTTAACTATAAAAGTAAAGATTTGAAACAAATTTTTGTAACCTCTTCCATGATTGATTTGTATTAGGGAAGTGTTTCCACACTTGGCTTTCCTTCCAACAACTCATTCTTGTAAGGAATCCATCTAGCTTAAGTTATTGTGTTTAGATGTTGGGTTGGAGCTAAGATCTATTATGGTTCATTGTGACAAGTAGAGTGCCATATGCATGGCAAAGAACCCAACCTTTCATACAAGGATGAAGCATATTGATGTCTAGTACCATTTTGATCAATATATGGCAAGGGATGGGAGGTTGACACTAGAAAAAGTTGACACTTTGAAGAATGTTGTAGATGCACTGACAAAGCTAGTGAACACAAAATTAATTAGGTGGTGCTACAATATATGGGCCTCTTGGCCCCTATTAATTAGATAATGGTATAGAATACTCCATTTTCTCTTAAAAATTGTTCAAAAAGTGGTAGAATGTTAGGAAAGTTTTCTCAACCTTACTCCTAATTCTAAGATTATAAAAGGTGCAATTTCTGGATAAAAAATGAAAAACTGAATTTTTGGGCTATAGGGTTGGTTTTTGGCCAAAATAAAAATTATTGGTTGCTCAACACGACCTATGGAGGTTTTTGTTGTGTGTCTCTTTGAATACTTCATTTTTAGAAAACTTGGCCCAATCCTCCCATCAAATCAAAAGTCAGGGCCTCTAGAAGTTTGCATAGGAAATGTAAAAAATTGTTGGATACATAAAAGTGCTATAATGGAGAGTTACACCTATCAACCAACTTATGGTGCATGTTATGACAAATAATAAGGTATCTTTGATTTTGGGGATAATTTTGGTGTTGTTTTTGGTTTGTATTAGCTCATTATTTTTAGTTACCATTTGATGGTTTTAGGTTTTGTATCTCTTATATATTAGGTGCTTGATATGGAGGTAGAATGTAGGGTTTTAAAAATATTGTTAAGTTGTAAGAATTCCTCCAAATCTCTATTTGGTGATACTCCTATGAAGGCTTTCTTTGCAAGTGTATTGTAATCATGGTTTACTAAATAATACATTGAGTTGCTTTGGAGTGTGGGGTTTTTCTCCCAAAAGGGTTTTCCCCGTGTACACCTATGTTATGGTATATATTATTTATTTTCCATTTAAATATGTTTCTTCTTTATGTTATTGTTAAAATATTGAAATTTCACAAAAATATCCTCAAAATATTAGTGTAGGAAGAATTTTTGCATACCCTACTTGCTTTCAAGGAGAAGTGATTGAAGTTGGGTAACAAGGAAATGTGTATCTTCATTAGCTATGTTGTTTGTGTGAGAGGATATAAGCTTTGGGACCCATGGATAAGAGAATTTTCTATAACATTATTTTATTATTTTCAAAGAATTCAAGCCTTCTTCTATAATCATGTAACTAAAATAGGATGAGAAGAAGTTAGTTGTCTATCTACCACCCAATATCAAGAAAAATGAACTAGAAGTTTATGAATGATTTCAAGAGGAAATGGAACCTCTACCTCAAACTTTGAGGAGATCCCCTAAGTAAATAAGGCAACCTAATATATATAACATCCTTGATTATAGATGCATATTTACTTTGCTTACTAACATTGATGATCCTAGAGATATCAATGCAATAATGGATATGGATGATTTTATCCTAAATAATAGTCATGGATGTGGAGATGGCTACATTAAAAAAGAATGATACACAAGATTTTAAAAATTCTTTATAGATGGAAACCTATTGGTCAAAAATGAGTGCTCAATAAGGGGATTGGTATAGATGGTATTTTTGAAAATTCAAGGTGAGATTGGTTGTGAAAGGGTATTCTCAAGTTGATGGAATATACTTAAGTAAGATTTTTCCTAGTCACTAAGTTGACATCTATTAGGTTCTTATTATCTAATGACAATTTTTTATTTAGAGATAGAATATATGAATATGAAAATAGCATGCTTGCATGGTGACTTGGACCTGAGATCTATCTAATATAGCCAAAGCACTATGTTGAAAAGGAATTTGGAGTCATTGGTTTGTAAATTAATTTTTTGTATGGTCTTGTATAGTCTCCTAATCACTTTATAAATAGATGATTGATATTTATGTGGTAATATCAAGGATGTGATTATGGATTTAAATTCTTGGCTTTAACATTATTTGATATGATGAACTTGGTTGTTGTAAAGCATATCTTAGGAATGGAGATCAAAAAACTTTGTGTTGTAGAATTTTAGCATGGTAGATAGCAGATCATTGGGTGTTCCTATTTTTTGTTGGAACTAAGATTTTAGTTGAACAATGACCTATGAATCACATACATATGGAGGATATCACTAATGATCCTTGAGCTAGTGTAATTGGTAGTTTGATTAATGTTATGGTTTTTGCTAAACTATGCATTACCAAGTAGTAGGTGTCATGGGGCTAGCTTTCCCAGCCTCACGTGGCACTGTTTTTGGCCTACTAGAGTTGATCCTTGAGATCACAACTCATTCCAACCGATCTAGATTACGCCTTTCTTATCCAACCAAGTTATTTCTTTTGCAACAAAATGGTAATCATAAATCTAGTGCAAGATAGGACTATGCACTAAATATGAATGTAGGGTAAATAACAAGCTTTATTGATATTAAAAGGTCTCAAACCTCACTTACAATAAAAAGGTGTCTGGCACCAACTTGATATACAGTGAGTAGGAATCACTGGAATAACTACCCCTAGGAACACAAATACTCTTCAAGATGTGACCACACTGGTGACCTCACCTTAGGGTGATCTTTGCACATAACCTCTACTCCCTAAACTCTCTGACAAGCTCTCTATTGTTTTGATGCCTCTTGAATATGTTGATCTTCAAGTAGATGCACCTTGTTCTCCCAATCAAGCTACACGATGGCTTACCCTATCCATAGCCCGGGTCTCACTTATTGAGGCTAGGCCAACCTCAATGCGATGGTGGTGCGATTGCTTGAGCACAGGGTGATCCTCTCTGGAGTGGAATAATGCTCCAGCATGGATCTTTGCTTTGAGGGATTGATAATTATTAGCTATGCTTTGAAAAATTTGGAGGAAACATGCTCCCCCATTTAAGCTATTTGTGTGATTCCTAGGCATCAGTAGGATGAGCACCAAAGTTGGGAAATTACCCCCATTTCCGACTTATCTCATAATCCCACATTAATGGTTCAAACTGATAGCCAACCTACACTTTTCTTGCCTTGGATAAGTTGCTTCCAATGTTGAGGTTCTTGGAGTTCTCAACCTCTTTGAGTCCTCATTAGACTACATCCACCCCTAGTATCCGACTTGGTGTGTCCCATGCCTGGTCTGACTTAAGGGGAGGAGTCTGGCTCACCTTGGTGCACACTCAGGTTTGGATTAGTGCGACTTGGTGCAAAATCATCTTGTGAGCCCAACTTAGCTGTCCCTTTGAGTTATAAGTTCCACTTACTAATGAGTTCCCCTTTAGGAACAACGGTGCGAGTCCCATACTGGAACTGCACTCGAGCACATAGGACTAGTTAACATGCATCCCTGGGGTTGGACTCTCATACCTCTTACATTCTCCCCCACTTAAAAATAGGCGACGTCCCCGACGCTTGCACTCACATCACCTTGTTGGATGCTTGTGGAGAATGCACCCAACTCCTTTGGGGCTTATCTGTTTACTTGAGAGTCCTTTTCTAAAAATCCAAGACTTTGTCCTCAAATTTCCATAGGCTCTCTGATTTTTCTCATGAAGCTTTCTCCCTAGGCTAGCCCTGCCAGTGCACTGAGAACTCTTTCCACCTGTAGTCTTTGAATCTATGCTCCTTTACTACAAGTATTTCTTTCACTTGTACATTTGGAATGTCTAAGACATTTCCTAGCCCTCTCTATTTGGAAGACTTTTGCTTGGTTCCACTACATCCTAGTGTAGGGGACAAAGTTGGCTCATATGGAACACATTGTGTACTCACATGTGCTTTGGAAGCTTAATATTATAGGCTACCTTGCCCACTTTTCCTATAATCTCATAAGGCCCATTGAACCTTCTGGTGAGTGCATGGTTCAAACCTTTGGGGGGTTTGAATTGATCCAAGTCCAACTTTAGGAGTACCTTGTCTCCTACCTTGAAGTTTATGGCTTATTTGTTCTCATCTGCATTCTTCTTCATTCTCTCTACAACCTTTACCAAATGGTGGCCGGCTAGATCCACTCTCTCTTGCCAATCCTTGAGATTTTCTACTGCACTAGGACACTGCCCAAGATATCCACTAAGAATTGTATGAGTGGTCATCGATTTTTTCCCAATTTCCAAATGAAATGGTGAGTACTAGCTAGACCCTGAATTTTGTAGGTTGTAACCGAATTGTGTGGAGTCTAATAACTTAGGCCAATTGGATTGATCTGACCAAACAAAGTCTCTTAGGTAGTACTCCAACACTACATTGATCCACTCAGTTTGGCTGTCGGTCTCTAGGTGGTGGCTTGTGGACATGAGAAGCTTTGTCCCCATGAGTTTAAACAATTCTACCAAAAATTTAAAGTGAGCCTGGGATCCCTATTGATAGGTTGTCGTTAGATCCTATCTCTTTAGTTTGAAAAGTACATCAAATATCAACCGAGTAGTGTTTAAGGTTGTATGCAATAGGAAACTCCTCAACTATCTCTCTCATATTTTCTAAGTATTTGGGACAATTGAAATAAAACTTAAACTAGAAGGCCACTAAACTAGAAAGCTTGAAATAACTAAACTAAAAAGTAGGAAATTATTAGTCTAAAAAACATAACAACTAAACTAGAAAGCATTGAAATGATTAAACTAATAAGCATGTAAATTGTTGAAGAGGAAAAACATTTAAAGAAAATATGAAACATTTAACTAGTAATGGATTAACAAACTTAACAATTAACATAAAAAAACCTATCAACTTGAAACTTAACAGTGAAGGTAGGTGCTTCAAAACTTTAGTTAACATAATTAAAGATTATAGACTCACTACAACCTGCAGGATTAACTTTAATAGATCTCGACACATGAAAATAAACTTCACTTCACACTTTATCATTACAAAATAGAAGTAATAGAATTTTGAAATTAAAAATACTTATCTATCTACTGTACAGTCCCTCGAGTGGCCAACTCTCAGGTGCTTCTACATCTAGCTCAGGTCAAATAAACTTGATAACTCCATAATTACTCCATTAGAATGATTCCATTCACAATACTTAACAACTCAGAATGAGGCAGGTAAAGCTTGCTTTATTCATATTGAAAATGTAATTCATAAACATAGTTTAAAAATTCATTACGACAACATAACGATACTTCTCCATTATATATTACTTTTGAAAGTTACACACTTATAAAAAAACTGTTTAACAAAATCCTATTATTCAGTTGGTAGAAAGTACCATTGAAAAAGTTTTTAACTAAACTTAACAAACTAACAAACTTGAGTCCATAACATAAAACATTAAAGAGGCTCGAAGTGAGCTATAAAGTCCTCAACATAAAATAACAAAACAACTACAAAAACTTGATCCACCATGCATCCTAGAATTTCAGCGCCTATACTTTCGACGCTTGTCTTCAACCACATGGAAGTTTGTGTTGAACCATCAACCATATGTAATTCCACGTTAAATTCTTCTAGTTGGGCATGATGACCGATTATGTGTAATGCCCTGCCACGTAACCCTAGAAGAAGTTGCAATTATCTATGCAAACACATAATTTAAAAAAAAAAGTATAATAAACATGTAAGCTCACTACCCATTGCCAACAACCTCTGAGGTTACGAGACTAAGATTATGTTTAAACCCATACATAAAACATAATTGCATCTATAGCATGATTATCTACTTAAGGAAATAAATGCTCATACATTTCATACATGAAAATTACATCATAAGAATAAGAAATACAACAAGATTCCATATAAATTTAACTTATCAAATAAGATTACATCACTCATTCCCCGAATGAGGTAGTACATACAAATGTGTTACATAATACAATCAAGCACCTCGAATACAACTGAGGGGTAATAAATTACAAGAGTCCTTTATATCAATTACAAAACATGAAATAAAAGATGGAATCCATGAGCTCTCCAACTGGAAATCTTGCCATCATGATCTAAAGACAAAGGGGGACCCAACAATGTAGGGTGCACGTTCCTCCCAACCAAGTATTACCTGAAGGCACACCCCCTGTGCTAGGAGACAATAACAAGGACACATGACCAAACCTACTACCTCTAGACACAGGCTGACACATACTGACTCAACCAATGCAAGTACAAGAACCACACTACAAAGGTTACATTGCTTCCAAAGATGAACAAATCAAGTATGTTAAAAGAACCACACACACAAACTATGTTGTCATAGACAGAGTGTCATCGCACAACTTGACATGAGTTACCCAATGAGGATCTTCCTAGGCCCCGACCCCCATCTTGGGATCTCTTGGAAGCCTCAATCAATCCTTGACCCCCATACTTACTCATGTAGAATCAAATACCTTTCAAACAGACAAGGCAAATGACCTTTGCCATTCCAGGCCTTCCCACTCATCCCAAGCCCAAACAAGCACTTGATTCCATGAGTGAGGCTAAATTATCTTACTTAATATGAAATACTACCTAATCCCCTAAATAGTTTAATTACATTTAATATGAAATACTTCTGAAGGTTATCCAGTTTACCTCTTTAGGGCTCTGGTGCCTAACATAAGCCACTCTTCTACTTGATAAATCACATAACAAATCAACCACCAAGGGTACCATAGTGCGCACAAAACTAGATAAGATAACCCACTCCAAAAATAGGAGGCAACACAAACAAAATCCACTCCAAACAAAGGAGGCAACCCATAACCTAATCCACTCTGAACTAGGAGGCACAAATCCCCGTTCGTGGAAACTGAATAAATCACTGAAACGAATCCATGCACTACCCATGGGAAATTAAAATGGGCTAAACTTACAATACAACAACCCCCATCATCTAAAGATCCTTCTGGAAGACTTACAAATTATTGACTAACACTTTACCAATTTTTCCCCCCAAAATGTAACTAGATGAAATACAAAGGAAATTAAGAGTAAAATTAACTCTAACATTTGGATTTCTTAAATCCATTCTCATTCAGTGAAAAACAATAAAATAAATTGCCTAAATACATTAATTAAATAACAACCCTTTTCACATAGAGATGGAAGAAAAATCTAATCCTCTGAATTTCAATTCCTCGATTATTTTTAATAAAATAATAATTACTTATTTTCTCTCATAATTTATTTCATTTAAAAATTCTAATCTTATTGTGCCATGCATCTATTTATTTAAAATACATTTAAATATATATATATTTTAATATATACATAATAAATATATACATAACCATATATATATATCAGTTATGTATATACTAATGTATATACATTATCTATATATATTAATATCACTTATACACAAAATACTTTAAAAAAAAACATATTAAATCATAATTTAATATATTAATATATATATATATATATAAATATAAATATAAATATATATATATATATATATATATATTAAAAACAAACTTTTTACTATACACCATCGAAATTTAAAAGAAAAAGGCGAATGAAATTAAACAAAAATTCGCATTAAGTTTCCTTGCCACACTCAGCGACCGGTGATAGAAGGATGGGGCGCCGGTTGTTCCACAGCCGACTCCCAATAGTGGGGGCGTCAATTGCTTCCATAGCCAGCTCCCCACTCATGGGGGTCGGCTGGGGCAGTCGCCGACTCCCCAAAACTTAACTTAAATCCTTTTCCTTCAAAAAACTAATTTAAAAAGACAATAACCAACAATGAATGTATTTATTTCCATCACGTACAAAATTTTATTTCCGTCATTTATTTTTCAATAAACATTTACAAAAAATATATATATATATATATATATATATATATATAAAGAATTCTAATCAACAGTTCAAATTGGGGAAATTTTAAATAAAATGATCAGCTAGAGTTTTACAAAAACAACCGGAAAGCCAAATTTTACAGAGAGAATTCTATAGATGTATTTTCTCAATCAAAATACAGAGGATCTTTTAACTGTGCTCAAACAAGAATTTTTAGAAAGAAATAACAAAACAATAACTTCACAAATTAATTTTACACAGAATTTCCTGAGAGTTCAAAACCTACAGGAAAAATTTTCTACACAAAATAAAATTTCTTCTAGATCCCTAAACATTTCCTTTTGGGTTTCCCTAATTTCACTAAAATACCAAATTGCCATTTGCTAAGGTTTTCCACAAAGAATTTCAACCTACAAAAGAAAATGATTCTACAAAGAAATTTATTTACAGAGAAATTATTTACGGCAATACAATTTTTAACACAAGGCAATCTTTTACAGAGAAGATGTAATATAAGCTTTTCAATTAAAAACTTAACAAAATCAAAAGAAAGAACCTGTAGTCCAATGCTTGAGTATTTGTAGATCTGAACCAGTGCCTCCTCCATAGCTCCAAACAATTTTTTCAGACAAACAATGGCTTCCTCTAGAGTAATATGATTTCTCGATCACAACAACAATCCTGAACACAACAAGAATTTTTGAGATTTTTTTTTCTAAAGATGCAAGAATACTAAAATACTTTCTACAGAAAATTCCTCCGAAAAAATTATCCAGATCCCATACCAATCACACCTAGACTTCTTTTCCAACAATTTTCCACCCCCAAAATATCTCGTGCTTCTGCCGTGAAGAAGCTTTCCACTTCCTCTCTCAAAGCCAAAATCTTCTCCCGTGAATTAATTTTCCCAACCAACTCATTAATTTCTTCTAACACTTGTTGAAATTTATAAAATATCTCTAACAACCCATTTTGCATAAAATCCTCCAATATTCAAAATTAAAATATTTTAATAATTACAAACATTTCCCTTTTCAAATTTGAACTAATTAACTAATTTAATGAATCAATAAACAGTATAATCCAAGGATTAAACTATTTATCAATTAAATTAAATTAATTAATTTATTAATTCAAAAACCTCTAACATTAAAATAAGATTAATCTAATAATCAACTTTAAATAATTAAATTCATTAAATCCTCTTTTAAAACATTTTAACGTGATAATTCAAAGCAATAATAAATACTTTAAACAATCAAAATTGACTAAACCCGATGACACACTGAGACTAGGGTGTAGACTTGACACAAGTAACCTAGCTACTATCTCCCAATCAACATAACTGTTGGGTCGACACGCTCAAACCTGTGAAGCCAGGTGGAGTCGATGTCATGTACCTGCAAACCTGTAAACAAGACATAAATAAAACATGTATATAAACATCACATAAGAACACTCTGTGAAGAAGAAGTCGTGGAATCGCAGGGCGCTCACAAGCAAGTGATGCAATTTTGTCCCCTTCACCAATACAATATCACCAAACTGACAATTCTAGCATATACAATCTACTCATGTGCATATAACCATGTTATTCTGAATAATCATAATGCTAATAAAAACATGTCAAATAATAACATCAAAGAGAGTAACATCGCATCACACATATAGTCCGCATTGCTCTATAAATAGCAATCAAATAATAAACATCATAGAGTATAACAAAGTATATGAGTAACCAGAAAACAACACAAAGCAAAGTAGGACACTGTCTAAAGCAAAGAGAAAAACGGAGGGGTATTACATTATGCATGAAAACTTGTACATTACCTTAGAAACTAAACCATTAAGTTAGTGCAGCTTAGTTTATTTCAAGTAATTTCAAAAAATAAAGTTTATACAACTTTTCACAAAAATAAAGTATTTACTATTTATTAATCTTAAAGATAATTAATTGGCAAGGTAAAGGTGGCTGGAAAATATGAGGAAGGGTATTTAGTCACTTATATTGATGAGGGTATTTTCACCTCATTATTTCCTCCCCTTCCTAAGCTTGAGCAGGTCCTCTTGCTCTTTGATGTGGCTCCCGTCCTGCATTCCCCTTGTTTCCACTCTGCTCTTCATATTTTGCACTAAGATCATACACATTGTCTGCTTCTATGTCAAAATCCTTAGGTTCCCTCAAAAAACCCCGATGAAGTGTAACCCTTGCCTTCCATCTTTCAAAGTCTTCTTTACTCTAATTTGTGTTGACATGTAATGTAGGAGGTGGATTAAGAAGTAGAGGAGGTTTGTACCTCATACCAACCCAATCAGTTTTTAATTGCTTTAGGATATCAGCCAGAGCTACAACTCTTCTACAGGACCATCTGATGTTAAGAGGTTAAATTACCTCTCTTTTCTTGAGATACATATGAAGAGGGGTGTATCTTCTTCACATGCATGCCATGCTCTCCCTATCAGCTTTGGCCCCTGATCTTGAAAATGATCAAAGCATAATCAAAGATTATTGTTGTACTTAGTTTATATAGCCTCATTAAGCTTAATACCCAAAAATTGTGCTTTAAAAGAAAAAGGATTCCTGTGAGGATGTCTCATTTGTAGCCCAATAGTTTTCTCAGCATGTAAATATTCCTGTGATTGTTCCTACCATTGGATTTGATTGCGCATTGTGGAAAGAAATGATCTCAATTGCATTTCCCCAACAAAGAAATTTACATAAAAATCTGTATAGTCTTCTACAAGCAAACTATGAACAAAAAATTCACATAACAAATCTTGTTGATCTGTAGGTGATTCTGCAAATATTTTGACAAGTTTCTTGTCATCAGGGTTGTGTGGTTGATTATTGTAAATTTTAAATAATTTCCATCTCAGAATTTGTTCATTGAGAAACATAGCATATAACCTGGATGGTCTTCTACAAGTCAACAATAACTCACCTATCTGACAAGCATCTTGTTTAGCTCTATATACCTTGTCAAATGATTCCTTTAATAGAACCAACTCCTTCTTTAATCTAGCATTTTCAATAGCCGTCTCCTTCATAAAGTAGCACCTCTCCATCCATTTCATGAGTAGTGGAGGCATGCGTACCTAGAACCATTCTATCACAATTGGTTCGATTTGTGTTCCCTTAGATTCTATTATAGGTCTAGTGTCACTTTCCTGTAGATCCTACTCTAACTCAACAATTCTACTTACATAAGCATTAAGTTCAATTTTTTGTCTATTCCTTTCTTCCTTGAAAGCAGAAAACATTTGCATGAAATTATCTGTCAACTTTTTAACTTGTTCATCTATTCCAGATATACAAGACACGTAATTTTTGTCTTCATCATTTTTCTACTGAATTTGAAATTGTAATTGTTCAATGATCCTATCTTTCTATTCCATTTGTATTTTCAAATTTATAATTATTGATCTCTTTTTCCTATAATTGCAATATGCACCTCAATCTCTTCCTGCTATTGACAAATTTGCTCTTCATTTCCTTGCAATTGAACTTTTAATTCAATAATTTTTGTTTTCAATTTTTCTAATTCCACTCCTCTATGATCAGATTCTTTATCCCTTGTGTTATTAGAAAAAGGCAGATTGGGGATTTCCATATTTACATTATCCTCAGCACTAAGTACATTCCCTTTATCGAACACATCAAATGATCCTGAATCAACAATTTTATCAATAAAGGAGGACAATTGTCCCATAGTATCATCCTCAACATCTACAAAAATGTGGTGATTGTACCCCTTCCTCTTCTTGTTTTGTTGGAGATGATAGATTCTCCAATTCAACCCTAGGAGATTGACTAGTTTGCTGATCACTTTTCCTCATTTCCCCTTCATCGGTCTGAGTGTCGATTTCCACTGTTTGAGCCTTAGTCCTAGGTTTCTTCTTTTTAGGGGTACTTTATGTGTCATAAGACATAGTTTCACTACACATAGTAGATAGTCGTTTACTTCTCCGTAAAGGAGGGGTTATCTGTGAGGTGACTTTGGTTTGTTTCTTCCTCTTACGAGGAGGCCCCTCTTCCTCTTTGGAATGTACAATTTCTACATTTCTTGGCTGTCCTGGGGTTTTTGAGACATCGAGTAAGGTTTCTGGTAGGTAAAAGCATAAAGTTGTGTCACACTTTATAAAGGAAATGACCAACAATGATCCAAATTTTAAACTTGAATCACTAAAAAATGGCATATATGGTTTGAATTTTGAAATGGTGTAAACTAGTAAAATATGTATTTTTTAGTATATTTTATGTTTGTGTTTTTTTTAAAATTAAAAAATTATTTTAAACTAGTTTTTAATAAATTAACACTATAATTTAGTTTTTGATAAAATGCTAAAAAATGAAGTTGCATGAGACGTCAAACTTTTTATCGTAATTTTTTGTTCTTTCAATTTTTTTGTGTGTATTTATAACTTGAAACTTTAGTACATGGATATATTTTTTTCCAATTTTGATAAATATATATTTTTAAATAAATATTAAAATGTGCATCAATCAAAAAACAGTTGTTTCCATGGGACGTCAACTTTCAGATTAAATATTTATCTAAAATGGAAAAAAAAATACCATCTTGAAATAGATTCTTTTATCTAGTGCATCATATTTTTTTCATTTTTATTTAATAAATTTTAGAATTTTCCTTGGCATAGTAATCAACCAAATATTTTGCGTTGAAAACCTACTTTTAGTAAAAATAAAAAATAAAATATAAATAATAATTAAACTATTATAATAAATATATTTTTGAAAACTACACTTATGGATCTACAAAAGGGTATTTTTATATATTTTTAAAAATGTTATTTACATTACTAGGATACTAGGAGTTATTGAAACTTCAAGTTTTTCAAATAATTTTAGTTTTTTGGTAAATTGGACTCAAAGTGGTGCTCCATATAGTTTTAGCCAACAATTTTAGTTGAAAAAGTTGTGGAAGTATATAACTTAGCTAGAATGAATCTTACTAGATCATATGTTTGACCAAAATTGAATTTTAGTTAGAAATACTCAAATTCAATTATGCTAATAAGTTGGCTGAAAGTGTGACACAACTTTGTGTTTTTACTGTGGTTCATTGTCACCGAGAGCTGTTGAGGTCTAATGAGATTCAAGAGCACCTAGAGCTTCAGAGGAAGGTTCTCTTGGAGACTGAACTACTTATTTTGATGACTCTCCCTCTTCAAGAGGTTTATCAAACTCCATTTTTTCAAATTTTTGTAGAAATTTCCACCATTTATTCTCTGATTTCTTGCAAAAATGGTACTTACAGATTAATTGAATAAGGTTGTGTTGCTTAAGCAGCCCTGTACCAATCTTATACTTTTCTATCATCCCAATAATTGAATCACACAAAAATGCAGGAACATTAACCCTAAGAGAAGAATCTTCGGCGCCATGGTGCAAATGGGTTAGCAAACGAAAAGGGGGACCTACTACCGTAGCTACTTTCCCTTCACAGGTAAAGTATTTAATTATCCAAGCTACGGTAGTTCTCTAGGGTTCAAGAATGGACATTCTTTGGAATCCTTTGTTTTTCCCTCTAGTGCTTATAATTACCAGAGGTTGAGGTTCACCCTCCCTATGAAACAGTTCTACCATCGTCTGATAAGTAATTTGTGTAAATTCAGTTAAATTAATACCCCTATTCTCAAGACTAGAGAGACGAGAGATAATTTTTGGACTTATCTGAAAATGCTTGCCATGTACCATAGTTTGCCCTTCTGCAATTTTTTTTGCAAATTCTTTGACTAGCTACTCAGAATATCCCTCAAATTTCTTGATAAATTCAAGCAACCCTACTTTTTGAAACATACCTGCAATGTTGCTCAATGCTAGCAATTTATCCGGTGAGGCTGGTTTAGACTTCTTCTTAGCTCCTCCCATTCTTTTCTTCCTTGATTACTCTACTCAATTTTGTAGAAATACTTCAAAAATACTCGGTTTAAGCAACTAAATTGCAGAAGGAAGAGAATATAATCTTGATACAACCAATGGAGGGAAATAATTAATCGTCTTACTTAAGCTCTATTGTATAATTATGGCAGTTATGCATGGGAAAATGTGCAAGTGTAGCTGTACTTCAAGGGATCACTCAATGACACAATTTACTAAATTAGGAAAGGAAAGGGCTCGTGCCAATTAATTAAATTTTATTCAAAATAATTACTAACTTTAAGCAAAAAATGTACGTACATTACATCTTGTCATTAACTTGAATATCACTCACCTTTGTTGATGTAACAGGATGTACAATTTGGCGAGGGTGGTGGTGGTTTTATTATGAGATGGACGAGACAACAATTAATGACAAAGTTCATTATGACAAGAAGATTGTCATAATAATTTCATTTATTATGAGAGGATATGATATTATAGGGCAAAATGGAAATGTATGGCATGGATTCCAAGGCGATGACAAAAAATTGGATAATGAGCATGTGTAAAACTTTGGACAAATCAAAGCATTGGAAAAAGAAAAAGAATTTAAAAAGTTCTAGAGCATCGTTGGGAGATGTGGCCAAAATGAAAAAAGTGAAGTGGAATTTTTTTAGGAGCATCGGTGAGAGATGCCGTTGGAATTCAGCAACAAAATTTTCGGAGCATTGTCGAAAGATGCGACCGGAGCAACAACCAAAAGTTTCCGGAGCATTGTCAAAAGATGTAGCCGGAAGGAAGAAACAACAAAATTTTGTAGCATCGCTAAAGGATGTAGCTAGAATGGAACAAGAAAATTTTCGAAGCATCGTCGAAAGATGCCATCAAAAGAAGAAAGGAAAATGTACATCTTTAGATTTTGACTTTCTAGAGCACCATCGAAAGATGCACTAGGATGTAGGAGAAAAATGAGGAATGACACAAGTGAGTCATGCAAGTTTGGGAGCATAGTAGGGATCGAGCCAACAAGTTCCAGAGCATCACAACAATCGAGCTAAGAAGTTCTAGAGCATCGAAGCAAGATGTGCTGAAATTTGTGTTTGATTTAAAATAAAGTCTTGCAAAAATAGAAACAAAATTTAGCCAAGTCCAAAAGATGAAAAATTGAAAAGAAAATGCTTTGAAGGGAAAAATTATACACATGCGATTTTTTTTTTTAAATAATAAAGTCAAAATAAAAACTATATTGACTCTACCGTAGTAGAGTCAATGCATTGGATTTCTCCTTGCATTTTTACCATCTTTGTGAATTCTTCTTTATTGACTGGTTTATGGCAGATGCGTAATCAATGTCCATTAACTAGGAGGGTTCGGGTGTCACCATTGATGAGCTTTAGCTATACCACGCCATTTGAAAATACCTCAACAATTTCATATGCGCAAAGCACATGGATAAATACTAAGTTCTTCTTCCAAAAAATCTTTCCATTGCATGCTAATCCATGAACGAAGATCACTCAATTTTAACCATACCTTCATAAATTTGCAGACAAGGGCATGGTCTTGCAAATAGGCTTCTTTGTCACCAACAACATTGTCTAAACATATCTCTGGGGCATTCGACGAAAGACAGACTTAGAATGGAAGGTTTTGATTTGTCCCGCCACGAAGGGAGGGCAGTTTGGAGAGCATTTTTTTTGTTGGTCTCCAAATATCCACCACATAGGTCAGAGGTCACACCCAATGCAACCTTGTAATTGGGTTGTGATACCTTCCAGGCAGTTTGAGCTGTTTTGCCATGAAAACACACCCCTGTGACCCACGTTGCATCCAATCCTAGCAAAGAAAGCCTATCATCTTCTTGGCAAACTGTTTCTGAAGTAGAAGAGAGGGAAAGTGACAAAGTTTTAGAAGAGAAAATCCCAATGGTCTTTGCAGGGTTTATCGTAGTGGTTGCAAAGCATGCCATCCTTCCCAATATTTCCCAAATTTTTGTTGACTTATTTAAATTGTCAAAGCATTTATTTTTATTAGACTTTTTAACTCAAAATTTTTCCACAATATCCAATACATGATTAGATCAATTTTTTCTAAATTTTATAAATTATAATAGAAATCAGAATTAGTTCACCAATAATATAACATAATTATTAACTGATTTAGGGTCATATTTCCAATCTTTAGTTGCCACCATTGATTTAAAGTATAATCTAACAACCATTGTTGTATTTTTCAAGATAAAATGTACCCATGATCTATAGTGCTCATGGGGCCTGGAATTGCTTTTGGATCATTGAAGCAATTTCAAGCCCCATGAGCATTATAAATTACAAGTATATTTTACCTCGCAAAATACAATGAGGGCCGTTAGATTATTGTAGACACCTAAAATGACTAATGCATTTTCATCTTATCATTTCATCATTATCCTTATCATTTCTTCTGTCTATATTAATTAAATAATGGTTAATTATTAGTTTAAGCTAACATTTTCCTCTTTTCGTCCATAATAATTAAATTAATTATTTAATTATCTTAATATTTTTATCATATTTATATTAATTAAATATTTTTTATTATTTAATTAATTCATCACTTATTATTTTTCCTTCAATATTAATTAAATTTAAAATTCAATTTATCTTTGTCCTCTATAATTAAATAATTTTAAAACTTATTAGCTAACACTTCTCTTAAATAAATTAAAACTAATTTGTTTAAATTAAGTCTTTTCCTCTATAATTAAATAATTTTCAAAAAATATTTGATTAGCTAACACCTCTTTTAAATAAATTAAAAATAATTTATTTAAATTACATTTTTTTTCTAAAATAAATAAATTAATATTTATTTATTTTTCAAGCTATCATTTTGAATTAAATAAATTAAATTCTTCTAATCTTTCCCTCCTTAATCAAATACGAATTTGGATCTTACCCTATATTGATTTTTCCTATCCATTGATCAAATGTTAAGTGAAGCACATAAATAAGAAGCTTTCATTTCATTCAAACCCCTAAAACTTTTATTATAAAAAATCTCCCTAACACTCTTATGATCTTAGCACTCTTGTTATAAAAAATGAATCAAGTATTCAAGCGTTATCAAACACTATCAAGCATTCAAGCATTCGAGTATTATTAAACATTATCAAACATAGATATCATTTATCTTCGAGCATTTATCATTATCATTGCATCATATCATTATTGTTCTTTCATAGATTGTTACTTTGAAGAGCATCCAATAATGAAGCAAATCAAGATCTTAGCTAAGATGACTTTGCTTGTTATCTAAATTCTATATTTTGAGCCAATATCTTGAATTTCATTATGTGATTGTGAGTGTGAGATTTACATTGTTGTTATTTGTGATCACATTCTCATCATCCACAATTATATTTTATATCAATGGTTACAACTAAATATTATAGTCTACCCCTTAAACCCATTGATCATTTCCACCCTCGAGCGCATACTTTTCCATAAGAATTATTTTTTTTAAATGGAAGATTTCCATCATAATTAATGCATTTTAAAATAATTTTTCAAGATTCGTCAAGATTTTTTATAGAATTTTAGCAATGAAAAAAATCACCAATAAAATTAATATTTTTTCAAAAGAAAGATAGTTTGTCAATAGAAATTAATATTTTTTTCCAAAAAAATGAAAGATTTAGCAAGATTTTATATATTTTTTTGCAAATTTATCACTGGTTGTGGAAGTAAAGTTTTATGTTAGATGTGACAACGATCTAACATCTTTTGAAAGAAAAGAACCAATCATCTCTAAGCCTCATAAGCCATGAGGGTTTGAAGAGTGAGTCTTTAAAGAGACAAAATAATCATCCCATAATTTTATAGTAAGAATAACATCTAGAAACAAAATGATCTAAGTTTGGGCTTCATCAAACACATATGACAAATATGATGCCCTAAGGAATATGATGATCAATCTCTATGTAAGAGGATGTGAAGAAACACTAAATTGTGTTGAAAGAACTTTCAAATTATAGTACAATTGAGGCTAGTGTCGAAGCTTTGAGAAAAAAGATTTTAACGCTCTAACCATTTAGACCATAGATAGGTTCTATAGATCACATCAATGATACCCCTATTTAATTATGTTGAGAGGCGTTTATCACTTACAACAATGAGGTTTGATAGTCTATGTTCACAAAATCAAATAATAAAAAATGATCATAAAAACATCTTTTATTTTACCTAAATCAATTTCAAATCAAAATACAACAAAATCATAATAAAAATATCTTTTCTTTTGTTTAAAGCAATTTTAAATCACAATACAATTTTGCTTTATTTGCTTTAAAACTAATCAAACCATAACATTTTAACTGCCATTGAAGGAGACACAACCATCTTTAATTTTACCTTCAACTTTTTCATGGCGCACTATATTTCTTGTTGTTTTTTGATTTAGATTTTTATTTAAAGATACTCATTTCTTTTTTGTCTCTTTTCATAAACGTTTTAGATTTGAGTAGGGTTGGGAAAATTAAATAAACACCTCGATAATGATATCTATCAACATAATTTATATATGTTTATTAAAGATGGGTATGCCAGTTGTATTATTATTGAAAGATCTAATATGTCAATTGTTAAAAACTAATGCAAAGATAGGAATTATAGCGACATGTGAGTAGGGGAGTTTACATAGGCATGGGGTGCTAGTGGCATGTGACTAGAGAAGTTTATGAAGCACGAGGGTGATAATGGCACCTAACCGGGGAGTTTACGAAGGATTACGGCGTGTGACAAGGTAGGTTTATTGAAGACGCGGATGATAACGGCACGACGAAGGGAGTTTACGTAGTCACCGACGCGGATGACTGCGGCATGTGTCCAGGGGGTGTTACAAAGCGTACCTGCCAGGGGGTTTCCGAAAGCGTGGTCCCTTGCGTCTCACGCCAGTAATCTCTCAATAAAAAACATATATACATCGCCCGTTCAGCAATTAAGTAGACATTTGCGATCATGAAAAATCTGCTGAGAAGATTCCATATAGGAGGGAGCAGCGCTGCCTCCTCCTCGACGCACGCCCCTGCTCCTTCCCCTGCGCAGTCATGCGCCACCGATCACAGAAGGCTCGATGGCACCTGGACGCATGTAACCGAGGGCGATGCTGAACTCCCCGGCACCAGCACTAGTACCAGTTCCAGTACCAGGCCTAGAACAGGAACGCTAAGTAGTAATGCCGAAGAAGAACAGGAAATGGATTATTCGCTTATGGAAGAGGAGTTTCAGGTACAATTGGCTTTGGCATTAAGTGCTTCTTCCAATACAGATAATGTTACTGGTGCAGGAGGGGAAATTGGAGTTGGCCGCGTGGAATCCCGCCAGATTGGAGCTGCCACTAATGTGCAAGACAGCGCGGACGCTATTTCTCGTCGTTATTGGGTGAGTGCCATCTTAATTTTTGTATAGAACAGCCAGGATTCGAACTCAGGATGCTTGTTTTCTTCCTAACACATCCTAAAATGCTTTACCCACTTGCCAAATTTCCTCTTTTGATTAACAATTAAGGAATGTAAAGGTTTATTGTGACCTTATTTAGCGAATTAGAGTCTGGGCATGTTTAAATTTAGGTCGTCTAAGCCTCCAAGGCTCAATTTTGATGCCTACTTTATGTAGTTACGGCTGCAAAGGTTCAAGTTCAGTTAGGAGACGTCTGGAAATGGCTTTTGGTCTATAAGTTATGTAATCGCGGGCCGAAAGGTTGAATAGAAGGCGTTGCATATCTGAGGCGCTGAGTTTAATTGGCTGTCAGTAAACGGCAGGCATTTTGTTTGTTATTTAGGGTTTTAGATGCCGTAAATAACAAACAATGTGCCGGCTGTTTAAGCTCTTCTGATTTAATGGCCCGTCATGGCTGGGGACGTAAAATTAGGCAATGGTCCCATGGAGTGGGGTTTCTTGAACAGCAGCCGCACAACGAATTTATAACTCTTTTTGACTTCGGTGGTTTCCCGGGGCATGGAATTTTCAGCTCCACTGCATAATTCCAGGACTCTTCTCAGAAGATAACTGCAAAGTTTTCTGAACGGAAAATACTGGAAAAGCAGGCAGCGCTTGTGCTGCCACTTGCCAGTAAAACTATGTGTCTTGTGCTGCAAAACTTCTAGAAACATTCCATATTTTGCATTTTTGAATTTTTGGATGTAATGCCACACAAATTGGATCGATTGCCCCCTCTGTGGGATCACGTCAATAGTTCTGACGAGGGTTCTAATGGCAGGATTCTGAATTAGCGCTGATAAATTTTTAGTTTTGACTACTGGAAACCCTCAAGGAATTTTTTATTATGGCGACACAGTATACAGTTCTGCATTCTCATCTCTGCTCCATGGAGAGACCTTTTCCCAAAACAAACGTGTACAAATAGAACGCGAAAAAATGTCGGTTACAAATACACCATAAAACCAAATGCATTTAAAATCTAGCTATGAAGAAGAATGCTTCAAGCCTATACAAAAGAAGGGAAGCACAAGGGAAGGTTTACATAATGCTTTAAAACTTTGTTATGAATTTTATACATATTCAAAATCAGTCATTTTGATTATTTTATTTGTTTCTGTTTTGTTTAGAAATTACATCTAATTTTAATTTATTATTTTGGAAATAAAATTATCTGTCATGGTCTATTTGCACAAGTTTGTTGCAGGAAAATTTCTGGGGAAAGGTCTCCCATTGAGTTAGAAGGAAGAATTCAAAGCATTTTGGTGCCAGTGTTACTGAAAACTCTGAAAGATAATATTCCTATCAGGGAATTATCCCCTCTTTTGGTTCTCGTCCGATGGTCAATGGTCACTGATTAGATGGTGGAGCATTGAAATCCTTTTAATCAGATGCGGGCATTATCTCCAGATGACATATATATTTGACAAATATTTGCTTGACTTTCGTTGCTGAATAGATTGTTACATATTGCTTGAGATTTAAAAGGTCTCCCATGGTAATCTCTGAAGTACACAATAAGAAACCAGAACACCATGAAAGCCTAAAACATTTAAGATCAATAACATTATCAATTCCTTTCTCCAATTGTTAAAATTGATTTTCAATCAATTATATTTTGCTAATGTGCGTATGCTGTGTTATATTAAACTGCACACCCTGTTTGTGTCTTTTTTTTCAATCTTTGAATTGTTCTATTTATAAATAATCTGAAAAGATTATGGGCTTGTATTAAATTCTCATATAATTTCACACCCATGTAGGTAAGTATTCAATCCTAGAATTTTAGTCTTCAGACTGCAACAACTTCTGGTCTTATTACACTGCAGTTTTAAAAGTAAATTGTCTGTGTAAATTCTGTGGCATTTTTCCGTGATACACATGTCTTAAAATTTTGGCATATGCCTTCTGAATTTTTAGCCATCTTAGCTTTTAATTCTCTTGTATGCCATGAATACTGTTGAATTCCATTTAGCTATTGTATAATTTGAAAATGTCATTCAGGAATGTGTGCCACCTTTGTTATAAATTTCTTCCTTCAAAATCAGTTTATTATTTCTCCTTTTGTGTGTTGAATAGTTTGTATCCAGAGACTTGGGGGCATGCTATGCAGATGGAGGCCTTTGGGGTAAATAAAGCACTTGTAGATATTATTCGACCTTTTGTTCATCCACTGTGATCTTAGGCTTGGTAGTCTAGGAAGGTCAATGCCCCTGGTAGTCCATTCTTCAGAGAGGTTGAGAAAAGAAGCTCACTTGCCAAGAGCATCTGCATCTTTGTTTGCTTCTTGTTGAGTTGGTTATATGAGACCTTGAGTGTTGCGAACTAGATGATATGTGTCAATAATTATCTGTCTAAGTTTCCAGTTGTGGTAATGGCAGAGTCATTCTGCCACCACATTGTTGAATTTTCATTAATGCACCAATAGTAGACCCTTGCAAATCACTAACGTCTGCACTATGTTGTTTGAGTTAACACCTGAATCCCAACAAAGAAGAAGCTGAAATACATGTAGATTCATGGAAAAATATCTAGCTATAGTTGCAATTAGGTCACCTCTAGAAGCATCATTTGTGTTAATTTTCATCCTAGTAGTGTCTGGTGGTTTCCAAGCATTGCTTTGATTTTTTGATTTAGGAACTTGTTACCCCCTAGTTTTGCAAATACAGGTAACAGGATTAGTCCATTTTGAGGCAAAGGGAAGCTTTACTTTGATTCCCAATGAATAAGGTACTCGTATGGCATTTCTACTTCATTTGTTGATCTTTGTGTGTTGTCAAGTGACCTAGTGGTCTTATGGTAATGACTTGATGGTCAAGAGTTTTGTTTAGAGGAGCCTTATTATGTACTTTCTGTCATTAGCTGTGGTCAATTTCAAGTTACAACAATCTTCACACATAATAAGATTTACCAACTTTTTTAGAATCAATCAATTTTAAAAATGTGCAAAGAATAAGATATTTTAGTTATGAACCAAGTACATGCAAAATTTGTAATTTCTATTCAAGGTTGTGATTGGTGGAGAAGGTGGAAGATTTTTATGCAAACAATTTCACTGTGGAATGTAATAAAGAAATGGGAGTAATGCTAGATTGTAGGTTTTAAGAATATAGGAAGCACATATTTAGAAGTTGGATGTTCTCCGGAAGCTGCTAGGTTTTTGAAGTATCTGTGAAAAACCTGCAAACTGCTTTTCTTTTCGAATATGTAATTGTGTTTGCAATTTTCTTTTGATAATTAGTTAGGAAAATCTATGGGAGCTCCACTTGAAAAGAAACCTAAACAGAAATAGTACACATATAACTTTATACAATAATGACCTTAACAGTCTTGACATACAGCACTACATAACCCTATATAGTTGCAAGAATACAAAACATAGCCAAACTGCTAGTGAACAAGGAGCAAAAGAAGAAAACTATGCTCCTAGAAGAGACACCCACTTAGCAATAGACACTAAAAAGGCAAAGGGCCTAATGTCTTTAGACAGACACCCCACCTATTCATCGCTGAATTTCCATCGAGCCTCCAGCCAGCCTCTTCTTCTATCTGGCTTGCACTAGCCTATTCACCTGCATCTACAAGAGGCACCTCTACTGAGATATCCAGAGTGGGAAACCGTATGCTATTAAAGACCTCCCACCTCCTTTGAGCTCTATAATCTCATCAGCATAGAAAACTGGGATTGTATAATTGTTGGATACCTCACGGTGACCCTTGTTATGTGTCACCATGAGGCCTTCCAACACTTTACCCCTAAGCAGCAATAGCTCTTGATGTACAGCGTTCACATCTAGAGGCACACATTCCTCCCAACAACTGCTGCCACCTACTTTGCTGTAGAAGCCTTTGCCTTCATAGACTTCTGTGTTCATCCTTTTCCATCTTTGCCTCTTGACCCTCATTTGCAAACAAAGCTAACAAGTTGCTGAAATGAGCACACAAAAAGAGATGAAGGAGCCATAATTTCTATTCTGCATTAGGTATTGCTACCATCAATTTCACAATGAAGTCCTCACAAATGGAGGCTTTTGATTGTGGAGGACCCATGATGCCCATACCTTGCTCTTCAAAGATCTCTCCTTCACAAACCCAAATGGCTCCTTATTTTATTGCAAGATAAAATAGCAGTAAACCTTCTAATAGACACACAACCTTTCCTCAATGGATCATTAGCTTTATAAGACTGCCTTCAAAGAGTCATGGTGACACATGGACACCAAAATACCCACAGCTAGAACACCCAAACTGGTAACAGGTGCCAAAGAAATAAAAATTGCTGAGCCCACATCACAATTAAAAGAAACACCATATACTTGATAATAAACCAACCTCCCACTTGTTGTGACCTAAGAACTAAAGCTTTTTACTCACATCATGTGAGCAAGCGGATATAACTATACTTACCACCTTTCCTCATAAATAGTTTCATTAGATAAGACCACTGGCATTATGGAATATGGATCTAATGGTCCCACATTGAAAATATAATTAATGGGGTTTAAAATTTAAATATTTACCAATATCAGCCCAAGAGGAAGGATGAATACAATACAGGGCAGTAATTGGATCTTGATCAATGCCACAATTCACCAAATAATCTGCCATTGATTAGCATACCTGGGGCAATGAGAGAAAATAACATCCTTGAACCGAGGGTGAAGGGAAAGAGCTTCCTCTAAAAGTTGTCCAAGCTGCCAATCGGGGCAAGAACCCTTTTTCAGCGCTTTGATCACAATAAGTAAATCCCTTCCACAATAAGTTGTTACACCGTTACACACAATTAGAAGAGGCTAATATCATCCCTACTACTATGCCTTTCCATTAAGCCTCATTGTTAGTGTCAGATCAGAAATATAAATAAGCAGAAATGCAACACACAGATCAATGAACACAGCAAGTTTACCCTGGGAAAACCCTCCTGCTTGAGGGAGAAAAACCCAGCAAAAAGTTCTCTTTATATATCAGAAAATTAAGTGCAGAAACTGCATACAACTCAGGCCCTACACAAGGCCGAATCTGATACTATGAATGGAATCACTTCTCCTAGAAGCGAATCTTGAACAACACAAATGATGACACTTCTTTTAGATTCAAATCTGCTGCTACGAATGGCGAACTGCTGCTGCTGCTGGAGATGCAAATTGGAGAGTGAATTGAATTGAATTGATGGAGAAATGAGAGGATTCTATCCTCTATATATACTCAACTAGGTGCCCACCTTTCTAGGGCCGACCTAGAAAATATAAGTTTTATTTATAAAAAATATAAAGGCCGACTTGCCTTGAACAAAAAAATAATAGAACAAGGGCCGACCTGCCTTGTGGTGAATTTATATTAAGGAGAAAATATCTCCCGCCGCTACAACACTAACACTCATTGTTAGTCTTGTTACCTAGAAATTATGAGACACCATGGAGAAAGAAAACTCCCATCCTCCTTGTGAAGGACAACTCCAACCGTGATGCACCTAGGATTTTCTCACCAATCCCCATCAAAATTCAACTTTATAAAAGTTGCAGGAGGGGAGGGGGCAGGGTGCCATTCCTCCTTTTTTTCTACTTGATTGTGCTTTTTACTCCTACCGGGGTTTAGTATAACCTTAATATTCTTTGAATAATTACCTCATAACCCTTGAATGGGAGTGAGCCTCTCCATCTCCTAATTCTTCAAAATAATTTGATTATAGGATGAGAGCACTTTTCCTTTTTTGCAACCAGGGTGAGAAATAAGATTTAATAAAAGTTTTAATTTGTAAGCAGCTAAGCCTTGAAAGTGGTAAAAGATTTTGTTCCAGTCCCAAATTGAAGCTGAGCCTTGAAAGAGGCGAAGATTCTATTCCATCCAAAATTCCCCATAATGTGCACATCAACGATATGTGTAACAACCACCTCCTTCTACAAAGTATTTACGTGTGGTGGGTGGATAGGCGATCAACACCAACCAAAAATATTATTGGTCTGCTTTTTCTTCCAATTTTGGTTTTTCTTTGTCTTTTTTGATCTGTGCCTAAACCTCTTAAATTTTACACTTTAACGAGACTTGGAAGTAGATATGCTTTAAGCAAATGTAATTCGCTGGTGTAAAGCCAATCTCCTCTATCTTTTGCTCGTATCTTCATGGTATGAATGTGATGGAACTGGGTATGGACGCCCATCAAAGTGTAAAAATTAGTCGATGTTGTAGTTGCAATTACACTGGTAGACACATATGCAATTGTGGAATTTTGTTAGATGTTGCTGCAACTGCCTTGGTCGTTGTGTATGCAAGTGTGGAAGCATAGATCATCACATTGGGTGAAGAGTCTTGGACTCTATTAAAATTTTGAAACTAACATTTAATGTGCCTTTAAACCTTCAAAACAGGGGGTTGTGGGTTAAGAAGGAGGCATTTTGTTTTGAAACAAGACAACACTGAAGTTAGAGGGTTGCGGCTTTGAGTTGGTGTATATTCTTATTTAAGAAACTAGACAAAAGGGAAGGCAAAGGGTCGAGTTTAGAGGCAGCGATATAACAAAACATAGGCGACTGTAGAACCAGGGAAGAGGCGCCTCAAAGATCCCACATGAGCAGTTCTGAGGTAACGCATAACAAAAGATAGGTCCATTGAATAGTGAACTTCGTAGAGAGAACACAAGAAGGGGAGTGAAGTTTGAGGAAGAAGGTAGGTTGTGGGGGGAAGAGAAGGTTGAGCTATGCAGGAAGACAAATAGCTCTATAATCTATTTAGATTAAAAGGTGAATGAACAACCAGCGAATGAATAATGAGAGCAGATATAGAAGAGAATACAATTTGGAATTCATAGTGGGAGATTGGTAGTGCAAATGTAATAGAAGTCTGATTTGAAATTGAAATCAACAAGGAGGGGTGGGGGGGTGTTGTGTGGAAAATTGAGAGTGTAATGTCTTGGTTCTTGCAATGTAAATTTGGATAATTAAATTCAAATTTCCTTCAAGCATTCATTATATGTAAATATGAGTTTCAAATCGAAAATTACTTGACAAATGTAATTGTGATTTGTGGAATTGGGAACGTGTAATTTGGGAATTCCATTTGTTTGTTGTGATTGTAATTTGTGACTAAGAATGTGTGAGTAGTGTGAGTGATTTTCTCTGCTACATCAACTTGGTTTTTAATTACCATACAGTAATAAATTAACATCATAAAAGAATAGGATATAAAAAATTTCTTTTCAATAATTGAAATTGCAATTGCATAATTGAATATAAAATCATTTCATAACAAACTTACTTTGCTTTTTGAACTGAAAAGAATAACCAACTTTTCCCTTTTTGCATTTTCAACATAAATGATTGCAAATAAATAGATATAACTTTTAAGGAACAGGGTTAGAGATCCCATATTTTGATACAATCTGTTTCACAAGACATGGCATGTCATTTGCAAGAGGGAGAGCATCATCCAGGTGCTTTACCTCCAATCACAGACCGACGGTCCCCTGTACACCTTCTTAACTGGAAGTGGCCCTACCCTTCAACGAAGAGTATAGTTAAGAACCCCCTAGTATTGCTATCTAAACTCTGGTGTTGTGCTCTACTTAACCGATATCGTCAAACAACTATGAATACCTTCCAACTATGTATGACAACTCTGATCGGTTAAGTGGTGTTGTGCTCTACTTAATCGATATCGTCAAACAACTATGAATACCTTCCAACTATGTATGGCAACTCTGATTGGTTAAGCAAATCCAGACACAGTGAACCGACAAGTGCAATCAGAGACTTTTGCACTCACTTTTGCCAAAGTATTAGAATTACATTCAACCACTACTTATGAGTGGAGTCGTTTGCTCACCCACCTCTACTCGATTTGGAGTACTATATTTGACCCAAGGTTGACTTGGTCTTGCTGTTCAACCAAAAACTAATTATTTGAAAACTCTTACTTAACACACATTGACTTCTTAAGTCAACTCAATCGATTTGATTAGTTATTAGTAACTTTGAATACTTGAGTTACATCACGTAACTACTTGGGCCTTGGCAACAACCGCAAGTTCAAAGCTTACGAATCTCATGAGACTAGCTGTTGGTGTAATTAAATGTGTTGTACTTTGTCCTAGGTCATAATTACACCTTAGTTAAGTTTACATAGGGACCACATAAGAGGTAGTTGGAGCTTTTCCACCTTTGGTGGACTTATCATGTTATTACTTTATCACCTCCACCTTTCGTGGGCATATCATATGATTACTTCTCCACCTTTTGTGGGTGATCCACCATTTGTGGTGATTATCACATTATCACTTTTCCACTTTAGGTGGAGTGATAGCTTTTCATAGTTGTCTCATGTCATAAGATTATGACACTTGTCATAATTTTATGCCCTTCTATGTTCTCACCTTGGCTATATAACCAAGGGATCTCTCATTGTACAATCAATCATCTCATATTAGTGAATCATATTGATGAGAATATAGTTTATTCTTGTCACATTCCATTCTCTCTTTTTTGTGCTTTCCATTTGGTCTCAAGATCTTGGCAGCCATAGCCAATTCTAACATGGTATTAGAGCAAGTTGGGTGCCATTGGAGAGTCTTTTTTTGAAGAGAGATACCAGATTTGGGGAGGTTCCATTTTTGGCTCTTTATTGCAGGTTCATATCGGAGCTTGCTGGTGCAAATCTGAGCACACCATTGCGTCCAGGAGGCTTGAAAAAGTCAGATTTGGTTTTTGTTTCACTCAATTTGATCACCATTTGCATTTTTGGCAAACAAAGGTTTGTTGCAAGTCGTTTTTTATTGGAGCCGTTATCATTTTTGCTTCAAAAATCTAGCTTTCACTCATTTGCAAGAAAAACAATTTTTGGGTTTTGTAGCCAGGGTCGAAATCTAAAATGGGTATTTTTTAGATTTTGCATATTTTGCACAGATCTGGAGAAAATTGCTGTACAAAAAGCGGCGCGTGTTATTTTTCTCTTGGCTGAAGGTTAAAAAAATTCAATTTTTCATCTTTTGCTTATTGGATCAAAAAATGATTTTTGGGTTTTGTTTTTAGCATCAAAATATTTCTGGGTTTCTGTTGTTGTCTACAAACAATGAGTAGATTTTTCAGAAATCAAATCATAAGTAAACCTTTTTTGCTAGAAAACCCGTTTCCTACAGGCTAAATTCAGTTTTTTTGAAAAATTCATAACTTTTGGCCACGGTGTCCGTTTTTAGCAAACGAGATATTGACGGAAAGCTAGTTTTGAGCACTTCATATTGGTATAGACCATTTTTTCAGATTTTGTCATCTACACAAATTTGAGGTTATTTTTCATCATGGAGCTAGATGTGAACATTCATCAATGCATGCACTATTTCCTTTTTTGTGTGCACTAGGTTTGCATTTTCTTTGCATTTCATTTCAGTTCCAGATCATTTCTCAATCAATTGTTGCTTTATAGATTCCAGAGATGTGTCAGTTTGCGAGTTTTTCAGTGTTCTTTGGCATCGGGTCTGCTGTTACTTTATCATGATTCCATCTAGAGTCAATCAGTGACTCACATATGGTTTTAGTAGCAAACAAAAGTATCTTTCCTTGCTTGCCAAATTGAGGATTCCAATGTTACTCCACAGTGTACTTCTAGTGCTTCTCTTGCAGCAGGTTATCTCATTATGGGGGCTGAATGGTCTCTCTTTTCATCTTTTGTGTGCATGGAGATGATTGGATTTGTGATGGATATCATTATTGTATTTCATCTCTCTTTTGGGGAGGAGTTTTGTCCCACTTGGTTTTCTCCTCTTCTTTGTTTGTGAGAGATTGCATTGCATTTGTACATGGGTACCTAACATGGCCTAGTTACTGGGATCCATCTTACATTGTTTGCTTTTGTGTACATTCTCCCTAAGTTGCTCTTAAGGGGGGGTGTTGGTGTAATTAAATGTGTTGTACCTTGTCCTAGGTCATAATTACACCTTGGTTAAGTTTACTTAGGGACCACATAGTAGGTAGTTGGAGCTTTTCCACCTTTGGTGGACTTATCATGTTATTACTTTATCACTTCCACCTTTCGTGGACATATCATGTGATTACCTCTCCACCTTTTGTGGGTGATCCACCATTTGTGGTGATTATCACATTATCACTTTTCCACTTTAGATGGAGTGATAGCTTTTCATAGTTGTCTCATGTCATAAGATTACGACACTTGTCATAATCTTATGCCCTTCTATGTTCTCACCTTGGCTATATAACCAAGGGGTCTCTCATTGTACAATCAATCATCTCATATCAGTGAATCATATTGAGGAGAATATAGTTTATTCTTGTCACATTCCATTCTCTCTTTTTTGTGCTTTCCATTTGGTCTCAAGATCTTGGCAGCCATAGCCAATTCTAACACTAATTACTCTCGAAAATGAAATTTATCGCAAAAATTGACAACAAAAGATGTTAATTTGACCTTCTCGGTCATACTATAGTATTAAGACTTCATATACAAAGTACCACATTATGATGGGGTGTGTTCCATTTAAAAACATAACTAACCTTTAGGGTTTAGTCTTTCTAGACATCTATCGTATCTTGCTTAAAAGATTGCAATTTAAATTATAAACTTTTCCGACCACATGTCGAGGATAAAAATACCAAATAAATAATTGACACAAAGTACCAGCTAAGCAATCTCTAACTAAGGTCTAGCACTACCGGTGCCTTGGACTCTTTTACAAAACTCTTCGGTTCTCAACCAACTAATCTTTTGCTCATAATATCAAACAAAGAAAACATGGTTCGGCAATAATGTCAAGCTAAGAAAACGTGATTAATCTTCTATCTACTATCAAGTTTCTATATTGAAACAATAGATTTAAACTATTGAAACAACTAATAATAATATTCCTCTTGGAAAGGAAAGAAAGATAATTTCTTCAAGAATAGCATTAATTTCACACCTTTATATGGTATTTATGTCAAACTCTTTTCTCTACTATTTCTTGCATAAGAAAGAGTAAAGTCACAACTGTCTCATTGCTAGTTTAGGAAACCATTATCAAACCAATATATTCAAGGAAAAACTATTTCCACTAAAAATAATAAGAAGGGGGTTACTTGCCTTTCAGCTAGTTAGTAGAAATATCTGATTTGGTTATGCTTCCACTCAGGCCGCAAAGCACGAGGCTTCAAAAAGAATACTCAAGCTTCTTGAAATAACCTTTAAATGCAGTTCTAAATGCAACTCTTTACAACTTTGCATAGCTATTACTATCTCACAAACAAGCTCATTCCTGTGCAAAAACCAAGACTCCCTTCTACACGACTTCTTGTTCTGGATTTCAGCTCACAGGAAAATGCAAGAGGTTAACACTGTTTTGTTCTTTCTCAGAGAAGAACACCACTGCACTCCTTTTTTTCCCAAGAAAATAATCGAATGATAGAAAAGAGAAAAACAAGAATGATCCTCCTTTGAAGTTTCCCAAAGAAGTTTCAACAAGCATCAAGCATAGCTAACTCCTCAGTTCGCGTTGCATGTTGCCTTTCTTGGTTTTTATTTGATATCCAAATAACTGAATTTGTTTTCAGTTTAAGTGCCAAGATTATGGTTAGTTTAAAATTGGTTTCCAATACATCTTATCCAGCCACCCATGACTTGCCAATAACTCGCCACCACATGGTTAATTCCACGCAGCCACACTAGGAAAATGTCTGGCACTTAAACATTTCAAGAATGTTTATTCATAATAAGAATATTGCTTGCCACAAAAAATGGGTCGGGCCTTTACTCGACCCATATTATAAACAATTGATCAACTCAAACATTAAAATGCAATGCTCTATGCTACATAGTATTAACAACAATAGTATCACCAAGTAGTGATGATAACACAAAGTTAACGATGGATATATCATGCCTTTATATTGGCATTATTATCATTTTTCCATATCGACGCCAAACCAATATCAATTAGCAACTATCATGCTTTCATAAGCATGTTATTGCTAGATAACAAATACTTACGTTGACATACAATATGTAACGTATATATATACATAAATGTATTACTTTATTCACACACACACATATATATATACACACACACACACACACACATATATATATATACACACACACACACACACATACATAGATATACATATCTTTGCATATTATATACGATATGCTTTCCACATACTCGATAAGTTCGCAACTAAATCAAACATGAAGATTATAAAAGATATGAAGCGACAAGGTGAAACCTACCCTAATACACAACTGAAACCCTAGACTCACACTGAATCAATGGTATCTAAAACTTGACCTATGTGGCGAAAAGAAACTTAGATGGCATTGCTAGTAAGCCCTTTAATTATACCTTTCTCCCGGATGATACTCTCCCTCTCCCTTTGGAGGGCATGAGAAAACTGTCCTGCAATTCCACTTACAAAACAACCAAGTAGTTAGCCGTTAACATATACATCAAAGTCGTATCATTGCATATTTAACAATAATTCATTTAATGCAGATAATATCTCATCGCTTATAATTCATGATAGCATTTATCTTTCCGAATTTCATATTCACATAATTCATGATAGCATTTATCTTTCAAAATTTCATAATCACTTTATCATTGCATTTACCATTAAAGTAAAAAGTAATTTTGGAATTCAAAGGCCACCATGTTCTACAACATATGCAAAATGTTGGAACCTGTCAGGACCCAAGAAAGAACCATGAGAAGCATAATTTGGCTTCATAATTGAGCCACAAGAGGGCAATGCAGAAGCAAACGATCCTGTGTCTCTTTGACACCCAAACATAAAACACAATATGGGGGGGCTGTGAAAACCTCTTTTCATCAAATTATCATGTCATGATTTTATTCAAAGAAGCTAACCAAGCAAAGGCATCACATTTGGGCAGAGCTTCCTTGCACCAAATAAGTCACACCAACCAATCCCTCATGGGCATAAAATACCTGTTATGAAGCAATGCATAGCTCCCTTTGATAGTTTATTTCCCTATAGGATAGCAATGCATAGGCCCCTTTGATAGTATATTTCCCTATAGGATTAATATTCTGCCAGAGGCAGTCTGCCCGCTAGAAACAAGAAAATTTAATAGACTAGAGATAGGTAGACAGGAAATTCTTTTGATCTTCTGGAATAGGCAAATATTCAATGCTTCTCCAGGATCTTATAAGGTGACCATCAATCCTATAGATCTCCCAGTTGTTACATACTTTATCTCCCAAAGAATCAGATAAAAAATGTCTAGCTTCATTCAAATCATGAGCACTGCTTAAAGGGGGCTTACCCAACCAAGAATCACACCAAAAGTCTGCTGAATGACCATCCCCAAGATCCCAGGTTAGACGGGAGCCTATACCATCTTGTGAATGTACGAAAAAGTTCCAAATAAAAGAGCCCTGGGAAGATCATCTTTACCAGAAAAACCGAGAAATCATTTTTCACCTAAATATTTTACTCCTAAAAGAGTACTCTAACTTGCCTTATGGTACACCAAGAATCTCCAAGCCAATTTAGTACCCATAGCTTTATTCTGCAATTCCAAATTTTCAACTCCTGCACCATCCTGGACTTTTAGTCCATAAATCTTCTTCCACATAAGCATTGGAAATTTCTTAACCTCACTGGAACCTTGCCAAAGAAAATTTCTGCAGATACTGTTGATTTTCTCAAGAGAGGCGTTGGGAATTTGCAAGATAGAGAGTAAAATAGGGATCGCCTGCAATACTGGATTTATTTTAATCAATCTGCTAGCCAGACTAAGCCAGATACCACTGCAGGCTGCCAAATAATTTCCACCAGCTTTACTTGTAATCTCATTCCAATGTTAAAAGACAAATAATTTGGAATAGTTGTAAGCTGTCCAGGAGTTGCCAAATTGCAATGCAGGATTTCTTTCTGAAACTTAGCTTCAGCAATAGAGACACTACCAAATAAAATAGGTTCATCCACAAATTGCCTATGGCTAACATGTGAGGCTTTAGGATAGACAGAAACCCCTAGAAGCATCCGTTCTTGTGTATATCTTTCCTTTAATTGATCTTCCTGATGTTGCAGCCATGGTAATAAAGAGGAAAGGAGAAAGAGGATCCCTTTGCCTTAGCCATCAAGAGTGCTGAAAGAAACCTGCCAGGCTTCCATTCACTGGTATAGAGAACCAAGCTCCAGTTACTAAATGAAGCACCCAATAAATCTGCTTAGAAAGCCAAAGGCCAAGAGGATTTTCTCCAAAAATGCCAGCATACTCTTATCATAGGCATTGTCAATGCCCATATTAATACTTTGAGATTTTACCTTGATGTATAATAATTTGTGAATGATTAGGATGCCATCCAAGATTTGACAACTTCCCTCAAACCCATTCTCTTCTTGTGAGATAAGCTTGGGAAGAAAAAGTTTTAGATGTTTAGCTATAAATTGGGAAGTAATTTTACTATTGGTATTGTATAAAGGCGGGTGAAAATCCTGGGAGGATGAAGGACTTAACTTTTTTGAGGACCAAGGCCGAAGAGTGACTTTAAATTCTTAATATCTTTACCAAACGTAAAGAATCATTCACCACCTCCAACAAGTCATTTTCTAGAATATCCCAAAGGGCCAAAAGGTCTGAAAAAAGCAGCTTATAGCCCATCTGGCCCAGGCATTCTGCCCCCTTTAAGACCAAAACTTGCTGAGCTAACTTTTTGGACAGTCAATGAATTGAGGAGCCCATCATTCTCCCTTGAATCAAGAATCATGGAAACTTCTGCAAGAAGCTGATTTTCACACTAAGAACTAGGCAAAACATCTGCTTTGAACAAGCTGGAATAGAAGAACATGGCTTCAGCAACTCTAGCCTCCAACTCATCAATGTGAGTTATGTTAAAATCAAGAACAGCTGAAATTCTATTAGCCTGTCTGCGGGCCACAGCCACAGAGTGAAAGTACTTGGAAGTTCAATCACCCTCCTGAACCCATCCATCACAAGACTTTTGTTTCCAAAAAAATTCTTCCTTTTAAAAATGTTTTACCTATAATACTAAAAGCATTGATTCTTTTGCTATGAGGTAGTCAGTTAACCTTAATTTTAAAACAGTGGAACTAACCTCAATTTTGAAAGAAGAGTGTGGAGGAGGGGAGTTAAGCTATGCACCCCCAAGTTTTGGGGATGGGGACAGCAGGGGACAACGGGTAAAAAAATAGGGAATTTTTTAAAAATATAGAGAAATTTCAAATATTCATATCATAACATTGATAAAGCATTCATCATAGACATTGTAGAAGATTAATACATAACATTAGACTTGAGTTGAGATTTCACATGAGAATTGACAAACAAATTAACAAAATTCAAATTCTGTCATTGTTAATGTGCATACATATTATATAAAAATTATTACAAAATGCCCGAAGGCTCCAAGTTTCAATTGGTAGGTCTATATCAAAATCAGACTCCGAGTTTGAGTCATTGCCATTGTAAGGGGTTGCCTTAGGCAATGGAACTCCAACTGATCCGTCCTGTGTGTCCTCATTGATCTATATAGCATCTTTAGGATCAACATCCCAATGTAAGGCTGGAGTCCGTTGATCTTGTAGCCGCAAAGCACTGTGTACAACCACCAACTTCTCCGTCTGTCTAGAGGTAAGGTTGTTCCTCTTGACTGATTGGATGAAGCTATATGTGGATCAATTCCTCTTTGCAACAGCAGAATTGACAACTTGTGAAAGAAGACGAATGGCAAGTACCCTCAACTTCGGTGCATCCTTGCCATGCCACGTCTACCATCCAATAGGGTCTGTTTGAGCTAATCTAGCTCTATCCAACCTCACCTCTGGTTTGCTGAAGGTTGGATGACGAAGATTAACAAATGCAAGCCACTATGTGCGAAGTAAAGCAGTTTCCTCTTCAATGTACATTTTACAAAGGGCCTTCATGAAGTCTTCTTTCACCTCTTCATCATGAGATAGAGGCACTCTCCTAGGTCTTGCTGCATGCCATTTGGGATTGAGAACATAGGCTGCCATGTGAAGCGGGGTGTTCATAGTGTTCCACCTTTGTGTCACAATGGGCCTAAGATGCTCCTCATAAAATCCCAAAGTAGGGTCTTTGCTATGAATTGCTTGCTTCATTTGACCAAGCATGCTATCAAAGTTCTCATAAATCTCTCCAATGCTAGGAGAGTCAGTATCAACATATCTAATTACTTGCACAATAGGCTCAATGAAGGAGCAAACATATCTACAACTGCAAACAAGTTACCAAAATTAAAATCCTCAAAAAGAACGGAAAGCTCTTACAATTTAAAATTAAAAAAACATTAATAATTTTAAATTATTAAATTAACATTTAAAAAATTAAATAATAAAATCACCAACTTCAAATTTTCTTACCTCATTGTGGACCACCAATCATCATCAAAGGTTTTTTTGCTTCACACTTCCTTCTTGCCATCTACCCCACTCTGCATTGACCACCATTAATTGTAAAGCCTCTTGGACCTCAATGATCCTCTCTAACAAAATGAAGTAGTTTGCATATCTAGTGTCCACGGGCTTGAGGAATTCCTTCCTCGAAAATGTCTTGAACAAAGCAAGTGAAGTTTGATGGTTTGCAAATGAATATTTGCACATCTCTTAGCCTTTGACACCACTGCCTTCACCCAATCTATCTTCCCAATGTCCTTCAAGGTATTGTCCAATGCATGAACACAACATGGGGTCCAAAAAATATGCTTATAAGCACCCTCTACCATAAATCCAGCTGACTTACACACACGGGCTGAATTGGTCACTACCTATACAACATTAGAGGCCCCGACCTTTTCTATGGCATCTCTCAAATTATCAAATTGGAAGTTTGCATCCTTCCTTTTCCCCGAACAATCAACAACTCTAAGAAAATAATAGCCAACTGTACATGTAACAATAATATTGATGAGTGGCTGATGTTTGATATTGCTCCACCCATCCATGATAATAGAGCAACCATCCCTTATCCATGTTTGTCTCATATCCTCCATCAACACACTCACCTTGAAATATTGTCTATCAAGGAGGGTGGTACATAGCTTGTGTTCTCCAGGTGCAACAAATGAAGGACCTGCAACTATCACATCTTTAAACATGTATTTACAATATGGTGAATGTGCCACATGAAAAGGTATGGCATGAGCATAAAAAAAGCTCAGCAATAGAGAAATCAGCCACACCTTGAAATTGTGTTTTAAACATATCAGCAACACTATATTTCTTCTTTCCTCTAATAGAAGTAGAACCATCTTCCCCCATGAAATCCAACCTTCATGGACCCTGTAGGCAATGACACACTAGGCTGCAAAATATCCATTGAACTTCCTCGCTTTCTTGCCTCTCCCTCCATATGCAATCTAGTTGCCTCAAATCTTCTCAATCGGAGTTATTTTTTCACAACCTTTCACCCCTTTACCACCTATCCACAAGAGATGACAATAGACTCTCTTACAGCTGCCTTTATATTATTTTTCGCACAAATGACAGCCATTCTCTACTGCCCCTTGAATTTTTTTTCTTACCCTTATCAACTCGTGTTGCAAATTGTAATAGAGGTTTTGTGGGGTTAAATGGGCCTTTTGCATAGGTTTTGAGGAGTTCAAAAGGACATTCAAATGGGTTTGAAGTTGCTGGCAGTGGTGGATGTTTCCTTGGAGTCCTCAAGTCCTTGAAACGTCCCCGATATGGGGACGAGTGTAAAAGAGCAGGGGACGTGTCCCTGAGGAGCATTGTAGTTAAGTTGAATCTCAAGATGAAGTGGATAGTGATTTGAGCATTTCATTGGGAGAAGTTGATATTTATCCAAATTGATTCTTTTGCATGCTTTGAGATAAAAGGAAAATTTTGTATCTCTTTTACGTTTCCTCCTAATAAATCCATCCTGTCATATTTTGAGCCACTAGTTATAATCGGTCTTCCCATTGGTGTTAGAGGCTACCTGTTTCCATTTTCTCCCTCTGGGATAAAAGGGAAGGCTACTATTTTTCCCAGCATGTAAATTTTTTTTTTGTCACATTATTAATGTTCCTTCTTGGTCTACATGTAAAGAGTGAATTGTGTGTTTCTTTTGCCTGGTTTAGCTTTTAGTATTTTCCTTCTTTGTGTTTCTTGAATAAAGGAGAGGCTCCTCAATTGCTTCCAGCTATTGTTGGCATTGCAAAATACTCCATATAAATATTTGGTGGTGTTAGAAATTTAGTACTTGACATATATAGTTAAATAAATAAATTAACAAGCTATTGTTAATTTAATAAATATTTTTTTTGGTTTTGGTAGTTATATTCCCGTAATTAGTTTCATATGGGATAATGGCTTTTTAAAGCCAATTCTATGTAATAGTTTTCTGTGCTATGTGAATGACAATTTTAATTCGAGAGAAATCTTGTTTTTTTTTCTCTCATTTCAATATGTGGCTCCACTGCATTGTTATGGACCCCTCTATAATACCTTGCTGTGTCACTAGGCATGATTGCTCAAGACAACCCTACCTTACTTTCTGTTTTGAAATATTGTTTAACTTGTCAAAAAGAGAACCAATCGACAGTTTGCGTAGGGAATCAAACAGTGGGCTATGAATCAGGAGAGATGACAGATTTTTTAATAACAATGGCAAGAGAGCAACGATTTTGGGCTCTTGGAGATCTTCATCTTGTTACAATATGGCAAAACCCTAATGTTTTGGGGCCACTGTGTGTCATGCTTATTGCTGTTGTTAATTATTTAAGGCATTTTTGAATTTTCGGACTTTTTGTGGAAAGGCATTATAATTGTGAATTTGTGCCTTGGGAGCAATTTTGGCCTTTTGTCCCTAGAGGCAGGATGAATTCAATGGTAAAGGCTCACAAATGCACATGTGAATTGAGAGGTATATGCAAGCTCTTTTGGTTTTAAACATGAAACTTACCTATTCCACTGAGTGTGGGATAAATATAATATCAATGCTAATAATTAAGAGGACATGTAGAGAATGCAATGCATGAGGAATAAGTAGCATTCAAGGCCTGTGGTAAAGAGAGAACATACAGTGAAGGCAAGCATGTGGAGACAATTTAGGACTGAGCACACACTAAGAGGGAACATCTTGTAAGCAACACTTAATACATTTTGAGCAACCTTTGTTGTAAACAGCAAACTAATTCTTTAAGTTTATGCTATCAATGTTGAACGGAATATCAAGCTGAGAGAAACAGACAGTTCATAATTGATTAACTAGCTTGATTCAGTTTGGAATGACGAAAGACACAAGCTCATGCTCAAGAGGAAGATGCCTTTCAATTTAGATACTTCCAGCAGTAATCAATGGATTATCAAGTATAAAAAGTGCTTTGCTCTATTGCACGCAGGACTAGTGGACAGACAATGGCAGCCACCTTTAAGTAAAGTCAAATCCATACAATTTGTAATTATTCCACACTTGGTGGAAGTAATAGGTACTTTATGTTTATAAGCATTGGTACTTTCAGATGGTTGTCTTTATTGGAAGACAAGTCTTCATTTTTTCTCCATTGCTATCATCACAGAATTGCTCTCTAAACCACCACTGCTTTATAAATATAACTTATTTAAAAAAAATGATTAATCATTAGTACTACATTGCTTGGGGAGAATTGTATTGGGAGCCTTTATTAAGGAAGATGATGACAGTAGATGTGTCTTCATCTGAATACATTCTTCTTTGACACCTATGCTTTAGTCTTCCCATTCCTCCCATGTGTGCCTCCGATCTTTAGTTTGCATTAATTGCTTGCACCATGCACCACAAGAGCACAACCTCACATTTCCCACTTTTGCCTGTGCTTCTCCTTTCAAAACTTGCACAAAGCTCTTATTGCCTTAAGCAAAATTCCCACTGCAAAAGACATCCATTGTGCTTCGTGTGCCATTGATCCCTTCTAGTTGAATCCAAAATGACATAACAAATTGTGAAAGTGCATCTATTACATTGCTTGAGGAGAATTGTACTGGGAGCCTTTATTAAGGAAGATGATGACAATAGATCTGTCTTTGTTTGAATACATTCTCCTTTGATACCTGTGCTCTAGTCTTTCCATTCCTCCCATGCGTGCCTCCAATCTCTGGTTCACATTAACTGCCTGATCCATGCACCACAAGTATACATCCTCACATCGCCCACTTCTGCCTGTGCTTCTCCTTTCAAAACTTGCACAAAGCTCTAATTGTCTTAAGCAAAATTCCCATTGCAAAGGACATCCATTGTGCTTCTTGTGGCTGTGATCCCTTCTAGTTGAATTCAAAATGACTTAAAAAATTGCAAAAGTGCATCCATTATGCTTCATGCGTTCTTGTGAACTATTTTGCCATAAAGTCTAAAAACAAGCTCAAAAGGCCAAAATCTCAAATTCTCTGATCGAGCTCTTGGAAGTCATAAAAATGAGGAAATTGGGACTTTAAGTACCTTAATTTCAGATTTGGAAAATACAGGAAGGCCCTCGAGTTCCGAAAATGAGACAAAGAAAAGGCTTTAATGTTCAAATTTAAAAAGAATGTGTGAAAATCACAAAAAATTTGCATTTGGGTTCTTTTGGTCTAAATCATAAAAAGTGCAAATGGGCCAAACTATTCGATTTTCACTATTTTTCATCAAAATCATATCTTTTTCACCCTTTTGGTAAAAAGTGTATTATTTGCTCAAAACTTTCACTATCTTTACTTTTTCATGCCAATTGCACACTCTTTTTGGCATAACTTTTGCATCTAGGCTCCATTTTTCCTCTTGTTTCAAGTATTGGAAAACATTTTCTTGGGCCACACAGTGGAATGGCTTTTGCTTTATGTCAGAGCACAAATGATGGAATATTCTAAGGAAAGATAATGTTTCACAGCATTCAAGACATTCAGATATCAATAGTTCCTCTAGAATCAGGGATAAAGTTTTCATTCAGACAGGATCATTTACAGAGATTTATGAGGTTTTCTTCAACCCTAAGTATGTGATATGTGATAGGAGTATCAGCTTCAATTGCTCCATTTCAAGGCAATAAGGGACCTTTTACAAATTTGTGGTCTATATATTTTAACTTGGGTGTGTGAGGACACTTGGGTTCACGGCTGTGCTATATACAAGCTTCCCAGACAGAATTGTGATCCATTCATGGTCAAAGGGATTCCCCATGGGATCCTATTCCAAGACAAGTCACATTATTCATACATTTGATCGGGCAGCAATGAGACTTAATAGTACATAATTTTCATCGACTGTAATACCCAATGGATAAGGCATTGGCATGGCATTTGATCAATCTTTGTGTATTGACAAGTCACCTAGAGGCCTTATCATTTTGACATGATGGTCAAGTAGGTCTAGAGAAGTCTTATTATGTACCTTAAGTCATTAAAAGGAGTCAATTATAAATTACATCCATCTTTGCACATAATAAGATATATTTAATTCTTTTTACAATTAATAAATTTGGCATGGCATTGATCAATCTTTGTGTATTGACAAGTCACCTAGTGGCCTTATCATCTTGACATGATGGTCCTCTAGAGAAGTCTTATTATGTACCTTAAGTCATTAAAAGGGGTCAATTATAAGTTAACATTAATCTTTGCACATAATAAGATATATTTAATGCTTTTTACAATTAATAAAATTTTAAAGCGTGCAAATACACTTTTTTAATGGACCAAGGAAATGTAAAATTTGTAATTTGTATTTAAGGTTGTGATTGGTGATCTTTTGTCATGCAAGCAATTTCACTTAAAGAAGCAGAAATAATTTGCTGAAAGTGTTTCTGGATTAGATTGTGTTTGTGTTTTTGCATCAACGTTTTGGATCACACTCCGTGATCCATCATCAGGATAGGAGAGAGCATCAGGATTTGTGTTTTTACTCCTTATGCTCTCTCATATGCTGATGTGTGATCCGAAACGTTGATGCAAAAACACAAACACAATCTAATCCAGAAACACTTTCAGCAAATCTTCATGGATTGTGGAAATCTATTATCACTAAGCAGAAATAATGTTAGATGTTGAGGTTTTCAGAATATAGGAAACAGATTTTAGAAGTTGGAGGCTCTAAATGGGCTTCCAGATTTTTGAAGTTTCTATAAAGAACTAGTAGACTCTCCTTCCCTGAGACTATGGAATTGTGTTTGTAATTTCTTACTAGTGTTAATGGAATGTAATTTCAACATAATGGAATATAATAACTTTTATAAATTGACATGGTAATCTTTCTGTCTTACAAAACCTGTATTTTTAGTTTGTTGAATGAAATTTAATCACATCCTGTAAATCTTTCTTAGCTTCATGTCTTGTTTTTTCTCTTTCATACTTTGTGATGCTAGAATTTGAATGGTGAAACTTGGTGCCACATGGATGTTGCATGGTTAATGAAACTTTGTATTTCTATAAAGCTTAGGTTTTAGATTTCCATCATGTAAATCAAACACCCATTTCCATTGCCATTAGAGAGGAGGGCTTTAAATCTCCTGAGTTATCCAGGTGTTCCTCTGCATGTTTAGTTTGGCCAAGGTTTCTCAGTTTCTGTTTTCTGCACTTCTCTTTTGTGTAAAAATAAATAAAATACAGACTGTTACTATGATATTCCTACATACTGTAATTGAATTTGCAGCTGTCCATTGGGTGAATCACATGCATATTCTGCAAAGGATCAGGGCATGGCAAAAATTACAGGCTGTTATTAGTGATTTTTCTACAAACTGTATTTGAACTTGCAGCTGTCCATTGTACAAGTCACACATATTCTGCAAAGGACTGGGACAACATATTGAAATGTTAACACAACCCCATGCTTGGGGGTTAGCCATGGGACTTTATATTGTACTACACATAATATTTACATGTAATATCCCGTATTTGAACTTGAATCAGATGCTCTGTTTCGCTGTGGAATCATGTCTACGCACTGTGAGCAGGATGGATCAATATGATATAAACATGGCACATCAGATGTATTCTCCAGCACAAGGAAAATGAGATTTCCAGCCTCAAGGAAAAATTAAGTAGTATTTTAAAATAAAATTATAATTAAAGTTTTTTTTAATAATATCAGTCAAGGGGCATTTGATGAGGTATGTTTTTCGGGGAAATCTCTATTTAAGAGAGGTCAAGTGAGGAGAAGGAGGCATATTTTTGATCAAGCATTCAATCTTCTGATTTCTATGCCTTGAAGGAGCATTGGACTTCTGTTCTATTCAACCTAAGGTCGAAAGCTCTCTAGGTCTGGAATTGGAGGATGAAAACCCACAAATTCTTGGAGTGATTTCACATAGAGATCACCGCTAGGCATAATTGGTCTAATTTTAGATTGCAATCAAATAATGATTCTTCAAATTAGAGCGCCACATCTAGGATTTGGCTGGAACGAACCTGCAAGACAGATTGTGGCAATTTTGGGCATGTTTGGGGTCAATTTCAAGATCAAATTCAGCACTCTTTCATTACCACATAGGCTGTACCAATTCAGCAGTGAGAGGCAGCAGTTTAGAGGACAGATTTAGTGCCATAAAATTGAGGACAGATTTAGCCATTAAGATTCTAGGGTTTCAAGTGGGTGACTTGGTGAAGGATCGTGACAATTTTTAATTGGTTTATATCATATTTAAAGGCAAATTTATACTTAAAATCAGCGCATCTAGTTGACGGTTTCAGTTGCTCCATTCTTGGAAAAGTTTGTTGCAGTTTCAGATCTGTTTAGGACAAATTGGAGGGCAAAGTTAGGCTGGAAAACAATGCCAACACATAGGGTTAAATTGCTACAAATTATATCAGAGTATGTAATCATCCTAGTGAAAAAGAAAGATGAAACTATGCAAATGTGCATAGATTTCAAAGTTGTAAACAAGAAGACTATAAAAAATAGGTATTCAATTTCTAGAATTGATGAGTTAATTGACGAATTGCATGGAGCAATGCACTTCTCAAAACATGGGAGGAACATCTATAGCATTTTTATAAAGTTTTGGGATTTTTCGAACAATAGTCCTTTGTGCTAAGGAATCAAAATGTGAGTTTGGATTAATAAAAATTCCATATTTAGGACATGTTGTTAGCAACCAAGGTGTGCAAGTAGATTAGCAAAAGATACAAGCTATTTTAGATTGGCTTCCACTAAACAATTTAATGCGGTTGAGAGGGTTCTTTGGGTTGTGTAGCTACTATAGAAGATTGTCAAATAATTATCTCAAATAGTCGTTCCATTGACAAATTCGAAGAAGGGAGCATTTGCTTGGACGAAGACAACTCAACAGTAAGTTAATGCTCTGTATTAGCTATTCCAGACTTCTCAATTCCTTTTGCTCCAGAATTTGATACCTTAGGTGAAGAAATTGGAGCAATGTTAATGCAAAAAGGACATCCAATAGCTTTTGAAAGCAGAAAGCTAAAAGACAATGAAAGGAGCTATTCAAACTATGATAAAGAGATGCTAGCCATAATGCATGCTTGACAAATTTAGGCAATAATTGGTTTGTGGTCAAAATAGGTCACAATAGTTTGAAGTTTTTTCTTCGTCAAAGAGATTTGAATGACAAACAACAAAAATGGTTAAGCAAGCTTCAAGCCTATGACTCTAACATCAAATATGTCAAAGGTAGGAATAATGTAGGAGCCAATGCTCTATCTAGGAAGCCTTACTTATGTTCTTTATTAGAGATTTCTCTTGATTGGAAGGCTAACATAATAATAGAATATGTGAAGGATTGCTATTGATATTCTTGAAGGAAAAATCCAAGATGATAGGTATAAAGTAGTAGATGATCTTATTCTATACAAAGACATAATTTACCTTACCCTAGGATCGAAGGTAAAGGATAATGTTTTGGAGGCCACACATGACATAGCATTGGGAGGGTATCAGGGTTACTTGAAGACCTTTAGAAAAATTAGGTAGGGATTTTCATGGAACGATCTCAAGGAAGAAGTTCTTAGGTACATTAGGGATGCCTTACTTGTGAATAGAACATGATAGAACATGCATTTCTTGTGGGGTTATTCTTTACCAATTTCGAATCAGAAATGGGGAAGTATTTCAATGAATATTATTATAGGACTTTGTAAGGCACAAGGTAAATACTATATATATGTTTTAGTTGATAGACTTAGTAAATATGGTCATTTCTTTGCCATATCTATAGAGTTTGAGGCACCTCAAGTGGCTGATTCATTTTTCAGAGAGGTTTTCAGACTTGCATGGGTTGCCTAAAAACATAGTAAGATGGAAATAGTTAACAAATGGATTGAGGGCTATTTGAGAAATTATGTAGCAAGACAATAGACAACTTGGATAAATGGACTTATTTGGGGGAATTGTTACAAACTTACAACGCTACATATCATATGTCCATTGGAATGACACCTTTCAAGGCCTTGTATGGTTATGATGCTTTATCCTTTGTGGATTTGGTGACCACAAGCTGAGTACCAAGGGTGAGAGATCTAGTCAAGCAAAGTTGGGTAGTTTTGGAATCACTCAAAGAGAACCTACAAAGAGCATAGAATCAACAAAAGTTATATGTGGATTAGTATCAAACTAAAAGAACATTTGAAGTAGGAGATATTGTCTTCTTGAGGCTACAACTTTAGAGACAATCTTCCTCGAAAAAGAGTAGAGTAGAGAAAATGAAACCAAGGTTCTATGGTCCTTCCATCAAGCAAAAAATTGGGGAGGTTGTATATGAACTGGAATTGCCAGAGAATAGTAAGATTCATAACATGTTTCATGCTCCCTTGTTTAAAAAGAGCATTAGGGAGTCAAATTATTCTTTCAATAGAGCCACCCCCATTGGATGATGAAGGGAAACTAATTCTAATTCCTAAGGCTGTTATAAACTTTGGAGAAATTAAGCTAAGGAACAAAATAGTGAAATAATATTTGGTCTGATGAAAAGATCTTTTTGAAGAGGGTGCTACATGGGAAGGTGTGGAAATTCTTTAGCATCCTAATTTGTGATTGCTTGAGGACAAGCAATATTGGGAAGGGTGGATTGTAATGGCTCCTATTCAAACTTAAATTAGATGCTCTATTTTCACTGCGGAACCATGTCTATGGCCTGTGAGTAGGATGGATTGAAATGTTATAAACATGGCACAACAGATGCATTCTCTAGTACAAGGAAAGTGTGATTTCTAGTCTCAAGAAAAATTAAGTGATATAACAAAATAACTTTACAATTAAAGTTTATTTTTAATAATATCAATCAAGGGGCATTTAAAGAGGCACATCTTTTGGAGGAAAGCTCTATTTAAGAGAGGCCAAGCAAGAGGAGGCGGCATATTTTTGATCAAGCATTCTATCTTCTGATTCTACTCCTTGTTGGAGAATTGGAGTTTGGTTCAATTAAGCTGAGGACAAAAAATCTCCAGGTCTGGAATTGGAAGACGAAATCCACAATTCCTTAGAGTGATTCACACAGAAATCACCATTGTGCAGAACTTATTGATTTTCTAGTTGATATCAATAAAGACTGAGTTAATAGCATTTGCCGTTCATCAGCAAATCTATCACTATATTTGAAGAGGATAAACCATGCTATATTGGGAAAGTAGTAATAATTTCCAAGAATAATTGCAGATCCAATATATTGGGTGCAGCATACATAGAGAGACCCTTTTGCAAATCTCTGCAAGAAATAATTTTTCTTTATTATATCATAATTTTTGCTGGTCACCATTACTGAAGATTTGTACCAGTTTTAATTGCTGCTTCCTTATATAACAGTCACTTTATATTTTGAAGGTGTATAAAGGGAAGGAAGTACATAAAGATCACAGTGCAAGAGATTGTAGAATTAACTCTTATTTCTGGCTGTGGATTTATATCATTTAGCGCTGTTCCCTAATCTGCCACTTCAGACCAGATAATATATTATCCATAATTACTGCATACATAATCTCAGTATTATAACTGAAGGCAATCAGTAATATTTAATTTGATTAGTGAAGCTAACCCTCAGAAATTATTGAAGTGGATTAAAATTGGGCAAATATTATAAAATATTCTTTTGGGGAGATTGCATTACAACTTAGAAATTACTATTGAAGGGCAGATGGACTGTTAATGGTGTTTTTGCATGGATAGGACAGTTTGACAATGTTCACAATACATTATGATGTAACTCTGCAAGCTTCTCTTGTGTGCTTGAGTATTCAAAAAAAGTTGTTCGATGATCCTTGTTTAGTTCAGTTATTTCTAAATTTATAGTAATAGAAATTGTGATTGATTGGACCTTTGTTATTGGGTTTGTCCATCCCAGGCACAGGTTCGGGTTCGGTTCACTACAGGCTTAGGTCTGGATTCGATCTGTAGGGGGGTTCGTCTAGGGTTTTGGGAAAACTTTGTGGGTTCATCACCGACGAACCCAGGTGAACTCGTCATGTTTTTTGCCATTTTAAAAAAATTGTGTAGGGTTTGTCTGCAATTATCGTGTTATTTTCTCGTTGATGAGGTCTTTTGACACCGACATTGTGTTTCACCTCTGACGAGCTACCTCCACTCCTGTGGCTTAAAGTCTCTACATATCAAATCCGTGCGGGATCTAAAAGTTTGCATATCATATCCGGCCAACATTCGTTAAATATCCGTGCAGGATCTAAAAGTCTATACATATCATATCGGGTCAACATTCGTTATATATCCGCATGGGATCACCACAATGTGCAGATACTACCGTTTCGAGTGGGATCTCCACGACGTGCATATAGTACTGTGCCGCGTGGGATCTCCTCCAATGCTTTCCTTGTCTTTGCCTTAGCCACTGTATCTCTGCTTTTGGTTATCGAAATGGATCTTCGGCTCCTTCTAGACCATGGATATGCATTATATTAAAATTATCTAAAAACCACTTCAGTTAAGTGTCTATAACTTATTTATTAAAACTAAGTTGAGTAAAAAATATTTTATTAATATTAATTTTTTATTAATAAAAATTAGAGATAATCATATATAATTAAAGAATAGATATTTTAAATAAATTAAATAAATTATTAATATTAATAATAATTATTTTTAATAATAAAAATTAATAATATATATTATTAACTTTCGTAATAATTTTGTTATTATATATAAATTTTATTAATATTGTAGAAGACTTACAGATATTAATAATTATTATATTAAAATATGTATATTGTTTAATATTTTTGATTTTAAGGTTTTTTTTATATATATATATATATATATATATATATATATATTTGATTTTTACATGTTTTTTGTACGAACGAACCCAAACCCCCCAAAAAAATTTAGCTGAATCCGCAAACTGAACCCCCAAACCTGAACCTGAACTAGTACCAGAACTGGCAACTTAGGATTGGACCTTTGTAAATAGGATGTGAAACTCATTACTGGGAATTTGGATTTTACTGATTATTAAATATTTGTGTCACATCTATTACTGGGAATTTGGATGGTACTTTTTAGCAAATACTTGTGATTCTGAACTCTTAATTGAAAATATTGTTTGGATTATGTTAGACATGTATGAGAATTATGGTAGCTGAATTAACACTAATTTGATAATTGATAATACTTCTCTTATATTTGTTTCTTGTGGGTCTTCTCTGTTTTTTGAGATTGTGGGAAGTAGTATGTTTATTTCTAAATTTGAGATTGTCTGATCATGAACATGACAATGGCAGGATTATAATGTTCTTGACTATGATGAGAGAATTCCAGATGGGTTTTATGATGTGTATGCAAGTTCATCTGACTCTCGTTTTAAAGAAAAGTTGCCTTCTCTTGCCGAACTTGAACAAACACCTATGCTACACAATCTGGATTATGAAGTTGTGTTAGTCAACAGAGCAATTGATCCTGCACTGAATGAGATTGAACAAATTGCACTTTGTTCACTGGATTCTGGACCTGCTGATCCTGGCCTAGTGAATAGAAGCCTAGCAAAAAGAATTGCAGAAATTGTTGCAGATCACATGGGTGGCCCAGTTAGCAATGCTAATGACATGCTAGCAAGATGGACCATAACAAGTTATGAACTGCGAGCATCTTCAAATAGCATCATATTACTTCTTGGCTTCATGAAGATAGGGCTTTCACGTCATCGGGCTCTGCTGTTTAAGGTTACATCATTTGCTAACACTTGTTGTGCATGTTTAACTGTATATTATCATTTTATGTCTATATCATTGCATGCCATTCTTCAGCATAAATCATTCATTTTCTAGATGGCTCTTGATCTTAGCTTCTTTGAATCTTTTAAAGTTTTGTAAAGTTACTGCTTTCTTTCTCCATTGTTTGGTTGGGGGGAGTGTCCAGAAAGTTATTGGTTGAATATTCCAATAAAGGCTTTTAAAGCTGTTTAAACTTTAAAATGCTAATCTCAAAGCTTTGAAATATATTGTACTGTAAGGTTGCTGTCCTACAGAGGCTTTTATGGTATTTATAAGGGATGAATGAATAATAAATCTACCGTTTTTGATCAACATGCATATGATTGACTATACTAGAGTCTCGGAGGAGTTAGTTTTCTAATGTTCAACTATCTTGCTTAGTGGTGCAAGAGCAAGATTACTCCCATTATTGGCAATATCTATCTATTTGGACAAATTTGGATGGCTGCTGTGTTTTTTAATAGCCTGAGGCTCTGAAATAACAATGACAAAAGTTTTGGAACATAAGAAGCTAGTTATGTGAAGGGGTTAAGAAAAAAAATGTTTGATTGAGGCTTGAGAGAGAAATGAGGAGAAGACTCCCTTAGTTTGAGGATAAAGAATAAAAAAATAAATTTGTTGGATGAAGTACCGCTTCTAAAGGTGCTCCAAATTTGTAGGGAACTATTAGAAATCATAATGCAATTTTTGTGTTAAGTTTTGAGTTGCTAGTTGGACGTAGTATACTGATTAACAAATGAAATGGTATTGGAGTAATGCTTCATAAAGACAATCTATATTAAAACAACACCGAATTGAGCAACTGATCTTCTTTTACAGACAATTTTGATTTTACCATTGCAATAACCAAAATTTGAAATGTTACATGCGCAACTCAAACTAACCTCTGAGGCCTGATGTTATGGACTTGTAGGAAATAGTAGCAGATATAACAAGCCTAGGATGAAGCAATATACTAGTTTGTTCTTGGGCCCTCGCCTTCATGACATCTTCCTCCTTTTTCTCAATGAAAAATATCATTCCTTGTGGTAGACAGCCAGTTGTAGGGTAGTGACAGCTGGTAAATGGTTCCATTCATTAATCTACCTATACACATTGAGATGTGAGAAACCTTGAGCTTCTCTGCCTGATGATTTTTGCTTCTGCTTCTAGAAATAGTAGTCCTGTTTGGTTGGCCTGTTTTAGGAGTCACTGTGGTGGTCATGTGGAGATGAGCACCATCTGGTGATTTAGATCCATCTGAATTTTCAGTTATAGGAATCACTAAAGCTATATATGGTAACAGGATATATGAAGTGTTGAAGTTGATTATAACTACAGCTTTTGAACACCACGGTATGAAATGTATCAGAGTTCTGATAGTTCTGATTTTTCACATTTGAGCACAAACTATCAAGAGTCATGACCTCCCTTTGAATTAAAAGTTGGTTGGAAAAACTTATTTCATCACAAGATGTAATGTCCCCAATTTTTGAGTCAGCATAAATTATTAATTTAAGTTGTCAAAAGGTTAAATTGAAAAGGACAACTTAAATTAATAGTGCAAAGTAAATTAAGATATATAAAAGTTAAAATGAATTATTTAAGTTACTTTTTATGAATTTCCCAAAAAGAAGTAAAATAAAAGTGAAAGGGGAAGAGGATGGGAATTCAAGAAGACATGAAGGAGGAGTTATGGAGGAAAGAGAATAAAAGAATGCTGGAGCATTGTTTGAGGTAGGCTGGATTTGGTTTTTGGAACAGGTATTTGGCTGGAGAATATCCAGAATTTGTGCGGATAGAATTCTTCACAAGGGATATCATCTTCGGTGTTGGAAGATACCCCTTGGATGACTGCTGATAGTCCTATTTCAGGGGCTGTGCTGGGAATTAACTGAATTTCGATGTGCACAAGGGCAGAATTGAAGATTATATAAAATTAATATTGTATATGCAATTGGTTAATTTGTGATATTTAGATTATCATGCTTATAAAATTCTATCTTTTGAGAAGAGAAAACTTATTTCAATTTATTAGAGTTTTTGGTGTTTTTGAATGATTTCTGGTACATGTTCAGGAGTTACCAGATTTTTCTTATAATACACGAAAGTTGTTTGAGTGCCAGTTTGTTTATAGGTACAATTCTATTTGCATTCTCTTGACTGGGTGGATGATTTCATGTATAAAAACACATGAATTAAAGGCACATCGAATTAGTATGGGAGTTGTCCATCTCAAGAAAGCGTCTAATTTAAATATGCAGATGACCAGAGCTTGGTTCTGAAGGTGGTCGGAAGAAATTTACATTAATAGACCTGACAAGAGAAGTTGGACGAACATTGTGAAAATAGGAGTTAAGATATAATTCTCTAATTTTCTCTGTGGGCTTGTTGCACGCTGTAGAAGTAGTATGTGCCGTATGGTTTGAGATGATTACTGGGCCTGATAAGAAATATAGAAAGAACATAGAATTCGCATTAACTTGGTGTTGAAACGAATTGTTGGTGCTGAGTTTCGGTAGAGCTGAAGAAGACGAAGTTTGGCTAATGTGTAACAAGGAAGAAAATGAGACCATGATATTGAAAACTACGGAAATATTATTCACTTCATGACGCGAATGGTTTCTGAGTTGAATAATATTCTAGTGGGAATTCCAAACGAATTACGAATAGTGTTTATTCATTGAAGCTGTTCATTCACAATAATGACGAATATGATAATGTAGTCGGGTTTCCTTTACCTGGCCGAGTCTATTAAAAAAATTGAATGCCACAAAGCTGCTTACATGTCAACACAACAAAGTGAATTTGAGCTGTGTGGTGGCGATATAATATCTTAAGTTTGGTGAAGTTGTGTTGACAGGATGTTATTCACTGGAAATTTAAATTATTGATACAATCACATATAGAGCCAATAAGAGGAGATGTATTGTCGGTGTATTACTGAGGCCGTTAGTGTGAAATGAAATTATTTGTTCAAATTATGGAAATCTTTGATAATGTTATTATGTGCTTTATTCATATATCTGTCGAGAGTTGCTTTGTAATGTCCCTTCCTTAGGCAACTCAGGCTAGCCGAGGTTGGCCCACTATTAGGGTTCCCATAGGTCAGCAATATGGTTAGGGGACCCAACCAAGGGATGCAGAGCCTAGCCGAGATCTTTACGAGCCTTTCAGTTTGGAGTTCAGTTGTTGAATCCAGGGATAAATTGAAAATATTAAAGTTGTTTTAATGGAATAGTAAAAGTGAATAGTAATAGAGAATTATAAAGTGAATAGTGAAAAGTGCCCCCATCCTAGTGAAACAAAGTTGTTTTTAAAAAGTGGCTCTTTCTTTTGATGAGGAAAAGACCCTCGAGGAGGAATATTTTATTATCTTTTATAAAAAAGCTCATGGGAGGTTATAAAGTGAATTTTGGGCTTCTATTTTGGCATTCATTTGTCATTTTTCATATCAACACTTGCAGGTTTGAGCTCTGGAGAAGGGTTTCAGCTTGGTTTCAGTCTTATGGGAACGAAAACTCCCAAGGGCTATTGTGAATTGGACGAGAACCCAATTCACCTTTGAGGAGGACCTAACTTGGGTCTTCATTTGGGCTTCATTGGAGGAGTTTTAGGTGTTTAATTTTCAGACCTTAGTTTGCAGTAGTGTTATATCAGCATATTTCTTTAGATCAGGTGCAGCCATTGATAGATCGAGTCTCAACCAGGCCCATACCATCACATGTTTGCATTCTACTTGTTGGCTGTACAATTTTTGGCCAAGTGCACCTAGGGTTTGTGGCACAATCATCATTGCAGATTTATTCCAGCCGTTTGACAAGTTTACATTGAGGATTTGACATCTTCCATACCAGCCGTTTCATTTCTAGTTGGTGCACCATCATTTGGAAGGGGTTTCATGGGCATTTGAAATTGATTTTGGCAACCAATTTCATATCAGCACTTCCATAACAACGATCAGACTTGTAGTTGCATATTTCTTTAGATTAGGTGCAGCTATTGATAGATCGAGTCTCAACCAGGCCCATACTATCACATGTTTGCATTCTACTTGTTGGCTGTACAATTTTTGGCCAAGTGCATCTAGGGTTTGTGGCACAATCATCATTGCAGATTTATTCCAGCCGTTTGACAAGTTTACATTGAGGATTTGACATCTTCCATACCAGCCGTTTCATTTCTCGTTGGTGCACCATCATTTGGAAGGGGTTTCGTGGGCATTTGAAGTTGATTTTGGCAACCAATATCATATCAGCACTTCCATAACAACGATCAGACTTGTAGTTGCATATTTTACATTCTATTTCAGTCTTCTACCATCGTTATTATGCTCATATCAGCCTTCATACATTGTATTTTCATATTGGCATAGAACGGGTATGTTAGTGACATATTGGGTATTTAAATCTTTCATTTGTATTGGGTTTAATAGGGCTGTTACAGTCTGATAATTTTCATATCAGACATAACTGCCATTTTAATCAGACCTTATATCTTTAATTTAATGGCATAAATGGAAGTGGGTTTATGAATTTATGTTGTGTAATCATTTATATATCAGTTCTATGCATTTATTTTATGTTATTGGCATTGAAAACACTCAACCAAACATCAAAAGCAATCAAACAAAACTCAGAAAATCAAAACAGCAGTCAGAAAATCAGAATTCATGAGTTTGCACAACAACTGTTTGACGAAATGTCAACACTCTGAAAAATGAATTTTTGGGTTAGATTTAGTAGGGACATCTCATGCTTATAGGTGATGCATGTAACTCTAGGAAAAAGCATGGACATGAGAGGTCGAAATACAAGATGTTTGAATGGAAATTAATTATATTGCAAGCCTTGTCAATTCAAGACTGCCATTACTCTAGGTATCGTTTTCATTAAGGGGAATCCTGGACTTTGTGTGGCTATCGGTGGTTTATTGGAGCCAATGTGGAGTATATCTGTTGCGTCTTCCTTTGCATTAGATATCGTGTGAATTATATTTGCAGAAAGCAATCTTGAGTTTATCGTATCGTGAACTCATGAAAAAAGAAGCGACACACTTATAGAAGGAGCTGCCTTTGGTTGAAGGATCATTTACCTTGTTGAAGAGCCGTGAATCTATGCTTCATTGCTGGTCATCTCAGAATTTCAAGGTCGTGGCATATCCTTGAAGCTGCCGCTAATATCCTGGGAGTTGGTGAAACTTGGAAGGAATCGAACCATTATTTTTTATATGGGATGATTTATTCATCGGGATGCCTTTCGGTTGTGATTCATAAGAAGCCATTTTGTGGGAAGAAGATACTATAGGTGAGTAGCAGGTGATTCATTGGACCTCTAATATCTCTGCTACAGTTTGCATGAGGAGAGACCTTTGAGAAGGGACGTAGCAGTCAAGTATGAGTTGCTGACCAATGCATCGTACCAATAGCTAGTGCAGAGAGTTGTTAAATTTATTTGTATATGTAATGTCCCTTACTCGACCTTGCCCTAGAATTCGCTTGTTTGCCCTAGAATTCACTTGTTGAATAGGGTCATGGTTTCTTCTTTTCAAAGGAAGTAATCTTAGATTGGAATTTGCATTCACCATATTAACAACATTTCGACATATACATATGTCTGCTAGCATTAATATCTAGATATCCAAAATATAAACATAGGAGTGGCATGGGTAGATCTGCCCGAAACTATCTATCTAAGCCATATGAGTGGCATGGGTAGATCTGTCCGAAGCTATCCATCTAAGCCCAAGAGCACAAGTGTCCAACTAGGACAACCCACCTCTTGGCCTTGAGCGGTAGGAACGTCCAAACCAAGTCAATTCGACCCTCAGAGTGGTGTGCTTAGTGGATACACTTGTACCTGCTTTCTCTACCCTTGTCATTACCTCATAAGACACTTAACCTACTGGGGGAAGCCTGCAGAGCTTATAAGTGGTCTAGGCCTACCACTCCTTCATGGCCTCGACGAATATTTAGTGGGACCTCCACCCCTCCATGGCCCACCCATGCATTTGGATTGGGTGGATTTTTAAGCGGAATTACTACCCCTCCATGGCCCATCCTTGCCTTGGGGTCCAGGAGCGGATCTTAAGTGGGGTTTTTAGGCACCACTTTTCTCAGGCCCTTCCTCCCTAGTAGGTTTGCAAACACTTAGAAGACAATCTTTTAAGCAATCAAATACATTTGTATTCACTATGGATTCCTATCAAATCATTTCGTAGATCAATTATAATTATGACGCTATTAAAGAAACCATAATCACTTCATAGAACAATTATAATCATGATATTACTAAAGAAAACATTGCACCAGTAATCAGATTAGCAACATCTATTATGCATATTAATACTAGAAATGCTATGTGACTCTCTTACCTTCCTTCCCAATCGACCTGTTCTCCATACTTAGAAGATATCGTTAGTGTAGATCAAGTAAATAAAAATCTACTATCCATGCTTATTTAAAATATCATAATTACTTATAAGGCCTAATAATTGCTGCAAGCATTGTTATTGCACAATCGTAAATTTTATATATATATATATATATATATATATATATATATATCATTATTTCTAATTGATTTCAATTTACAATAAATACTTGGACATGCATATATATATATATATTCCACATGATATATATCTATATTTGTAATAATATTAAACTTACAGCTCCAATATATTCTTGACAATATATTTTATCCTTACTTTCCATCTGCTGCCTGTACAGATCTCTGATTGAATAATATACTAATTACCTCAATCTTGGTTCCTAAATCATGTTATTTCCTTCTAAAATCTGCCGGTCTGAATCCTTTATTCCCCATATATTGTTTTATATCTTCCTATCTCTATGAAGAGATACAGCGATTCATAATAAATACCTCTCTTTCGAAAGGAGGTGTCCTTTATTAATTGTTGATTTTTATGAGTTCATTAATCGCTGCCTTGTTAATATTTTATCGTTTCTTTTCCTACTCTTCCCTTTTATTATGGGATCTCTGCCTTTATTTTGCTTGCTGCATATATATTATTTTTTGTTTATATATTTAATATATTATATGATTGTTATTTTGCTATTATACTTATAATTTAAATATATTTATTTTTATATTAGTTTTATATGTATATAATAATATTAAATTGTTAATATTTGTTTTTATATTTTTAATATCTATATTGTTATTTATTTTATCTATTAATTTATTTGTATTTCAAATTTCGGGGTCATGACAGTATATGGGAGCTGGTCAATCAACTGGTATGGGCCACTCAACTGTGTAACTGGAATAAAGGTTTGGAATTTTCTGAATATGATCTTTGCAATTTGTAAACGTGTTTTCAGATGAAAGTAGATTGATATTATTAATGTTCATTAATTCTGATGTGTTAAATGAATGAGTAAAGTCTCTGTCAAGTTTCATTCCACTGTTTACTTGAAACTGAATTATCTGAAAATCACTTTGAGATGATATGAAAAAAAAAATTCCAAGTGTGTTCAAGAAACAAACGGAATATTGGGCTGCAGTCAAATTGTTTGACGAAATGCTTGAGCAGTCTAGTTGAAGGAAACCAAATTGATTTTGTGTGCAAATTGGGGTGTCTTATTATAGTGGTATCAGAGCTCAATTAACTCCTACCATCCTGTTGGGTAGTTCAGAGTTTTAAATTTCAGCTGGTAGCATGGCAGCTGAATAGAGAAAAGGGTTGGCCGGATTACTCCATGAATCAGGTAGTAAGCTTAGTAGCTTATGTCAGTCAAGGAATGATGCTTTGGACACATTGAAAAGATTAGAAGAGTGTTTGATCCTTGTTGAGCAGTCACCCTCAAATTTTTTGCAGATAATTCTTTTTCCAATAGGGACTTCTTTGGGTCAGCACAGGTGGTTGAGACATACGGATGATGAAGTAAGAATTTTGGTTACTATCTGTTTGAGTGAGGTCTTAAGGATATTGGCACCTAAAGTTCCTTATAATGATGCTACTATGAAAGAGGTATTACAATTGATAGTGGATAGCTTCCAAGACTTGGGTGATGTCAAAAGTCTTCACTTTCCTAGAATGCTATACTCAAAACTTTTGAAAATATCAGATTGAGTAACCTTATGCTTGATTTTGAATTGAATGATTTGATTCACCAAATGTTTCTCTATTTCCTTGCTACAATCAGAGAAGAACATAATGATGATATTATTGCAGCTATGCAAACTATTATGGTTCAACTATCAATGAAAGTGATGTTATTTTTCAGCCTATCATAACTTTGTTATTGTTTGTTTTGAAGCAAGAACATGACACTTCTTCAGCTGCTTATGAGTTGGTCAATAGAGTGATCAAACGATGTGAGGAGAAGATTACATTGTTAATGAGGAACAAGTGGATGAAAAGGGAATTATAACGGTGGTAGAAAATCCTTCTGAGTTTAGTGCTGTCCAAACGTCAGAATATGAATTGTGCCATGAGGATGTAGTTGATATTGAGAGCCATGATATTGAAGAGAAATCAGAAATATTGTTGCAAGAAGTTGAGGTTGATCATTTGTCCAATGAGTCATGTGAGCAGATAATAGATGAGTTTGATTAGAAGCCTTTGGTGTTGCAAAATTTGATGGACTAGTTGGTAGTTATAGATGAAAAAGTGATGCAAGTGTTAACAAGGGCAGATGATACTCACAAATACGTTGAACTCATTTGGAAAGCTCAAAAAGAGGAGGGGAATAAGGGAGTTGCAAGTGGAGTCACTTTTAATCAATTGTACACTATTAGAGAAGCATTGGAAATGATGAAATCAGATTACTTGCAATTGTTGATGGACAAGGATCTTGCATTCAAGTATGTTGAAGACAACGGAAAAGAGGCTGATGACCGTTGTTTGCAGTTAAGTATGGCTCACTTTTCACTATATAAAGCAAAAAATTATATTCCAATCGCAACCACATCCAAGGATCAAGAAAGTGAAACAAAGAAAATGGAGATGAAACAAATTTTTGAAGGGATTGATGAACTCCATGTAGATGAAATGTTGCATAATGATTCTACCATTCATCATTTTAGAGAGGTTCGACATGTTGATAGAAATTGGAACTTACATCTTGAATATGAATTTTTGAAATTTGAGAATTAATTTTCATATGAAGATGCAGATTGCAGCCATGATATAGCAGATATAACAAGTAGTGAAGGCAGTTTTCAGCATGCTACATTAACAGATATTAACGAGCATTTAGAATTGGAGGAAAGTATGCATGAGACATACAAAGACACCATTGAAAATGATGGAGAAAATGTGGATTCTATGAGAGTTAGCAGTAGTCAATTGTCTTTGTATGAGTGCGATTTACTCCATGAATTTGTTATTAATGTTGAACATGTTGAATTGGATGAAGATTTGCATGAGATACAGGGTGATACAGATGGAAGGATTGAGTTAGATAGTGGAACTTCAGATATGGATTTCATAGAGGTGCATTGGTTGGAAATGTTTCATGATGTTGATTTCAATTCACGCTAGTATCTCAGTACGAATGTTGGTGATGCTTTCCTTTTGGGATTGCTAGAGAGTGCAAGGAAAAGTGTGCATGATTAGCCGATGGTTTTAATCAGAGTAGCGCAACAACAACTTGGTGGTTATTTCTAGAGATTAGTTTGGGATCCTGGAATCACTGCTGGTTTCGGGTGGCCTGAAGGTTGTGCTCACATTGCTTGAGGACAAACAATATTTGGGAAGGGCAAACTGTAATGTCCCCAATTTGAGTCAGCATAAATTATTAATTTAAGTTGTCAAAAGGTTAAATTGAAAAGGACAACTTAAATTAATAGTGCAATGTAACTTAAGTTATATAAAAGTTAAAAATGAATTATTTAAGTTACTTTTTATGAATTTCCCAAACAAAAGTAAAATAAAAGTGAAAGGGGAAGAGGATGGGAATTCAAGAAGACACGAAGGAGTTATGGAGGAAAGAGAATAAAAGAATGCTGGAGCATTGTTTGAGTAGGCTAGATTTGGTTTTCGGAATAGGTATTTGGCTGGATAATCTCTAGATTTCGTGGGGATAGAATTCTTCACAAGGGATATCATCTTCGGTGTTGGAAGATACCCCCTGGATGATTGCTGACAGTCCTATTTCAGGGGCTGTGTTGGGGATTAACTGAATTTCAATGTGCACACGGGCAAAAGTGAAGATTAGATAAAATTAATATTGTATCTACAATTGGTTAATTTGTGATATTTAGATTATCATGCTTATAAAATTCTATCTTTTGAGAAGACAAAACTAATTTCAATTTATCAGAGTTTTTTGTGTTTTTGAATGATTTCTGGTGCATGTTCAGGAGTTGCTAGATTTTTCTTATAATACATAGAAGTTGTTTGAGTGCCAGTTTGTTTATGGGTACAATTCTGTTTGCTTTCTCTTGATTGGGCGGATGATTTCATGTATAAAAACACATGAATTAAAGGTACATCGAATTAGAATGGGAGTCGTCCATCTCAAGAAAATGTGTAATTTAAATATGCAGATGACCAGAGCTTGGTTCCGAAGGTGGTCGGAAGAAATTTACATTAATAGACCCAACAAGAGAAGTTGGATGGACATTGTGAAAACAAGAGTTAAGATTTAATTCTCTAATTTTCTTCGTGGTCTTGTTACATGCTGTAGAAGTATTTGCCGTATGGTTTGAGATGATTATCGGGCCTGATAAGAAAGAAAGAACATAGAAGTCGCATTAACTTGGTGTTGAAACAAATTGTTGGTGCTGAGTTTCGGTAGAGCTGAAGAAGTTGAAGGTTGGCTAATGCGTAGCAGGGAAGAAAACGAGACTGCTATACTAAAAACTATTGAACTATTTTTTACTTCATGATGCGAATGGTTTCTGAGTCGAATAATATTCTAGCAAGAATTCCAAACGAATTACGAATAGTGTTTATTCATTGAATCTGTTCATTCACAATAATGACGAATATGATAATGTAATGTAGTTTGGTTTCCTTTACCTGACCGAGTCTATTAAAAGAATTAAATGCCACAAAGTTGCTTACATGTCGACACAACAAATTGAATTTGAGCTGTGTGGTTGTGTGGTGGCGATATAATATCTTAAGTTTGGTGAAGTTGTGTGATGGGATGTTATTCGCAGGAAATTTAAATTATCAATACAATCACATATAAAGCTGGTCAGACGAGATGTAATGTTGGTGTATTATTGAGACCGTTAGTGTGAAATGAAATTCTTTGTTCAAATTATGGAAATCTTTGATAATGTTATTATGTGCTTTATTCATATATCTGTCGAGAGCTGCTTATAGGTGATGCGTGTAACTCTAGGAAAAAGCATGGACATGAGGTCGGAATACAGGATGTTTGAATGTAAACTAATTATACTCTAAGCCTCGTCAATTCAAGACTGCCGTTACTCTGTGTATTGTTTTCATTAAGGGGAATCTTGGACTTTGTGTGGCTATCGGTGGTTTATTGGAGCCAACGTGGAGTATATTTGTTGCGTATTCTTTTGCATTAGATACCGTGTGAATTATATCTGCAGAAAATAGTCTTGAGTTTATCGTATCATGAACTCGTGAAAAAAGAAGCGACACACTTATAGAAGGAGCCGCCTTTTGTTGAAGGATCATTTACCTTGTTGAAGGGTCGTGAATCTATGCTTCATTGCCGATCATCTCAAAATCTCAAGGTTGTGGCATATCCTTGAAGTTGTCACTAATATCTTGGGAGTTGGTGAAACTTGGAAGGAATTGAACCATTATTCTTTATATGGGACGATTTATTCATCGGGATGCCTTTCGATTGTGATTCATAAGAAGCCATTTTGTGGGAAGAAGATACTGTAGGTGAGTAGCAGGTGATTCATTGGACCTCTAATACCTCTACTACAGTTTGCGTGAGGAGAGACCTTTGAGAAGGGACATAGCAGTCAAGTATGAGTTCTTGACCAGCGCAACATACCAATAGCTAGTGCAGAGAGTTGTTAAATTTATTTGTATATGGGAGCTGTTCATTCAACTGGTATGGGCCACTCAACTGTGTAATGGGAATAAAGGTTTGGAATTTTCTGAATATGATCTTTGCAATTTGTAAATGTGTTTTCAGATGAAAGAAGATTGATATTATTAATGTTCATTAATTCTTATGTGTCAAATGAATGAGTAAAATCTTTGTCAAGTTTCATTCCTACTGTTTACTTGAAATTGAATTATCTGAAAATCACTTTGAGATGATATGAACAAAAAAATTCCAAATGTGTACAAGAAACAAGCAAAATATTGGGTTGCAGTCAAACTGTTTGACGGAATGCCTGAGTAGTCCAGTTGAAGGAAATCGATTTTTTTTTGTGTGAATTGGGGTGTCTTATTACACAAGAAAGAAAACAAAGTCCAATTGGGGATCAAGACAATCTTCTTTCCCTTAAGAAATCTTTAGTTTGAGCTAAACCAAAAATTCTTGGTGGCATTGAGTAATATTTATTGTGCATGACACTATGTTGTAAAATTGAGGTTTATTCTGGATACGATCTCCCATTATGCATGGTAAGATAGCAAGAGTTGTAGCCCTTAGCAATTTGTAACAATAGGTCTAAGTTGCTGGTCCTGGTATTGGTTTGGGTTTGGGTTTAGTGGTTCAGTTTGTGGGTTCATTAAAAAAAAAATCGGGGTTTGGTTCGTCCATACAAAAACACATAAAAATTACATATATAAGGCTTTTCTTTAATAAATAATTAATATATATAGTAAAATAAAAAATATATCTAATATCTATTTATATAAACATAAGTAAAAAATACATTAATATATTAATATGATTTTATATATATATATAATATAAAAATGATATATACATTATAATATATGTTAATATTAATATAATTATAACTTATATTAATATTTATAATCGTATTAATATATTTAAAAATTAATTAACATTAATTATTAATAACTTTAATTAATATCATAATATTGCTATTTTGACCAAGGTTGCCCTAGCTCATTTTTTAAAAGTTATTAGTGATTATTTGGCATTATTATTTAACTTACTATAGAGCTAAAATAAAATCTAAAACTATTCGATTATCAGATTTGTTTGTGTTGGGTTCTCTAGGAAAAAAACCAATAATTGATTGAAGCTAGCAGTGTTATGAATAATTAGCAGCAATAGAAGTAACACCAGTGGCAACTGATCCGGTTGTTCCTCGTGATGAGCATGACGTAGTTACGAGAAGTGATCACAATTCCGTTTAGGATGTTCTAGATGTAGTGCATGTTCGTAGGGAAATAGTTGTTTGCAAATGAAGGCACATGCTTTACATTTAAACAAAACATCTAGACTAAAAATCAATAGTTGTTTCAACCTAGTTGGTTCAAGCATGGCATTGGAAGGGCACATGATTCACATTTTTAGGACTTTATTAGAATCAAAGATTTTAAAATTTTTTAAATGTGTTTTGTATAGAGTTTGGAAAGGGCTCGCAATTTTCTTGTTGGTTTGTTATAGGTTCGTTTGTGTTCATCCAAGATGAACCAATAGTCGTTTGCACGTGCCATGACAAAATCCCCTAGCGGATCGGTCTTGAATCCAAACCAGGTATGAAATGTACTCGATTTGAGCATGGAATGGGGCAAATGATTAATATAGGAATAGGTTAGAGAAAAGGGGAAACATGTTAGAAAAACACACAAGCATAAGATTGTGTTGTCAAAGGATAGGATGCATTATTGAAGACAAACAAGTGATTTAAAATGGGTACATTGGGTACACATTACTTTCTTGATCAACTCATAACTTGATACAGCTTCCAAAATGATTACATTGTACAACGACCTCTTTGATATAGCATCACTTGACTAGTGTCCTGTGAGGTACAACATATGTTGTGTTGTAGCGGCGGGAGATATTTTCTCCTAATTATATCTTGCTCAAGGCAGGTCGGCCTTCATCTTTTATAAATAAAATATATTTGCTCTAGGTCGGCCCTAGAGAGAAGGCACCTAGTTTGGTATTTATAAAGGATGAAGTCCTGTCATTTTATCATCAATTCATTCACTCTCCAATTTGCATCTTCAGCAGCAGTAGCAGTTCACCTCCTAGCAGCAAATTCGATTCTAAGAAGAAGTGTCTCCATTCATTGTATTAGACTCGGCCTTGTGTAGGGCCTGATTTGTATGCAGTTTCTGCACTCATTATTCTGATATATAAGAGAATATTCTTTGTTGGGTTTTTCTCCCTCGAGTAGGAGGGTTTTCCTAGGGTAATCACTGTGTTCATTGTTTCATGTGTTGAGTTTTCTGCTTATTGCATTTCTGATCATAAAACTAACATGGTATCAGAGCCAGGTTTAGAAAAGATTTGATCAGATTTGTCTAAGCATTCTTCATTAAATATCATTCCATCGATAGCGGATCTGGAGCATACCTTAGAAGTAGATATAAGGTGTTTTTAAGAGCAGTCTTGAAGGCGAATTTTTGAAGACCTAAAGGGCGATTTCTAGCAGATTTGAGAGCAGACCTTTAGGCGAATTTTCGCAGACCTAAAAGGTGAATTGTGGTAGACTTAAGTGCAGATCTTCAAGGGCGAGTTGTTGCAGATTTACAAACTATCTATTTCAAAATTGAAGGACATTGTATGCAGACCTTAAAGGGAAAAATACTTGTAGACCTATGAGCAGAAATTCTTGAGTAGAATTGTAAAGAGGTTCAGATCTGATTGGAGAAGAGGGTCAAACATTCATCTGCCGCGTGGATGGGAAAGCAACTGGTGAAGTTTATTTGAGTGACAGATTCAAATGATGCTTGTGAACGAATTTGTAGAGATTGCTGCTCCAGTTGGTTGTAGCCATAATACTCTTGATAATCATCGAGCATTTGGAAGTCTGGGCGATTATTCAATCAAGGGAAGAAGCGTTATAAAATACAGGCGGAGAACTGAAGCTTGTTTATTCTTTTGAAGAAGTTGGATAGAGGTAGCACTTCGGTTAACGCAACATCAATGGTGGATCACGTTGGTGGTGAGTTGGGTGGTTCTGTTGGTTTGGCTTCAAGTTGCATGGGTGACGATGACTTGGGTGTTGGCAATAAGGCTGTGATGCATGCTCAATGATCACAAACCAACACATAGTGTCCAACTCCCAACTTTTCCGTTTTTCTTCACGATATCCCTGCATGTTGGTACGGGTCGTGGAGATCGTCTTGGAGGGGATCGTTATAGTGGTGGTCGATATGGTGAAAGAGACCGTGGTGCTAATAGCAAGGAAAGATATGGAGATTGAAATCTGAAAAGGCATCGCTGAATTGGTCAACAATAAAGAGATAAGTATTTTATGTTTGTACCTTTGAATAATGATCATGAATTTAAATAATCATGCAGTCAATAATAATTCATGCAATAACATTGGGAATAATGAATCATGTATGCTACTAGCATTGGTCTTTATATTCCTCTTTGAGGTAGTTGGATTTTATGAACTATTATTTATCTCTTTAAAATGCAAGATGCATTAAGGAGCAAATGGATATGGATTCATCCCTCGTTTACTCTTTTGCCATTCAGAGGGAGTTAGATTCCAAGAATTCTACGCACAAGTTAAGATCTTGTCGGGCAGAGGATTAAGGTTCTGAGATCTGTCAATGAGGGGAGTTCACTTCCAGAGGATTTTTGCAATCTTTGTATTGAGGCAGGGATCTAGAGGGAGTTTGGTGTTCAGAAAATGGAGTCCTATGTCTCGAGGAACTAGAGTAACTCACTGAGAAGAAGTGAAGGTGTCAGTTAAGTGGGTTGCAGTGTTGCAAGGCCGGTGCTAAAGTCCTTGGAAGACCTCTTTAGTTGCAGAGAACAAAATTGCACAAGACAGTCTATCTGGATTTGACATTGGTAGCTCCGCAAACCTATTCAGAATAGGGTGATTTGGGATGAGGTCGAGGAGGACAGTCCTGGACTCTTGCAAGTCAGTAATGCCGGAGGTGTGCGTTGGGAACCGTTCCTCCAAGGCAAGCATTGCAGGCAATCTTGGATGAGGAGGTCAAGAGGTTGATGCAAGTACTTGGAGTTTCAGAGGGAGTCACATCAACATGAAGATTTGTTGTAATGTATATTTCTCCGAGACAGAGAAATATGAGGTGAAAGCCCTTGTAGTGTATATTTCTCTGAGACAGAGAAATATTAGGTGCAAGCCCTTGTTCATCTCTGAGATTGAGATGTGTTTCCTTCCACACATGGGAGTAGCTATTGTGGACGTCATTTTGAGAGACTCCATGACGACACACGTTGAGAGATTCCGTGATGAACCCTTGTACATCTCTGAGACTGAGATGTGTTTCTTTCCACACATGGGAGTAGCCATTGTGGACGTCATGTTGAGAGACTCCATGACGGCATCACATTGAGAGATGCCGTGATGAACCCTTGTACATCTCTGAGACTGAGATGTTTTTTCCACAAATGGAGGTAGCTAAGAGGGAGTGTTAGTGTTGTAGTGGCGAGAGATATTTTCTCCTAATTATATCTTGCTCAAGGTAGGTCGGCCTTCACCTTTTATAAATAAAATATATTTGCTCTAGGTCAGCCCTAGAGAGAAGGCCACCTAGTTTGGTATTTATAGAGGATGGAGTCTTGTCATTTTATCATCAATTCATTCACTCTCCAATTTGCATCTTCAGCAGCAGCAACAGTTCGCCTCCTAGCAGCAGATTCGATTCTAAGAAGAAGTTTCATCATTTGTATTTCGCTTCAAGGATAAGTGTCTCCATTCATTGTATTAGACTCGGCCTTGTGTAGGGCTTGATTTGTATGCAGTTTCTGCACTCATTATTCTGATATATAAGAGAATATTTTTTTGCTGGGTTTTTCTCCCTCGAGTAGGAGGGTTTTCCTAGGGTGAATCACTGTGTTCATTGTTTCATGTGTTGAGTTTTCTGATTATTGCATTTCTGATCATAAAACTAACACAACACATGGCACAAATCCACATTATTCCAATAAATCATTAAGCGATGCATGAGGAATAAATCCACACAATACAATATGAATATTCCAAAACAAGGAGAGACAAAATAATGAAGGAACAAGTAGGAAAGATCCTATGATGGTATTGTGTAAAAGTTTTAGTTGCAACCTTGCATACTATAGGGGCGATATAAAAGTTGCTGAATGTGGTTACACAAGTGGGGCTTATTGAAACTCAATAACAAAAGGGACAATAGATGAAAAAGAATCTTTACTTGCATGAGAAAGAAAGGGAGCTAGGAGAAGAAATGGAGGGTATCGATAAGAAATGATATGTAATTGATAGGGGTGAAGGAATGGGTGAGAAGAAGAAAAAAAGGGGAGAACTAGTTAAATGAAAGTGGGTAAAATTAAAAAGGTGATCTTATGATTTAAATGAATAATTAGTGATTAATCCAGATTGAATAATAGCTAAAAATAAATGGAATAGGATATAGAAAAGGAAATGTTAATGATAAGAAGTGAATATGAGCACTTTTGATTGAATATTGCCACAGGAGCTAGTGCATCCTATTAAATATAGCCACATGTGTCATCGTACTTCATTAAATGTTCTACGGCCACATGAGCTTATTCTATATTATAAAATGCTGTACAAATCTCTACGTCCATTTTTATTCTTTTTGAAGTTTGCTTGTTCTAGAAGCATATTGTTGGTAAAATGAATTTACAAAGATTGAATGAATTGGATGGTACACACTTCAATGAGTGTGGCTTGTAGTTGTTGTTGAATGGGGAAATTACATTGTGGTTGTAACTTAATTGTAAGTTTCTTTTCAGTCATAACTAATATGGTTCTACTACATCATTAACAGAAGAAATAAATGTCAATGTTCAAAGTGCAGTCTAACATTATGTGTAACATTGTATTATATCTACTACACCCCATTGATGACTAAACCAAGGACAACTCCAGTTTTGTCCCCTCATTTGACAAAGAGAATAGTACCAAGAATTTTAGTCATTAGATTAGCATACTATTTCTTAGAAGTGCAGTATAGTAGAGAATGATCATCAATGTCAACCAATTGTCAAGTGTAGTGATGACAAACCTAAATATGCTCACAATAAATTGAGTTCTTCTTTAACTTTAAAACTCCTTGATTGTCATGTTAAATTGGAGTTGGTATAATTTGAGGAAGTTGCAGATCACTCAAAACTTGATGCAATCATATTGCTTGCCAACTTCAATTGATAGTTGCTTTGTTCTCTACTTTAGTGGAAAATAAATCTATAGTATGTTGAAGCGTTTTCTGCTACGAAAGATCCCTTGAGCCCAAGGAAAATGTATAGCTAATAGTTAATCTTTGAGTATCAACTAAATCAACCCAACAAGAGTTTATATATCCAATCAACTTAAAATCTTCTATCCTTGGTGGTGAAGTTTATGTTGAGTTCCTTTGACATATCACAACACTTGTTTTGTTGCATGCCAATGAACAAGCTTTACTTGGGCTAAATACTAATAGAGGTAACTACCAACAAAACAAGGATTTAGTCAAGTGGATATAACATGTATCAAACTATCTATCAATTGTTGTAGAGTGACAATGACTAGCAATAAATTGTTATGGGCTAAAAACATCAACTTGACCTCTATTGGTGTAGTCAACCAACTATACAAAACCATTCCAAAAGATTCATAACATATTTGACTTGAGCTATGAAAATGAAAATGCCATGCTGTTCGAAATCTATACCCAAGCATTATTGTAGGAGGTCTAGATTAATGATGTCTAAAGTAAGTGAGATCAGATTTCGCACATTGCAATGTATTGTCCTAGCTACCTATAATGGTAAGATCATTAACCTAGGCAACAAAAATCAAAATGTCATCAACATTGCTTTTGCCATAAAGATTCAGTTAAGAAAGATTGAGTTTGAATCTTGAATCTTGAAGATGTTGATCTATTTTTAGAAACTTGTTTTATGGACCTTGCTTAAACCCCATATAGAAACTTAAGAAGCTAACTCACCATATGATCATTACTAGGTACTTGAAATCCTTTAACCTACATCATGTAGGTCTCATCCAAATCCATGTTCAAGAAGGTGCTCTTCACATCTATGTGATACACCTTCCAATCAAATAGGGCTTTTATGGAGAGAAGTAGTCAAAACGTGATTGTCTTTGTTGTAAGAGCAAAAGTCTCTCCATAGTCTATTGCTTGTGTTATGAATAGCCTTTTGCAACAAGATGAGCTTTGTACCAGAGTACTAGCTTCCTTACATCTGACTTAATATACCCATGTGCATCCAATGGGGATTTTTCTTTGTGACCAACTCTTAGGTATTTTGTTTCATCAAGGTATTGTATTCAACTTACATGGCAGCCTTTCATTTAGGTTTACTTTTTGCTTTCTCATACCATTGTGGTTTAGGCATCTTGAAAAGGATAAGAGAGAGCAAATGAACATGCTCATTTTGTACCATCAATATGTTTCCCCATTCACTAGGGTCACTCATCGGATTGAGGAAGTTCATCCTCCCTCACATACCAAAGAGTAGAAGAATTCCACTAAAGTCTTGGTTGTTATGTGATTCAAGACTCCCATGGTGAAGCAATCACATCTGGAGCTAAAGTATGCAAGTGGTGCAGGAGAAATATCATGATAGGCTGATATATTGCTAAGCGTGATGGAGTACAAGAAGAACTAGAGTTGTCATCTTTCAAAGTAACTACGACACTAGTTCCATATTGACCACTAACAACTTGTTGGTTCGGGTTACAATCAATAAAGGTTTGTTTCTTTTGCATCAACAACTTGATTAACCATGAATTTGTTATTGGAAATATTAATGAGTCTATATGCCTTTGATTGTTCACTAGACCCAGCAAATAAATATTTGAAACTTTTAGAATCTAGTTTACTCCTTTTTCTCTTAGAAATTAAAGCATATACAATTGAATAAAAAACACAAAGATTTGTTACTTTTGGTTTGAGCTTGGACTGAAATTCTTTGGGTGTGACATCTTGCAAGGTTTTGCATAAATTTTGTTCACGGGATATGCTGCCATGTTCACTGCTTCTCCCCAATTTTTGTATGACACACCTTTGTTATGCATCATGCATTAGATCAGCTCCATTATAGTTTTATTTCTCCTCTCAACCACTCTGTTTTGACTAGGTGTGTATGGGGCTGTCAATTATCTCTATATGCCTTCCTTTTCACAACGATCTTGAAATTGCTTACAAGTGAACTTGCGCCCATTACCAAACTTCGGGTCTTAGTTTGCTTTCCGTTGGATTTTTAGCCAATGCTTTGGTCTTAACAAAGGTTCCAAAGTAACCAGATTTTTTATTTAGAAAGTATACATATATTTCTCTTCTAGTAATAGAAAGTATCTCACACAAAAGATTTTTGATGATTTCTAGGTTGACTTACATGAATATGCATGAATGAGATCTAAACCCCTCTTTGTATGTCATGCCCCTTCAGTAGGAAATGATTTCTATTTCATCCTACTAGCCAAACATCTTGCTCATATATCCCGCTTCTTTTGGATAGGTGGCGATTCGTGAACATTACTAGTTTTGTTGAGTTTAGCGAAATACTAGAGGTTGAGATGTGCATATTTCTCATTCCACAAAATGTTATTGTTGTTCTACATAGCTAAGGCATGCGAGTTGTCTGTGACAAGATTCACTAGCTTGTACAAACCGCCTTCAACCATTCTATCCTTCTTGACATCAATCCAATTCATATCCTTACACAAAATTTAGAGCTTATGACTTTGTGTTAGCTGACTAATAGACAATAGAGTGTTTGATTATATTCGAAACAAACTTAACATCCCTGACTATAAATTTTATTGCATCAACAAGAACAATCTAAACATCTCCTATCCCATATATTGCATATGTTCTAGCATAACCTGAAAAGAACAAATTCTGTAGAACTAGAATCAATGGAAAACTTAACATACCAATCATTGTGGTAGGGAAAATTTTTAGATGCACCAAAGTTTAATAGCCAACAAATGGTTGCATGTTTTCCATCTTAGGAATTTGCCATAAAGCATACTCTTGTCCTCAAAGTTTGTAACAAAATGCAAATGGAGAGATTTCAAATAATCGGTATATTCACAAGAAGCGAATGCTTCAATAAATAGATTACAAAGAGATGTTTCCTCAATCAAGAATAGAAACATCCGAATAACAAAAAACGGAAAGAAAACTATCGATTGCTAAACTACAAGAATATTACAAGTGATTGGGCATTAAAAAAGTAATTACTAAATATAATTTTAATACCCTCCCTTAACGCTCAATCTATCAACTACACCAAGATGCCCCCTGAATTTTACAGACTTATCTCGACTGAGAGACTTGGTGAGAATATTAGCAGTCTGATCCTGTGTTGGAACATACTGCAACACCACTGATCCATCTTTGACAAGCTGGCGGATGAAATGACAATGAAGTTCAACATGCTTTTTCCTTTCATGGAAGATTGGATTCTTGGCTAGTTTGAGCACCCCTTGGTTGTCACAGTACAAGGGAGGACCTACTTGAGACATTTGCATGTCCGAAAGTACCCTTCGAAGCCAAACCGCCTCACACGTTGCTTTAACAGTTCCCCGATATTTAGCTTCAGTCGAGGAAAGAGCCACTGCCTGTTGTTTCTTGCTGGTCCATGTGACTGCACCTGTACCCAAACTGAATATATACCTTGAAGTAGACTTTTTGTCATCAATAGAACCTGCCCAATCTTAGTCTGTATAGCCAATCAGCTTAGGACCTTTGCACCTTTCATACAGAATGCCAAAGTCTGAAGTGCCTTTCACATTTCGCAGCACACGCTTCGCTGCAACCCAATGTTCTGATTTACGGGCTGTCATGAAGCGAGAGATGTAGTTCATTGCAAAACTGAGATAAGGTCTAGTAGCAGTGAGATAAATGAGGCTGCCTACTAGTTGCTTGAATGTGAATTCTTTTTCCACAGACGAATCTGATTTTGTTGAAAGTTTGAGCCCTTTCTCCATAGGTGTTGGTGCAGGTTTGTAGTCACTCATCCTGAACTTATCAAGCAAACTACGAGCATACTTAGATTGAGAAATGAAGATGCTGCCAGCTGTCTGCCAAACCTCAACACCGAGACAATAATGAAGAAGTCCCAAATCTATCATGTCAAATGATTGATTGAGATTGCGTTTTATCTCCTCAATCAAATGTTCTGAGCTGCCAGCAATGATAAGGTCATCAACATAGACAACCAGTACAAGAATATCATCACCAAAACGTTTGACATACAAATTTGAATCAAAAGGGCTCCTTTGGAAACCATGATCAGTAAGGTACTTATCAATTTTAATGTACCATGCCTGTGGTGCCTTCTTAAGGTCATAGAGTGCTTTCACAAGTTTGCAAACTTGATGTTCTTTACTAGGAACCTTGAAATCGAGAGGCTGAGTCATATAGACTTCTTCCTGTAAATCACCATTGAGAAATGCACTCTTGACATCCATTTGATGGTTTTGCCAACCAAACTGAGCTGCTGTAGCGAGGACAAGCCGAATAGTACTCATTTTGGCTGTAGGAGCAAAAGTCTCCTCATAGTCAATGCCCTCTGTTTGTGAGAACCCTTTGGCTACTAGTCTAGCCTTATACTTGTTGAGGGTTCCGTTTGCCTTGCATTTAACTTTATACACCCATTTGCAACCAATGGGCTTCTTCCTAGGTGAAAGATCAAAAAACACCCAAGTGTTCTTCAAAAGGCTATGATGTTTAACTTCCATAGCCAATTCCCACTCAGGTATGCCTTTAGCCTCTGAATATGACTGAGGCTCAAAGATGTTGTGCAAATTGGCCATGAGAGCAAAATTAACAGTATTTTGCTGCTTGCTCTTCTTTTGAACAGTTCTACCTTTGATCAATTCATCATTATGAAGATCACTAATGGTTTTAGCATACCATTTAGGTCGGAGAGTAGACATACCAATATTAGAAATGGGTGCAACAACATCAACAGGTGTGGTTGGTACATAATCTGTTGGATCAAGATCCAGATTATCCTGAGGAGGAGCGGGTGGTGGAACATTCTGTTGAGGTGGCTACTCAACTGCAAAATCCCTCCCATTAGGTGGACTCAGGGGAAGACAAACACCCAATTCAGAAGCTGTCAGAGGCTGATCCTCAGGATGCATAGGAGTAGAAGACTGAAAGAAAGGCCCAACAACTTCATCAACCATAACATCTCGATTGAAGATGAGATGATCTATATCTACATCAATCGGTCTGTGTGCCTTATGATTTTCACTGTAACTAATGAACATGAGTTTCTGGATTTTGAAATCCAGCTTAGTGCACTTGGCATCTGGCATCTACACATGAGTAGTAGAGCCAAAAACTTTCAGGTGGCTGATTTTAGGTTTACACCCAGACCAGGCTTCTTCAGGAGTCATCTTCTTAACTGCATGAGTTGGAGATCAGTTCAGAAGATAAACAATAGTATAAATTTCTTCAGCTCAGTATTTCTTAGGAAACAAGCCTTTTCAGTGATGGTGCAGTTCCTACATTCAACTACAGTATTCTGTTGTGAGGTGTATGGTGTGGTATGTTAGCACTTAATGCCATGTGCAACATAGAATGTGGAGAAATCAGAAGAACAATTCCCCCCCCCCGCTCCTTATCAGATCTAAGAGTAATTATTGGAGAAAACTCTTTTTCAACTAAGGCCTTATATTGCTGAAATATACCAAACACACCTGATTTGTTTTTCAAAAAATAGACCCACATTTTTCTGCTGAAATCATCAACAAATAACAAAAAATACCTACAACCGGTAACTAAAGGAGTATTCATTGAACCACATAAATCAACGTGAACCAACTGCAATACCTTGGAAGCTCGCCATGAGTCACCATCCGAGAATGGAGTTCGGTGTTGCTTTCTAGCCTGACAAGCCTTGCATACTCCATGATTTCGAGTTTGAATTGCAGGGAGGCCACCAACCAAATCATCACTAGCTAATTGAGAGAGATATTGTATGTTCAGGTGCCCATAACACGGATGCCAGAGACTGCCGATGGATGTGCTCCTGGCTGCCATAACGCGCTCTTGAGAATCACTAGAGTCAATGAGTCTATAAAGACCATGATCCTCAATGACCTGAACAACTGTGGTGTGTGTCTCTCTGTCAACAATTCTGCAAGTGTGCATATTGAAAACAATATCTAGCTGAGGAGAGTGTCATAATCTGATTGACAGAAAGAAGGTTTAACTCCATGCCAGGTACGAAGTATACATCGAGAAATATTAAATTTCTCCCTCTAGAGTGAATTTGTACGTTGCCCTTTCTGACAACAGTATATTCCTCGAAAGATAACAAAATATTTGAATGGCGTGTACTCAATGAACCAGTCTTGGCGATGAGTGAAATGTCGAGAAGCACCTGAACCAATGTACTAGGCAGAGGATTTCACGAGATCTGCTGGACCCTTGGCCATAAAAGCATAGAATGCAGACTCCTTCTGCTCACTGTGCTCTGCAACATTTGCTTTAGGTTTTGACTCTCCTTGCTTGTTTTGTTAAGAAGCCAAGTGTTTTCAGCAATCTTTCTTCATGTGACCACAAACTTATGACAATAGTTGCACTGAACATTCTTCTTTTTGGAAGAATCTCAAGACTACACTTGACTAGATTGCTAAGAAGGCTGAGTTTTTCCCTTGTTCTTCTGATCGGTCTTAGTAGGAAATGCCTGCTCAGTGGCGGAAGAACTAGCACCGCTACCGAACTGTTGTTTCCAGCGATCCTATTGCAGAAGTATGGTGCAAAGATCTGAAAAATTCAAATCAATATTAGCTGAAGTAATGTTGAGAGTCTTGATAAAATGCTCGAAAGATTTTGGTAGACTTTTTAAAGTGATGACTACTATATCTTCTTCCTCCATTTTCTGATCAATCGCCTCAAGCTGATCTCGGATGTCCTTGATCTTGGTCAAGTGTGCCTTCAAAGATGTTTTCTCATCCATCATGATAGAAAACATGTTCTTTAGGAAGAATGCACGACTTTTGTCGCAAGTTTCATGGAGATCCTTCAGATGATCCCAAATCTCTTTTGCTGATTTACCAGACGGAACTTGAGGTAGCTGATCATCGGTGATAGATAGTTTAATGAGCATCACCGCTTCGCAATTTTTCTAATCAAACTTTTCTTGGTCTTTATCACCCGATGCTGGTTGTGTCTTTTTACCCAGAATGATTTGATCAAAGCAATGATATTCGAAGATTGTTATCATTCGCTGCTTCCAGGTGTTGTAATTATGACCATTGAATTTCTGACTTCCCTCGAGCATGATGTGAGACAAAGAAGCCATTTGCATAGAATCTGACAAATAAAAGGCACAAAACCCCACAAATGTAGAAATTCGTCAGAAAATGATGGCACAAATCCCGAGGTTGCTGGAACCAATTTGGCAAAACAGATGCCTTCACAGATGCCGATTTTGAGCAGATAGAGACAAATAAGTTGAAATACAAATGGCTGAGAGAAGAAGTCACCACAAACTGATGCCCAGCAGATGAGATGTGCCTAGAAATGAGCCAACAGGTGATTTAAAAATATCTCCGTGAGCACAAAACCCACGCCAAAATTCTGAAAGAGAACATCCGTCACTAGGTTCTGAGAATCCCTTCAAAAAATGCAGAAGTTTGCGAGTTTTTCTTGCAGAAAACACGTTTTAAAAACGCCCAGAAAAAGACCAAAAGTCGCAACTCTAGAAGACTCCACAAAAACACGTTTCAGAAACCCTTGTTTCGCCTAGAAAGCGTGTCTAAACACAGCAGAAAATTGAATTAAAAATGCGTGCATAGAGACGCAATTAAAAAAAAAACACTCAGAAAATAGGAGGTCGTGGAAAAAATCACGGCGAGGAAAACCCTTGCACACAGGAGGCAAAAGTTATTTCCAAAAAAAAAAGAGATTGGAGATTGTGTGCAGGAAGAATCGGCTCCAAGAAGGTAAATCACGGATAGATTTACGATTTTCTTCATTCTTCACATAGCCACGAACTCACATAGACGGAGCACACAAGTAGGCACAGATTTTTGACACAAATTTTTCATGCTCAGCAGAATCACGAACACGGATACGCAAGACAAATCACGTGATTTACAAAGAGAGAGGCATGATTTTTCAAAAACCAGAAAAAGACAAAGAGCACAGGAAAAATTCCCGATCTGATACCATGTAACGGAATGCAAATGGAGAGATTTCAAATAATCGGTATTTTCACAAGAAGCGAATGCTTCAATAAATAGATTACAAAGAGATGTTTCCTCAATCAAGAATAGAAACATCAGAAAAAAAAACGGAAAGAAAACTATCGATTGCTAAACTACAGGAATATTACAAGTGATTGAGCATTAAATAAATAATTACTAAATATAATTTTAATAAAGTCTTGCTCCACCTCAAGCACTACACTAGATTGAGCAGACAGCTTCTTATCAAGTAGACTGTATTGTTGTTTCCAGTATTCTTTTTTGATATGTCCGAACTTATGACACTAATATTACTTGACTTTGTGTTTGGATTGATGAATCAAAAGTAAAAGTTCATTTGGTTTGCCTTCATATTGTGCAGCAAGTGCACTTTCAGAGTGCTTAGAACTGGACTTAGCTGTTTGTCTCTCTTCTTTTTTGCAACAAATATGGAACTTGATTCTATGTGAATAGATGCAAAGACTCCACCAAAGTTTAAAAATTAAAACCACAGTGGCAAACTATTGATAACCAGAGCAATCATAGTATTTTCATCTACTTGTTTATTGATAGTTCCTACACTCAGTATTGGTGAGTATTTTGTGACTTACTCATTAAAGTTTTGGCATTTGTGCAAAAAAGGATTCTAAATATTGGTCATCACTATGTAACCTAGGGTTTTTACAAGAAATCTTCCAGACCTTGATAAAACTGCAGACTGCAGTACTTTTTCACAAAAAATAGCACAAAGTTTTATATTTGCAGCAAAAAATTGGAAAGGGTTTGAAAAAAATCAGTACTCAGTTTCAAAATATTGTGCAGTATTTATTGTTTTTCTGCCTTGCACTTTGTTGTGAAAATCACCCCTTGATGGCAGTTCCTTTACAGCAGACCCTTGACAGCAGTCGCCTTTTTCTTCAACCTGCTTCTGGCAGCAAACAGTTGGTCCTTAACAGCAGTCTTTGATAATAAATTAATCTAGGAAATTCAGCCTTAAAAGTCCATTAGAAAGATGCCTCTTTATATAGATGCCCCCTTGCATGACAATCCAATCAGTTGGCCCCTTTGACAACATTTGGTAGCAGACAACAGGTCAGTCCTTGACAGAGATTTGACAACAGCAAAAGTAATATTGGTAATTAAAGGGTTGAAAGTCCAACCAACTGCAAGATGCATTTTAAAATAAATAGGGAAAATGGCACCAAGCTCCAAGAGTGAATTATAATTATAGTCTCACTTTCTGTGTGGTGTTACCAAGTTAATCTCTCAATCTGAGCCTCATTTTTCGATCACGTCTTCTCTGAAGAGTATTCAAAACAGCATTCATTGATTTGTTACTGATGTGTATTCTTAATGCAATCTCTGAAGTTATTAGGCTACAGGATTTTTACCATAAATTCAGTCTATATGAGAGTTTGTTCAGTTTTTCATTGATTTGTTACGTTTTCATTTCATTGTGCATTGGAAATTGATTTTTGAGCATTGGAATTTGCTTGGAACATCCGGTATTTGGTAGAGATATTCCACAGGAAAATGTTACCAGCTTATTGTTGGGAGTTTTCTAAGTGTTAAAAATTAGCTCTATGAGCAGAGGTATTCTGTCATAGACTGGGAAAATTTAAATTAGGACCATGATTGTAGAAAACAGTGTAAAGTAGTTAACAATATTGCGTATAAAGTAATAGGTAAGAAGCAGGTCATCTTCATCAAATATTGATTCGGATGTCTTTGTTTTTGTGTATGGCATAGCTATCAGAAGCTATTCCTTTTAATGCCTACTTGTTTCAATCCTGTATGTATTATTTTCTAGTTTTCCAACCTGGATTACCGCATGTCTTAAAGAGAGAAGTTTGAGACTGGGCAATATGTACATAGTAAATTTTTTAGATTATGTGATTCTCCTTGATGAAAATTGAAGTGTCAGATGCATTCTAAATTATACAAGTGACTAGTACCCTATCTGACTAAGCTGTTTTCTCTAAAATAATTTTGGAATGCAAAACTATAAAATGGTTGAAATCCTGTTATCTACTTTATTTTACAGTGGATCTAAATTGAGTTTAAGGGGAAGACAAACAGAAGGAAAATATTTTAGTGCACAAAAATGAGAAAATCAGGTCAGTCGAATGAAAAAACGAAGCCATATCATAACAAGAATAGTGTGAAAAACAATTCTTCCCTTAAAACAATTAACTCTAAAATGGAGTGATGAAATGCAGGTACAGTGTAAGGCTAAGTAACTAAAAGGATTAGAAGAAAGAATTCTATATCCTTCCAAATAACAGAAAAGGCAGCTTGCTCAAGATATTGTCTCAGAGAAAATCCTTCAATTGATGAAAGTTTTCTTGTTCTTTAGTAATGCATAAAAATTATCCTTCTGGTAGATTTAATAGCTTATACAGTTTCATCATATATGTCTGCTATTGTTTGAAGCTGTTTTCAATTCCTCTGTATTTTATCTTTCCTAATTGTTTTTTTTGAACTACAGGTATTAGCAGACCTTGCTGGTATCCCTTGTAGACTAGTAAAGGGTAGCCACTACACTGGAATTGATGGAGGAGCAATCAACATAATAAAACTGGATGAAGGGTATTATTCCTTGTTTTTGTTCATCTATTATTCTTTTCTGACAACATTACTATTGAGGTCTTTTTGACAACATTACTATCAAATTTGAAGTTCTTGCTATAGAATATTTTTCTTTCACTGTGCGGACTTTGCAGATGTGCAGAAATAGCTTCCCAGTGATTGCAAGTGTATTCTGGTTCTTCTAAATTCTGTTGAATTTTGGATAAAAATACAGATTTTATTTTCATTGTTTACAATAGCTATCTAAAAATCCTGTCTTGAGAGTCTAATTGAAATTCAATCCTTTATAGGGAGTTCATAGTAGATCTCATGGGGGCCCCAGGCACTTTGATTCCTGTTGAGACTCCCAGTACGGCTCCTCCTCAAATGGCAAAGATGGATAGCTTTATCTTAGATCAGCAAATTTCTGCACATCTGGTCCAAGATCTATGGCCTCTTCAAGACAAAAATAATTTATGTGGTGTGGAAAATACAACACCTCAGATAAATAATAATTCAGAACAGAAGTTCCAGGATTTTTTGTTGGGTGAAAGTGCTGTAGCTGCTGCTCCACCTTTTTTAAGTGAGACTAATACACATCAACATGTTGGAGAAAAGAAAGTTATGCAACGAAATAAGTCCTCTGAGATTAGAAATACTGAATTTTACAGACGGCGAGAGAATATCTCCTCTGGGCCTGGTCGATCACCACTACCCATAATGCAGAAGAATCCTTTCATATGCAACAACATTTTGGGGGAAAATCCACGCATTGATCTTTTGGATGGCTTGAGTGTGCCAAGGAAACCAGAGGTTAGGGGTTATAATTTAGCAACTATGCCTGAGTCGTCTTCTTCAAAGTCTCCACATGTTGCTTATCCTGGTATTGCAAATTTAACCAACAACCATAATTCAACTATCCAATCTCCTTCAGGTGCTTTGGCTCACGGTGGACTGCATAAGGACCTTTTTGATACATCAGTAGCTGTTACTGGAGCGGCAGATGGTGTTGTTGCTTCATCAGTTGTAGCACCAGCAAATAGATGCAGTGAATCACCAGTTGATGATCCCATAGTTATTGCCGCTAAGAGTTTTTTACCTTCATTCCATCAAAATGAAAAACACATGGAAGCAACTAATTTCTTTGCACAAGATATAGGAGATAGGAAGGATAACTATGCCAAAAGAAAAGTAAAGGAGACTAGCGAATATGAAAGGAAGATTTATGACAAACATGGATATCAACAACATGCTAATGACAGGTTGGCCTATAGAAGTGGAAATTCAGAAGATGAGCAAAATCCAAGCCACTCAAATTCAATCCATCGTCCAAGACTGGACGCTGTGTTGGATGATGTTGCAGAATGGGAGATACCATGGGAAGATCTTGTTATTGGTGAGCGAATTGGATTAGGTGAGCATAGTTTGGTTTTAAATTCTAATTTTATATATTATTCTATAAGAGCATTTGGTATGGTGTCTAGGCATTTTTTGTCATTGGAATGCCCATTCCATTTTTATCAATGATATAAATATTGTCAAGATGTTTGTTTTCCTTAGTTTCCTCTCTTTTAGTAGATTAGTTTTTCTTGGTGTTTCTGATCTTTATTGTTTGCGGAAAAATTATTTGTGAGCTTCCAGTGGGGATGCATATTTATTAAACAATGGTTAAGTACTAGCTAATGTCAGACCATCGTTCCTGTGATAATTTCCAACTCATTATTTTCTATGTTATTTAGCTTTAAGTTGTTGAGTTGATAGAAAGAACAACTACGTTTGATTTGAGTTGATAGAGGTATGATTATTCTAAATCCCTGAAAATGGAAGCGGTTTCTGCACATGCAATAAAGCTATGAAGATGATTCAACTGCCTGTTTTTATTATCTATAAGTATAACCAAAAGTCCTGTATTATTGCTTGCAACCTAAGTTACCGATTCGTTTTTGGGTTTGGGTACAAGAATCTGGTATGGGATTTGGTCAAATTTTTTTTTGGGGTTGGGTACATTTTGGGTATGTTAATACAAAAACATATAAAAATCAGAAATATATACATATTTGCAGTAGTAATTAAGTTCAAAATATGCCACCATTTTAATAGTCAAATAACATAGCAAAACTACACCACCACTTTCATAGTCAAATATTAAAATATTAATGATACTCAAATGTCATGATATAAAATTATAAATTAAAGTTCAAACATAAAAATGTCAAGTGTTTACAATCAGCCATTATTGATCATTGATCAATCTGAATCATATGGCTCATCAAAAAGAGCATCATCGGCATCATTAGATGCTACATTTTGTGTAGAACCACAAATAGCATCAGTGGCACTCGCACAAGCACTACCACTAGCACTGACACTACCACTCTCATGCTCAGCAGCTGCTTTAGGCTCACAGTCATCATCAATATCAAGTGCAGCTAAGTGACTTGTGGAAGCATCCAAGTCAAGCTGCTTTGGCTCAATATCCCACCTCCTTGTGTCTCCTTCTTTGTAGGAACTTTGCTTGTGTGTAAGGAGGCACAAGTTTGAATGCACATACACCGAGTCCTCTGCCTTTTTTGAATGTAACCTATTGCGCTTTATTGAGTGGATGGAAGAGTATGTGCTCCAATTCCTCTCAAAAGAAGATGAACTAGCAACCTATTAAGACCAAATTAAATAGTTCAGAGTTACAAAATTTAACTAAACAAAATATAAATTAAAATTAAAATTACAAAATATAAAACTTAAATTTAAAAGATAAAAAGAGTTTGACTATAAAACTTACTTGGGATAAATTTTTTATTGCAATAGGTTGGAGGTTCCTATATTCTTGCCCATGGGAGTACCACCAACTATGAGCATCCACCCTGTACTTGTCTTGAAGAGCATCAAGAATCTGATCAACACTACCAGAGCATGCAAAAGCCATGAACTCAACCCTCATTCGATCACATTGGACACGATCACTAGAGAGTGTACGAAGTGCTGCTCTGTTCCCTTGACCCACTTCAACATTTCTATATGGAGCAACTCTTGATGAAGTAGAAAGTATCTCAGCACTATAATATTTGGGACTCAATGCAAAAGCAAGAAGATGCAACAGAGTGGTCATTTTGTTCCATCTATCAACAATGATTTCATGTAGCTCTTTGAAGAACTTTTCTTCAGGATCTTCCTCTTTTGCATTGATGATGGTTTTCATCTTCTCAATCTTTGAGTCGATACCATCATATACTTCGCCCAAACAAGGTCTATCCATGTCAGTGTAACGAATCATGCTCAATATGGGCTTAGTGAAACTGATGAGATACTCAACATGATCCCACCAACTATCATCTAGGATCCTTTGCTTAACCTTGTTTGCCCTTTCAGTGCTAGATTGCCTCCATATGGACCAATTAGGGCTGATTACCATATTACAAAGTGCCTCACGAACCTTTATAAGTCGTCTCAACACAATTGTGTTGGAGGCAAAAGGTGTCTCAGCAACTTGTTTGAAAATAAAAATATAATTTAAATTTACAAAATCAAAATTTAAAATTAAAAGAAAATTAAAAATATTGAGAATTAATTTACCTTCAACAACTCCAATTTTGAGAATTGTCTAAATATGCCTTGTGTCCTATGGTGCTTGGTGACAAACGTTTGGATGTCTTCGCCCTCAGCATATACCTATTTGATCCACTCAATTTTGTTTCCAATTTTTTGTAGCATTAGTTTGAGGGAGTGGACAACACAAGGTGTCCAAAAAATGTGTGAATACGTCTCCTCAACCAATAACCCAACAGCCTTACAATTTTTGGCATTGTCAGTTACAACTTGCACAACATTTTGATGGCCCACTTCTTCAATAGCTTGACAAAGGATGTTAGCAATAAATGGACCATCCTTCACCTGTCCTTCACAATCCACTGCTCTCAAAAACATTGCCCCTTTAGGGGACACGACAATAACATTGATCAATGGGTGATTTTTTGCATCTTTCCATCCATCAGAAACTATGGTCACCCTTGTTTCGATCCACGAATCCCTTATGGGGGTCAAAAAGTTTGCTACATGTTTCACCTCTTTCTCCAATAAGGTGCAACGCACCTTCTCAGAACTTGGGCCCTTATACCCTTTTGGAGCCTCATTAATAGATTTCACCATTTTTTGCCAATATGGTGAATGAACAACGTTGAATGCAAATCCATTGGCATAAACACATCTTGCTATGTTTTGATCAACAATCTCTCTTGCCTCATTCTGAAATGAAGCTTCCAATGGTCCCTCAGATCTTTTATTTGAAGAGGGCACGGTTTTCTCTTGAGTGATGGACATAAATGGATGGCTTTCTGTAGGTGGAAAATAAGAAGGTGGTGTAGGGGGTTTCAGGGATCGAGATCCTTTCTTCAAAGGATGGCTTGTTTTAAGATTGGTTCCTTTTTGGTCTGCGTTTTCTTGCTCAACAATATATTTCAACACTATGTCATCTAGAAGGCCATTGCCATTAGCACCTAGACAAGCTTTGATGCCTATATCAAGGATCCTACACAAGTGCGCTTTCCCTTGACTGTATGAGCTCGTATATCAAACTTTGCAATTACTACAAATCCAAACATATACTCCACCACCTGGACATTGTTGAACCATTTCTACATATTTCCAACGGGGAGAGGTTGGGTTTATTTTGAAATGAGATTGACTTGAGGAGTTAGAAGCGGATGCCATTGTAATACCTAAGGCACAACAGATTGAAATAATTTTGGTATTGAAACTAAAAGACTTAGAAGAATGACAACAAAACAAAAACTTCAAAACAAAACAAAATAGTTCATTTGTTAAAAAAAATGTAAGAAAAGAAAAAAAAAACTTCAAAGAAACCTACCTCTTTTGAACAAATCTTGCTCTATGATCTTCTTGGCAACGAATGGACACTTGCAAGTGCTTAGGAATAGCTTAACAATCAACTTTGAACAATCAACGATCAGCCTTTAAGTCTATTCAAGCTTGTGCAAGCAAGAGATCAAGTTCAGCAATGGAGGCAAAAAAACTTGTTTTTCATTCACAAATTGTTAAATGAGTATGTTTTTACCTATTTGATATGTTAGGAGGCAAAAGATTAGGTTGGAGACAATATTTTATTATTTAGAAGTCAACTAAAAGTTAAAAAAATAATAAAAAAATGTCAAAAACGTTGAATATTACATGGCCTAGGCATTCAAACAGTCGGATTCAGACCGGGTACGTACCAGGTACGAAATTCTCGTACCCGCAGGGTGGGTTTCATACCCTGCCCATATCCACAGTCCTAAACTCGTATCCTGCCCGAATTTGAAATGAATCCGTATCGAATCGAATTGAATCATATCCGAGACCTTTTCTGGGCGAAATGGTAACTTAACTTGCAACCATTTAATTTTCAAAATGCAGGTTCCTAGCCTTGATCCCCAAGCCTATCACTATTTCAAAGCAACCAGAAACATTATGTCAATTGTTAATTCATTGAGTGTTGCATTGTTGTAGAATTATACAGGTGATTTCTTGCATTATGTCATAGATTTTTAGGTCATCATGAATTAAATCAATGACTGTCTCTTTTGTGCATCCACTTCAATTTCATAGCTTAAAATACTAATTGGATTCAAAACTAGCTTACCTGTCCTTCTATGTCTTTGATGAAATTCAAGATTCATCTTCCTTTTGATGGCAGCTTTGTAATTGGACTGAAGAATGAGACAGTCTAGAACACATAAGTTATTTTGGCTGTTCCAATCTTAAATTAATTTTATGGAATATCTTTTTGTATTTCTTTGAGAGGCATGATTTACTTTTGTATTTTGATTCTAACATGTTTTGCATGGATGTTTTGGGACAGAGACAATTTTGTAGGGATACCCCTAAGGTTTCTGCAAGCTAATGCACTGTTGGGTTCTATGACCAGTTAGAACAATAAATTAAAATGAAATTGAGCCTAGCTGATTTATTCACTGTAGTTCCTTGCCAGAAACTGCCTATAGTGATTCATTTTGTGATGTTAAGTGCTCCTCTCCTTTGGAGCATTGAATTTGTATGTTAGCTGCTTTCTGTCGAAAAGTGTGGTGCTAACTGATCCATATGAAGTTATATTGGACTCTTGTCTCGTGAGTCCTTCACTTGCTGCTGGATTATGAGTTGTGTGGTCAATTAAACTATCTTTCCTTGATTCCCCTTTTGAATAATGTTTGAATTCATAGAAGAAATAAACAATTAGTTATTACAGGTTGATTGTGAGTCTGCGACTCTTGAAATAATGGACTGCATTTGCATTTTAGGTATAAAAACTGTAGGAATTTTGAATTTTTTGTGACACAGGCCTGTTACTCGTTTTTGATTGGCAAATGAATAAAACATATATAGTAGTATGAAGAAATAAAAGGTGCAAAAAGTGCAGACAGAAATAGAGAAATTATATTAATGTTCATACATGACTAAAAGTTAGGTCAGTGGGACTCAAAGTACAATCAGCTATAATAGAGAACAACTGGGGTAAATATACCTCGGGTTATGAAATGTAACTTGATACCATATTCTAAAGAAATCTAATCATAACGAGAGGGTAAAACCTTAAAGCAGTTAAGGGTTATGAAATGTAACTTGATAACATTTGAGTAAAAGATCGTTGATTGAAACTGTGCTTTCAAGAGCATATAAACTTATTAGCTGAATCAAAACTGAGTAGAAGCAAACATAAAATGCAAATTGCATGTTAACTGACAGCTAGTTATGAGGAAACAGAGTATTGTGTTTGATGACATATAAACTACCAGATATTTCTTGAAAAGGCTCTGGCTTAAGTTCTTGGTTGATGATTGATTTAACAGCTGAAGCACAAGGCAGAATAATGGGCACAACTTTAACAAATCAGCTGGATTAGAGCTGTGAGCTAGAAGAAAGGCTGTGAAGGCATTGACAGTTTAGTAATCTACAAGAGAGCATGCAATGGCTGTAAGCTACGCTATGGTTTAAGAGATCACAGCTGGCATTTGACCAGTGTTTAGAAAACCTTAAAAATCAGCCCCTGATCCAAAATTGGATCAGTCAAATTAGTCAAGTATGCTACCTTATTCATTTATATTCAAGGAAGCTAACTCCTTGCATGTAGCACACAATTAAGGTTCATTTTTTATGGAGAAGACACCTAAGTTGAGTTGCAGAGGCTGATGATCAGGAAAAATACAGGAAGAAGTATCTGAAGGATCTGAACACACTGCAACTAGACTTGATAGAATGAAAGATAGATTTGAAGGGTTTGACCATGTTCAAACACGTCTAAGTAGTTTGACAGTGGTCAAAATTATCTGTGTCTGAAAATGAACAAGCAGAGAGCAGGTTCGATAATTGTTGAACGTATCACAAATATGACAGAGGCAGAGCCTCTAGGGTCTGAGAGATCCAAAACATGTCCAAGAGGTTCATTTCAGTTACTATTGCATATGAACATCCTTCTTTGATGCAGTTGTAACTCTCTTATTAGCAAACCTTCAAGAGAGTCAGATATTGGCAATTGTATGAGGGAATTCCCTAGTGTTGTTCAAAAGAGCTGGTTTCAAAGAACCATTATAGTACTGTATAAGTCTTTGAGAGTGTAGAAGGGAGTGTGTAAGAGCATCAGAGAGTTCTACGGTGTAGGATGTTGTTGTAGGCAGGAGGAAGTCCTTGTGAACCTTGATTTGGGCAAGAAACCATTGTAGCAGTTCTTGAGACAATGGCTTGATGAGGAACAACACATCACTCTTTTGGAGTTTTCCCAGTTGGGATAAATCAAATTTCTGGTTTTCTGATTTTTATTTTGCTCTTTGCTTACATTTCCATGCTTTAATAACTTGTTCTATACTTTGTGGTTCAAGAGTAAGTACTGTTTTCCCTTATTTCTGCATTAGGAACAACCACCTATGTGATCAAATTACACTAGGGAAGAAAGACGTTCATGTTGATGAATTGAGGTGTGGAATATCCATCTTAATTACAGATCAGGTTCATATTAGAGAGGATATTCTTGGATTTTATGTGCTTGTTAGTTTGTGTGATCAGTTTGCAGGTTCATGCTGATCTAGAGCATCTAGTTTAAGTGGAAACTTGGATTTACTTCAATTGCAACAAGAGAGGATGAAGATATTAAGTGAGAAGAGCAATCAGCATGTCACGTGATGATGCAACAGTCTTGGGGATGAGGAGAGATTTCTCAAGCTAGAAGATGTGGCAAGCATTTCAAGGTCTATGGGGAAGCTAGAAAGTATCATTTTGACGTTCATGGAAAAATAGGGGTGTCCCTTGAGGAATCTGAAGCTAAGAAGCAGCAATTTTCACAAGAGAAGGTGCAGTCCTATGTTGACCGAGGTCATTCTACAAGCTTGAGGCAAAGATTAAGAGACCTCTTTATGAAGGAAAGGTGGATCCAGAGAAGCTTGACCATTGGCTGCCCAACTTGAGGTAGACTTCAGTAAGCATCATATCAGTAAGGAAAGTTTGCTCTTAATTGGTTCCAAGCTATCCTTAAAAAGTTAGCACCTATTTGTTCATGGTTAGGATTTAAAAAGTAAATTAAAAAACAATTCCATTCCATTTGTCATCAAGAAGAGAGGTCCAGTGAGTGACAATATTATGAGCAACAAGGAAAAATGTGCAAAGGTGCTCAGTGATTTTTGTAGGAGAGCTATATGAATGGAGAAGGATGTGGAAGATAATGATATTTTAATGAAATGCACAGGTGTGTTTCATAGACATCTAAGGAGGTTGTTGTTGCTTTCAAAGTGTAAGAACATAGATGAAGTATGCTCCCGTGCTTGTTATTTTGAAATAAACCAAAAAAACTAAAAGGAGATTCCATCCTCTTCTTCAAAGACACGAGTACAAGAAGGCAGCTCAAAGTTTTAAGGTTAAGGGAAGTAAACATTGGGCTCTTATTTATCTTAATTTGACACAAATTGTGTGCATTATAAAGTGGATGCTCTTACAAATGAAACATGTTTGAAGTTGCATCTAGAGTTGCACCTGTTGGGTCCCAAAACTATTGCTCCACTTCCTAAAACTAAATCTCACTCACAAGGCTGGGTTGTCATAAAAGTGAAATTAGTTCATCAATAGACAATGGAGGGTTGAAGGTCAACTCTACGAGTGTGGGTTTCATCTCCAACCAAGGGTATACTTTACTAGATATTGAAATCACATGAAATAAACAATTTGCTAAATCTAATTTACTATCTTGGCCCCAAAGATTGTCATTGAACCAAGAACAATTGACTACCTCAAAACCCTTGCATAGTTGATATGACTGTGCAAACATGACCCACGCAAACTATATCTACTGAATGTTTACTTGGGAATGATTCCTTGGTTGTATTGATAGTCATGGATGCATAAGAAGGATTGATTCTAAACTCTTTACAAATTAATGTTTTGATTGAATGTGTGAGATTGATCAGGGTTCCAGATCGACGCTTGTCTATTGGGCAATAGAGTCACAACACACTAAGAAAATAACAAACTAAAATAAAAGAATGTGAAGCTATGTAATTGTATACAATTGCATATTCATATATAAATTGAGAGAGATCGTTACAATACTTGCAACATTTTCAGAATGTTGTTACATTCATCTGACCCAATATTACACTCATGCCAGCATGTATGACAAAGGAAAATGCATGGTCATGACCAAGAAATCTTCTTGAATATACACCTAATGCCCTGCAGACATTATGCAACAAAATCCACTTGTAATATTAATCTTTTTTGATTTTGGATGCTTGTACCCACAAAATTAATTGGACTAGCATCAATGGATGCCCTACAACCTTCTGGCATTTGGAGACCACAAAGCAACCAACCTCCTTTGAAAATGACCCAAAAAATTGCTTTAACAATTGTTGGGATTCAAAACCTAACCCATGGCATTGTAGCAATGCCAAATCTGTGTCCAAGGATGAATGTCGACCAAATTGGATGCCTTAGATTGAAAGAGGGCCTCCATGTTGAAGTTTGGTAGCTGGGCAACCTTCTACATTAATGGTAGGTAGCTGGTTGGGCGAAAAAGGGTGCCTAAACACACCTCCAAAAAATGTGCTTTGTGTTGATTGTCTTGGAACCATTGAGGTGCCTTGTGGGTCTTGGGTGGAACCTGGGAGTGAGCACCTGAAATGTTGAAGTGCACTGGTGGGTGCCAAGTCCGAAGAGGAAATTGGAACCTGCATGGGCATTGGGCTCGAAGAGGGAATTGGAACCTATGCAACGTTGGACTCGAAGAGGGAATTGGTACCAAAGGGGTTGTGTGAGTCGGGAGTCAGGAGGGAACAAGAATCTGGAACCGTTCCAAGCTCTTGTCGGGCCTCAGGAACTAGAGATACAAAGCGAGGGGTGGGAGTAGAAGAGAACTTGGAAATGAAACCAAGGTTCTAGGCCTGACCTTGGACTAATAGCTTGAAGGGCTGGAAAGAAATGCCGACGAGAATAACCTGGAACATGGAACCTTAGGTTCTAGGTTCCAAGTCCTACTCAAGACTTGTGACATGGTGAAGGATAAGGGAAAAGAGTGTGGCGGGGATTGGACTCTAGGAGGCAACAAGGAACTGGAACCCATAGGTTCCAAGTTCCTGTCTGGGCTTAGGGCCTAGTAGTGAACTTGAAAGCGGATGGCAGAAGGAAGCGTGGAATTGGAACCAAATAGCTCCAGGTTCCAATCGGGGCCCTATGCCTAGTAGGGAACAAAAGGAAAAGAACAAAGGCAAGTGCGGGGCATGGGCCGAGGGAGGGAACAAGAACCCAAAATCTAAGGTTCTAGGTTCCTATTAGGGCTTGTACTTGACAAGAACTAAGAAGAAAACTCTCAAACTTAGCCAAATTTTGATTTCTTGACTAGAGTATTTGACTAAGACACGAAAGGGGGGAAGGGCATGATACATGAACTAGAGGTACAACAAAAAGCAACATGACCCATTCAAACTTTCTTAGATTGTTTATTGACAATAGGTCACAAATGGCCAAAAAAACACATGGAAAATAGAGGGACTCAGGCAAAAAAGGGCACCATGGATTTGAGTACCAACAACTCCTATGGAAGAACTAGCGTAAGAAGAGGAAGAAGATTATGACATCTTTTATAGGCTAAGAAATAGAATGTAATGTTGATGTAGATGAGAGATATTTGCACATCTCTCAACAAAAAGACATGGGACTTGTGGTTCGATGGGTTGGAAAAGCAATGTAGGCGAGGATTGGAAGGCGGGAAGAACTTGGAACATGGAACCTTGGGATCTAGGTTCCAAGTTCGACCCAGGACTCACGACATGGCGAAGGAGAAGGGAAAAGAGTGTGGTGAGGACTAGACTCTAAGAGGCAACAAGGAATTGGAATGAAGTTCTTGTTTGGGCTTGGGGCTTGATAGGGAACTACAAAGCGAATGGCGAAAGGAAGTGTGGAATTGGAACCAAAGGATTCTAGCTTCCAATCGGGGCCTGAGGCCTATTAGGGAATAGAAGGAAAAGAACAAAAGCAAGTGTAGGGCATGGGCCAAGGGAGGGAACAAGGACTCAAAACCTAAGGTTCTAGGTTCTTGTTAGGGCTTAGACCAAATAGGAACTAAGAAGAAATCTCTCAAACTTAACCAAATTTTGAATTTTTGACTAGGATATTTGATTAAGATATGAAAAGTGGGAAGGGAATGATATAGGAACCAGAGGCACAACAAAAAATAACACAATCCATTCAAACTTTCTTAGATCACTTATCAATAGTGGGTCATGAACGAGACAAACACATGGAAAACGTGAAAGGAAGCAAGGTATGCATAAATGCTTCCTAATACCGATCTGATGAGGAGAGATGTACAATTTTAATTCTTTTAATAGTTACAATACAAGATGCACAAAAGAGAGATAAACAAATAACATCACATGCAAAGTATAAATGCCCACAACATGATATACATGGGGAAAACCCTTTCGGGTAAAAAACCCCACGCTCCAAAACCTACACAATGTATTATCGAATCAATGGTGATAACAACACATTTGCAATGCAAGTTCTTCTAGGAGTATACACAAATGTTGAATTGTGAAGCAATTTTGGTAGCATAACAATACCTTCAAATGAACCATACAAACTACTCCCACAAGCACCTTATTTATAGAGAAATACAAGCATAGAGGAAACTTCATGAGCAAGCAACAAGGGATGGGCATCCAAATTCATGTGCACACTTTCCCAACACATGTTTGACTTCTGTGACACTTGTCCAATCATTCCTTACCCCCCTACATGTCTCCATACTTGGGCACCCAAAAAAGGTACGATAGATGCCTTACAATGTCATAGAATTTTTCATATATGACAACTCTTAAAGAGAATCTGTCATAACAAACTATTAATAGTAGATGCTTCTTACACTCTCTTACAACCTGTCATAGGTCAAACTTGAGTGCCCACTTTCCCATGCAAAGATGCTAATCAATACTTGCCCAATTTGTCATAGAATTTGGCTTTTACATCGTCATAACTTGCCATAGGAATATGCCATATAATAATGACTTACAACTCTCTCAAAGATGCTGACACATGTTAAATAATCTCTTCCTAAAGTGGGATGCCTACATTGTCTTGTGGGAACCACAACATCCTTTTCACCTTCCATGTCACCTTCCAACATGTCGACAACTCACTGTGCCAAGTCACATTAGATGACAAATAAATATGAGCAAGAAATTACAACATAGGCATAATTAAATTAATAAATTAATTCTAGGAAATTGCAAAGGTTGAATTCCCAACAAAATGGAGGGACTCAAGCAGAAAAAGGCACCATGGATTTGAGTCCCAACAACGCCCATGGAAAAAGAAGCCTAAGAAGAGGAAGAAGATTATAACATCTTTTGTAGGCTAAGAAATGAAATGTAATGTTGATGTGGATGAGAGATATTTGTACATCTCTCAACAAAAAGACTTGAGACAAACTTAATTGCTCAAGATATGAAGGAGATAATATCTAGCATAGAAGGGATGATACTTGTCCCACTAGTTTTAGTCAACCTAATATTATTGATGAATTTTTTCTCTCTAATCATATCCTATACTACTAAATGTTTTGTTTACTCTACTTTTTCTATTCCCTTTTGCATTTTCTTCCATGCCTAGTTAAGTATCTTAAAAATCAGTCATTTATTTAAAATTAGAAGGGTTAAGTACCCCTTTTACTATACTTATACATACTGGATCTGCCATTAGCTTGGCCAAGAGTTATATCCTCCCTCCTTTGTATTGGATTTATCAGTAAAGTAAAGGGAGTAGGTCTCTTAGAAACTATTAAGCAAAATGCCAGTAATATACTAGTAAGCTTGAGAAATAGTATTACACTCCTGTCATGTTCCCTTTTTCAACCTAAGGGATCTGCCATTAGCTTGGCCAAGAGTTATATCCTCCCTGCTTTTTATTGGATTTATTGAAAAAGTAAAGGGAGTGGGTCTCTTAGAAACTATTAAGCAAAATGACAGTAATATATTAGACTTTAGTAAGCTTGAGAAATAGTATTACACTCTTGTCATGTTCCCTTTTTCAAACTAAGGAAATAATTTAGTTATTTAATTTAATTTGCCCAAAAAGTAACTTTAATTTTATAAAAGGCAACTTGTGTTTATTATTAAATTATAAAGTGCTTAAAAGTGATTTTATAAAGTGTTTTTAAAAGAGGGCTTAAGATGTTATCAAAAGTGTTGCTAGGACAAGGAGGCAAATTGAAATATTAAGTTAACAAAAAAGAAGAAATTCTAGTGACTTCTTGAGAAGGCTAAAAATAGCAAGTGATTATAAAAGGAGTTGGGCTTAAGGAAAATAACCCATTGGTTTTTCCAAAAACTCCTTACTTGAAGATTGAGCATTTGATTTTCATCTTTTGGCTAGAGGACGAAAACCCTCTTAGTAATGAAATTAGAGGAAGGAAAGCTTCTTAGTAATGAAATCAGAAGACAAAATTCCTCTTGGTTTTCAGATTGGATTTGTTGATGAAAGCCCTCTTATCCAACAGAGGTGATTCCATCAGGGATTGCATTTGTAGGAAAAGATTGTTTCAGGAGCATATTGAAGGTTTTAGAAATTGTGTTAAAGATTGAACATCTTCTGGATGCAATTGATTCCAATTTGGCGATTCTTAGGTTGACAGTGTGTTTATTTCATATTCAGAATCATTGTATGATTTTTAGAATATTATATATATTTTGGTGGAAGTAATGTTTATTGGCTAGTGCTCAAAAATTAATTATTTTAAGCCATTGCTGGCAATACCATTTTAAGGCAGTATTTCTTCTTTTTCTGAACTAGCCGTACTCTTTCCATATGATATTTATGGCTGGCAGTAATATTTTAATAATAAAAGAGAGACACCATACCTTTTGAGGCACTGAATGTCTTATTTTACTGGCCGTCTTCTCATTTAATGAATGAATAGTTGCCAAAATATTGGCTATCACTTGCCTAGAGAAATTGTAGGATTTTAAAAGGCTGCTGCAAGGGACAAAATTTGACAACCAAGTCTGACACGGAATGTCTTGTCCTCCTTTGTGTGCTGTTAAGGCAATGTTAATCTATATTTATCTGGTCCACAGCTTTAATTATTTGGTGCTGTACTCTTGTGAAGGAATTGCAGATTTAGAAAGGCATTGACCTCCCTATGAGATAGATGCTATAAGGGTTTAATATATATTGTTGTTTGAAATTGATAGTTGTAGCTTTAAGGGAACAAGCCTTGATACCTAAGATCCTTGTCTGCCTTGTCACCATACTCTTGGTAATTTGTATGCAAAGATGTGAGGAAGTCGATTATATTGGCCGCTGATTTATGCTACTCATTGTTCCCAATAGTTTTGAAAGATTAGTCTTTACATTGCAAACTGCACCATTTGAGGTGGGTCCCATATGATTTCTTTTTGGTCTGCTATATATCTCCTTTATCTGCAAGGGTCTACTATAAAATTTAACTCAAATCACAGCTATATGTGAGTTGCATTATTTAGTAGTGGGCTGTAATATATTTTGTTATGATCATTGAATTGGAATATTACAATAGAAGAAGTTTTTAATTGAGCTATGGCTAATTGCATACATATTGGTGTCTATGAATATTATCACAATTATATGTTAGCTTCAGTATGCTGAAGTTCTAACACTGAGTTATCATTCAGAGGTCTTCATCAGTGTAAGACAACTATATCACTTGGATTAATTCTGATATGTTTCTTACAACTGGATATATAAATCAAAATTTGGATCTGTTTAAAAGCTCGTGCTCACCCTTTATTTATACTCTCAATTATATTAGCTCCTTTTTTGGGTATTTTACATGTATGTAGTTCGCTTTCCAATTGTTTGACAAAATGTCTTTTTTTTTTTATCAGATTGTTGCTGTTTGTTATAATTCTTGGAATTGAAAATAAAAGAGTATTATTATTTGTATTGTTTACGGTTGTGTGGTTTATCGTCAGATTATCTTTAGGTTGCTGTCAAGACATGTTTAATTATTTAAATTTTCTGTATTGCATACATAGTAGAATTGTGTGGCTTGTCGCCAATTAGTATCCCAAACATCATATGCTCACCTTGCCCACATCAGGAACTAGGTGATCAGAAAGTGTAAGGGCTTGCTTTCTCATAAATAAAATATTGTAAAATTCAAAAAAATCAGTTGGGGGCATCATACCTGTGTAATCTTTGGCAATATGAGGGTTTAGAAACATATATCCTTGTAGGGCGAGAATTTTCTTGAAAAATTCTATTCACTGAATATAAATAATGATAGTCTTATTTTAATTGTCAAGGGAAGATAACAGAATTGATTGTTTGGAATCATCCAATAAAAATTCTATTTGTATGATTACGAGTTTTGATAATCAAGGCAATCCTATCTTGAAGATCTTGTTACTATTGCTTTGCAAAGAAACAAATAACTTCTTGAAGGATGCTAGAAACAAATTATAGAGTGCTATCTCTATAAGCATGGTCTTACTCCAATTATGAATTAGCAAATTGCTTGGAACATTATTCAGGCTGTGCTCCCCCAAGTTTCTAGGATGGGGATGGTAGGGATGATGGGACATGTTTTCGGTATGGGGAATTTTTTGGTCACAGTAGGGGATGGCTATTGAAAAATAGGGAAATTTTTAAAAATATAAAGAAATTTCAAATATTCATATCATAACCTTGATAAAGCATTCATCATAGACATTATAGAAGATTAATACATAAAATTAGACTTGAATTGAGATTTCAAATGAGAATTGACTTTCAATGTGCATACATATTATATAAGAATTACAAGAAATGCCCAAAGGCTACAAGTTTCAACTATAATTTGACAAAAACATAGAAATATATAGCTGCCCCTAATCAATAGATGTATTTGGTAGGTCTGTATCAAAACCAGAGCTCGAGTTTGAGTCATTCCTAGTAGGGTTGCCTCAAGCAATGAAACCCCAACCAATTTCTCATATGTCTCCTCCTCACCAATCTGTATACCATCTTCAAGATCAACATCCCACTGTAAGGTTGGAGTTTGACGATACCGAGGGGTTTGCCAATCTTGTAGATGCAAGACACTATGTACAACCGCCAACTTCTTCGATCGTCTAGATGTAAGGTTGTTCCTCTTGACTAATTGTAGGAAGCTATATGTGGACCAATTCCTCTCTGCAATCGAGGAATTGACAATCTATGAAAGAAGATGAATGACAAGTATCCTCAACTCTAGTGCATCCTTGCCATGCCACATCCACCATCCAATAGGGTTAGTTTGAGCTAATGTAGCTCTATCCATTTCGCCTCTAATTTGTTGAAGGTTGGACCACTTGTGTGTGAAGTAAAGCAAACTCCTCTTCAGTATACATTTCTAGAAGGGCCTTCATGAGCCCTTCTTTCACCTTTTCATCATGAGATGGAGGCACTCTTCTAGGCTTAGCTACATACCATTTGGGATTTAAAGCATAGCTTGCTATATGAAGCGGGGTGTTCATCGTGTTCCACCATCACATCATAATGGGCCTAAGATGTTCCTCATAAAATTCCAAAGTAGGGTCCCTGCTATGAATTGCTTGCTTCATTTGCTCAATCATGCTATCAAAGGTCTCATAAATCTCTCCAAGGCTTGTAGAATTAGTATCATCATATGTTATTACTCGCACAATAGGCTCGATGAAGGATCAAACACATCTGCAAGTGCAAACAAGTTACAAAAATTAAAATCTTAAAAAAGAATGAAAATATTTCACAGCTTAGAAACACTAATAAGTTAACATTTAAAAAATTGAATAATAAAACCAGCAATTGTGTTACCTTGTTGTGGACCACCAATCATCATCAAGGATTTTTTGTTTCACACTTCTTCCTTTAGGTGTGCTTGCCTATGACTGTACCCCACTTTGAATTAACCACCATTAATATTAAAGCCTCTTGGAATTCAAGCATCCTCTCTAACAAAATGAAGTAGTTGACATTTCTAGTGTCCATGGGCTCGAGGAATTCCTTCCTCGAAAAAGTTGTAAACAAAGCAAGTGAAATGTGATGGTTGCAAATGAAGATATGCTCATCTCTGGACTCTCAACACCGCTGACTTCACCAAATCTATCTTCCTGACGTCCTTCAAGGTATTGTTCAATGCATGAGCACAACATGGGGTCCAAAAAATGTGCTTGTAAGCACCCTCCGCCATCAAGTCAACTAACTTACACACATGGGCTGAATTGGTCACTCATTGAACAACATTAGAGGCTCCAACCTCTTTTATGGCATCTTTTAAAATTTGAAATTGGAGCTTTGCATCCTTCCTCTTCTCTGAACAATCAAAAGCTCTAAAAAAATAAGAGCTACTTGAACTTGTGACAATAATATTGTTGAGTGGTTGAAATTTGATACCTGTCCACCCATCCATGATGATGGAGAATCCATCTCTTATCGAAGTTTGTCTCATCTCTTCCATCAACACACACCGTGGAATATTCTCTATCAAGGAGGGTGGTGCATAGCTTATGTTCTCTAGGTGGGACAAATGAAGGACCGACAACTATCACATCTTTGAACATTTGTTTAAAATGTGGTGAACGTGCCACATGATATGGTATGGCATGAGCATACAAAATCTTAGCAATAAAGAATCAATTACATCTTGTGATTGTATGTTAAACATATCTACAACACTAGTAGTTCTTTTCTTTCCCTTAGTAGAAGTAGAATCCTCTCCCCCTTGAATTCCAAGTTCCAACATCCATGGATCTTATAGACAATGACATAGTAGCCTGCAAACTCTCCAATGAAATTCCTTTTTTTCTTGCCTCCCCCTCCATATACAATCTATTTGCCTCAGCCTTCTTAGTTGGAATTATAAATTCACAACCTTTCACCACTTGACCACCTATCCACAAAAGATGATAATAAACTCTAGTATAGCTACCCCTATAGTCTTTTTTGCATAAATGGCATAGCCATACTCTACTCTCCTTTGAATTATTTCTAATCTTTGTCAATTCATGATGCAAATGGTAAGAGAGGTCTCTTGGGGTTAAATGGGCCTTTTGCATAGGTTCTAAGGAGTTCGGAAGTATATTCAAATTGGTTTGTACTTGCTGGCCTTGCTACAGTCCCACTACCTAAAGAACTCCTGGTGGCAGCCATACTTCTATGAGTTCTAGGTCTACTTCTTTCTTGCATTTGAACTTCAACCTCTTCACTATCACTACTCTCATTGCTACTCATGATATTTTTTGGTTAAGATATTTAAAAGGGAGCTGCAAGTTAAAAAAAAAGTGAAATCAAAATGCCCTCCCTATATGTTAAAAAAATTGAAAAAGACTTAAAAAATGCATAACAAATTGAAAAAGCAAATGTAAGATGGAGAACTTACCTCTAATGTAGTGGATTTGATGCCCTTGCGCCTTCTTTCCATTGCTGTTCTCTCCTCTTTTCACCAGTGCTGTTCTCTTGTTGCTCTTCAACACAGGTTTGCAAATGTTAAAATGAGAGTTTTTTTCTTTTTGGTTGGGGATGAATTAGGTTTAGTTGTTGTTTAAAGGGGTGGTGCGGTCCTTGTGGGCCCACCCATCCCTTATTTAAAAATATGTTTTTAAAAAAACTCAAGTTGCATATTGCTGGGCTCTAGGTGATGAATAGCTGTCCTTGGGACAGTCGCGGGACACCTGGACATCCCCTAGTCATCTTAGGGACAGCTAGACATCCCTTGCACAAAATGAGACATTTTGGAAATATACCCTTCTTTTTGGAAAGGGGACACGGGGACATTTCCTTGGCATCCTTGAAATGTCTCCTATAAGGTACGAGGTACTAGGGTAGGGGACACATCCCCAAGGAGCATTGTTAATTCAGGCAAAGCCTAGAACCAAGCAAATAAGGAGACTGATGCTTGCCATTATAGGAGGAAATATTACTATGATAAAAGGATTTGCTAGATGATATAAGGATTGCTCAAGTGTTAATAAGTTGTAGGTCTATTATCAAAGATCTCCCTTATGGCTTGCTTAGATTAGATACTCTTGTGGGTATGCTAATTAATATATTAATAATATAATATAATATATCAATAAAATGTGAGTTATTATAAGGCCTATGGTTTAAATATATAATAAACTAATTAATATAACTATTATAATTGTTATTTATTAGATTAATTAATAATGATTAATAAATATATTATATAACTTAAAATTTTAATTATATAAAAGTTTTAAATTATTTTGAAGCTATGTTAAGGACTTGACTTATTTTATTTTATTTTTAAATTATGAGCTGGGACTCTTTTGCACACATGATCATATGAATTGGGCAATGCTTTGCTCTTGGTCACTAAAAATACAAAAAATAAAACACCATAAATACTTTGCTCATGATTTTCGCAAAGAACAATGCAATCACTAACACTTTGAACACTCAACCTTTAATTGCATTCTAATCACTCTCAAATAACTTAGAAAAAAATGGGAAAGTTGTGTGATAGAACACTTTTGTTATGTGCCTTAAGAAATGTGTTTTTGTTTGTTTTTAAGGTTTTTGAAATCGTAAGGAGGATACATAAAACTTTTGAACATTTATGAAAAGGGAATTTATAGACTTCATTGTGAATTTTAAAAATGAGAGGAAATTTATAGAGGTTATAAATTTGATTCGAAAATAGTCCTTTTTTTGGGGAGTTTTTAAGGGATTGTGCCATCTCTTGTAGGGGGGAAAGGTCCTTGAGGATTATTTCTCTCTAGAGGTGGCAATGAAGGGGTAGTGGGAGTGTTTTGTTGTTGCCTTTGTGTTGTGAGGGCATCCCTTCCCATAAACTCCCTCCTTTTTTGTTCTTTGTTTTGAGGGGGGGGGGGGAAGCATTCCTTTGGACCATTGGATAATTCATAATTTTATGTAAATTTTCAAATCATAAATGTTAGAGAAATAAACTGCTTTATATTAGTGTAATTGCACATGGAAAATCAATACAAATCAATTACCATCATATTGCTTTTCATTGAGAACATCAATGTCATTAGTTGGTTTTGTAGAAACACAAGCATCTTTATTGCCACTCCTATCAGCTCCACTACACAAGTCTTATGTAGTAGTCTCTTGCCTTTCATCCTTGATTGTGATCGAGGAAAGCTATCCAATATAAACATCCAAGTTGGGATACTTAGGGGCTACATCCTAAGTCTTTGTTACCCACTCCTTGTATTCAACTTGCTTGTAGTAGAGGAGACTTGTGTTGAAATAAATAGACATTTTTTACTTTGCTTTTTTCATTGCCATTTTTTTTTTAATGGAGTGGATAAAGGAGTATGTATTTTGGTTTTGCTTAGCTAAAGAGGATCTCACAACGTATTGCAATTCAAAACAGAGTCAATACAATTAGTAAAGTTGTAGTTAAAAAAAAAGTGATAAATATAAAACATCAAAATTGAGCACAATATTTATGGTGACTTTCATTTTTTTTGTACTTCTGGTGACCAAGAGCAAAGCATTGCCCAATTCGTATGAAAAAAAGTGATAAATATAAAACATCAAAATTGAGCATAGTATTTATGGTGACTTTCATTTTTTTGGTACTTCTGGTGACCAAGAGCAAAGCATTGCCCAATTCGTATGATTGTGTATGCAAAAGAGTCACAACCCATAATTTAAAAATAAAATAAAATAAGTCAAGTCTTTAACATACCTTGAAAACAATTTAATACTAGTATAATTTAAATTTGAAGTTATATAATATATTTATTAATCAATATTAATTAATCTAATAATTAACATTTATAATATTCATATTAATTAGTTTATTATATATTTAAATAATATATAAATGAAATAGTTTCTCATATAGATGTATTTCATATGTTTTGCTTAATAGTTTCTTAAAAATATAATTTAATATCCACTCTCAACAATAGGCCTTAAATCATTCACATTTTATTGATGAGTTGATCAATTCCCCTTCAAATTGACATGTTCCTAGCCCTAAAGTATCTAAAATATCAATGGGAAAGAAAAGATTAGGAGATACACCTAGACATAAGAACCATGTACTTTAATCCAATATGTTAAATTGCTTGATTTTGGTTGTATCCACGAAAGGTTTTGTATTTGTACCTTGAGTTATACTAAATGATCTCTTGGTTTACAATAGTATAGCTATTTTTCTTTTCCATGTAAAGTGATTTGAATGTGTAAGTATAAGGATTTGTAGCTATGCTCTCCCAAGTTTTGGGGATGGGGACGGCAAGGGACGTGCTTTCGGTATAGGGGTACTTTTTGGGCCATTTTTAGGGGACGACTATTAAAAATTAGGGAAATTTTAAAAAATATATAAAAATTTCAAATATTCATATCATAACATTGATAAAGCATTCATCATAGATATTGTAGAAGATTAATACATAACACTAGACTTGAATTGATATTTCACATGAGAATTGACAAACAAATTAAAGAAATTAAAATGCTTTCATTGTGAATGGGCATACATATTATATAAAAATTGTAACAAAATGCCCAAAGGCTCCAAGTTTCAACTACAAAATGCAAAAACATAGAAATTATATGGCTCCAAGTTAAATGGGCCCTTTGCATAGGTTTTGAGGACTTCGGAAGGACATTCAAATGGGTTTGAAGTTGTTGGCCCTGCTACACTCCCACTCCTTGAAGAACCCCCAGTGGCTGCCATACTTCTATGAGTTCTACTTCTAGCTCTACTTTTTTTATGCATTTGAACCTCAACCTCCTTACTATCATTACTAGTCTTCTCACTGCTGCTCATGGTTTTTTTGGTTAAGAATTGGAAAGAGAGCTGCAAGTTCAAATAAAAGAAAAAATAAATTCACAATGCCTTTCCTATGTGGTAAATTTCTTTTTTTTTTTTTGAAAAAATGGAAAACAAATGTAAAATGAAGAACGTACCTCTTATGGAGTAGATTTGATGCCCTAGGCTCCTCTTTCAACTGCTGTTCTCTCCTATGTCACTTGCTGCTCTTCACCTAAAGTTTGCAAATGTCGAAATGAGAATGTTTTTTTCTTTTTGGTTGTTTTGATAAGTGAAATAGGTTTAGGTTTTGTTTAAAGAGGTGGGGGGGTCCTTGTGGGCCTACTCATCCCTTTTTTATTTAATTAAAAATGTGTATTTTTACAAAAAATAAAGTGAAATGTTGCTGGGCCATAGAGGACGATTAGTCGCCCCTTGCCTTTTTGGGGCATTTGGGGATGCCCCCCATTTTTTGCACTAATTAGGGACAGGAGGGGACGTTTCCAAGGTGTCCTCGAGTCTTTGAGCATTGATTTGTAGTTAACCATGCACAAAGAACAAATGAATATAGAAAAAGGAGCCTCCAAAACAAGCAACAACCTGATGTGGCCCCCAACTCTTGAAAAACTAAATTTTTTTTGGCACTTTATAGAATAGTGTGTTCTCAAATTAGCCGCTTATAGACATAGAATGGTTAGATCTTGGATATTAGAGTTTGTGAATCAAAACAAAAGATAAAGGTTATTAAACCTTAAAAAGACATAACAAATGTTTGATAAAATTGCCAATTCTAGAAATAGGAGGCACAAACAACCAAAACATACCATTGCATAGTTGTTGGAAAAATAACAAATCAGGTTTTTTTGACCATAATTAGAGTTTAGATGTGTGAGAACAAGCCCTTCGAAGATTAACTCCCAAGGAATGAGGCAACCGTTCAATTTCCAAAAAAGGAAGTGCAACTCCTAAGGAAGAGGATGACATTTCACACTCCAAAGGCCACAAGCATACCTATGCCTAAGTAAGCTTAGCCTAAGGTGTAATCAATACATAAAAATGCATAATAAATGCTTATCTACACCAACACCTCTATACTTGGATTAAGGAAGAGTCTAGTGAATGCATCTTGTACCCTTCACGAACTTCAAAATCTTTGTATGCTGGCACTCTTTTGGGCAAAAAAAATGTATCTCTATGCTATTATACTTAGGGGTCAAAGCAAATGTTAGGAGATGCAATAGGGTGGACCTTCACCAACTTCAACATCTTTGTATGTTGGCACTATTTTGGGCAGAAAACGTATGTCTATGCTATTATACTTAGGGGTCAAACCAAATTCTAGGAGATGCAATAGGGTGGGACCTCTTGTTCTAGCGTTCAACTACAATGTTTTGCACCTATTTAAAATATGTTTTTGAGGAGTCTTTCTTTTGAGTTGCTATTATGCCTCTTATTATTATTTTTGTCATGGAGTCAATGTTGTGATATATATGACTCAAACATGGCTTGTCCATATTATCAAACCTAATCATTTCCATAACGGGCTTAATGAAATTTAACACATTCCACACGAGCCCACCAATCATCATTTACAACGAATGCTTTGATCGTTTGGCCACTCTTTGTATTAGATTGCTTCCATGCACTTCAATCGACAAAGACTTGGCTTTCTAATAGTGTGCCCTAGGCGTTTAACAAAAACATGAACTTTTGCAATCGGAACCTTCTTAATCAAAAACAAAACCTTTTGAAACAAAAATGTCTCCTATATGCAATTTCCATGTTTGTAACTCCCTTTATGAGTGGTCATCTATGAGTGTAGAAAACTCTAAAAAATTGATTGCAAAAGCCATCCCTTTTTCCAACAACTAGAATTGATACCCTTCCCATGTGTGACCTGCCAAACATGACTGTAAAAAATTCCAAAAACGACTAGTATTTTGCATGTGTATCCTTGATATTCCAGTATAAATTGCGTGTGTACCTTTGCTCATATTTCCTTCACACACACAACTTGCTTCTATTCCAAGGAATGGTAGAGAGCATTATGATAGAGAAACAAATTGGAAAGGAATGCAAATGGAGCAAAAAATTAGTTTTAATTCCTTAAAAAATCCTTATGTCAGTTTTTGATTTTTCAATTTATTGGATCCGAGTCTAAGTCAAAAATCAGCCAAATGAGTTTAAGCCAAGTTTGAATCTTATGACTATGGGTAATGCCATTATTATTGCCATCCAATCTAAGAGCAAACTGTTTGAGGAGTGGCGCTTAGTAGCTATGCATGGAAACTGCATTGGATGCAGGCTAGGTGCTGAATGAGGAGTAAGGGAATGCATAGAAACTAGGTGGTCTGAGTTTGAATGAGCTCTATAGAGGCAGCCTGCATTTTGTGTCCATTCATGAGGACAAAGAAAACTTGAAGCACTTGTAGAACCTCTTGAGGTGTTGCTATGAAGGAGGGAGTGCAATCACAAAAAAAGAAAAAAAGTCAAAAGTGTTGTGTTATTGGAGGAGTGGGCGGCTGATTTGCAACAAGAAGCAGACTAGTTAAAGATGTTTATTAAATTTCAAACATTAAATCTAGGGTGATTTTCTTTTTAGAGTTTTCATCTTCGACTTCAAATTTTGATTAAATATTTCATCATTTTCAATTTTGGAACAAAGTTATTTCATAACTTTTTGTCTAGACAAGAACTAGACACCTATGAATGAGTGTATGATCAAAGACTATTAGAAATGCATTGTAGTTAATATGTCTAATTGGAAAAATGCACATGCAACATTTGCCCCTCGTACCCTTATGGGGCTGGTTATGATTTTTTAGTACAATTACAAAAAGATAGTTACAATCATTAATGATTTTAAGAGATCAGTTTAAGTAATTGCTAATGGGTTTTCTTAATGTAGGTGTGATGCTTTGTATCACGTTTCACAAGTAGATGTCATTGACAGAGGTATGCTAACATGGTGTAAGCCTTGGAAGTACAATTTGTCATGGCACACTATTTGGTGCATTAGTCATGCAGAGAAAAATAGTGTTGTATGCCAACACTGGATGTTCCAAATACTGAGTACAAAATGTAGTGTTGTTCTACTTGGTATTGATCTTTTGGCACTGAAATACATCATTGATGTTAGGTGCCATAATGTGACAACCCATTTTGGCTTGTGGATGGGGGTGCTACTCTTTGACCTCATAGAGGGAAGCCCTTTGATTCATATGGGGGGCTTCACACCTTTAGAATGGAGCCTAGAATATTGTTATCTTAACTTGTGCACCATTTGTGGGCCTCAACAGTTTTTGCTATAGGTGTGTAGGATGTGGACAAAGTTGATGAAGACCACATAAGGTTTTGTGCAAACCTAGATTATACAATGTGACACAATTGTTTGGGGCTAAAGCTCACTTGAGCTTGGAAGCCATTTGAACGTTGTGTCAACTTGGGGAATTCAAATCAAGCTATGCAATGACATTGAGGTAATCAACTGGTTGGCGCTGATCTAGAGAAGTCAATTGGATAACACTAGTGTTTGCTAGAAATGAGGGCAATCACTACAATATGGAAATCTGATTTAACTTGCAAATTTGAAATCTAAATTGTAAGAAATTAACACAACTCAAGAGCCATACACATAACTCAAAGATTTACGTGGAGAAAACCCTTTCGGTTGTAAAGCTCCATGAATAAAAGAGGGCAAATTTGTATTATTCTTCAAAAAGATTACAATACATAAAATTTCCTCAATCTTGCATGAAATCCAACAACATTTGTGTACTTGTAAAACATCTCATACTGTCTCCATCTCAAGCCCTCAATATATGGACTCGTGGGGGCTCTAAATACCACTATGTTCCAAAATACTATGGTAAAAATCCATACGACCCTTATGCTAAACATAGTCTCTTACATGACTTTATACCCTCTTATATGTTGTCATAAAAATTCCTAGAAAATAGGAGATGCTCTTACATGCGTCATAGACTATCAATAAACATTTTCATATGTGTGTCATAATTGATTCTCACATCCAAAATGATCTCCCCTATTTTTAGCCCTTATAGTTGTCATATAATCTATCATAACGTCCTTAAAAATAGGATTTCCATGTTGAACCACTAAATAGGCATCTTTTGACAACTAATAACTCATTATTCAAGGCACTAAAATGGGGCAAAGTGCCAACTCAACATGTCCCTTTTGACGGAGCACAAATTTAATAATATAAATGCCAAATAACCATGGAAAAATGTAAAATAATAATAAATAAAAAACTTAGGAATTGCCAAGGTTGAGACACTTTAATTCCCAACAGTGTTAATGTTCTTGGTTGAGAAAGTGCTGAACTATTGGAGGTTTGGTGCAAAGTTTTGTTGTCATGCTGCTTGGTGCTTAGTTGCATGGGTTGGCTTTATGAGAAAACATTCTGTAGGAGGCTTCCTGTGTATCCAAGTGATGACAAGGGTATTGTTATTAGGGTGTGCTTTTCAGCTACTCCCCTTGTGCTTGGGTCAGGAGACTAAGTAATGATGATGCTCACATTGCAAGGGAATCTTCCCATAAGGAATTGGCTGCTCAAATTGGACTAACAAACATGAAAATCATGTCTGCAAGTGTTCTTTGAGATCCAAGTTAATACAAATATAAGCATAATTAATACAGATTACTTCAGAATGAGATATGAGGTTGCTACAAATTCTGTCAATAACATCCTACATTCTTTTTAAATAGGCCTCTTGCTAGAGTGCTTTGGAAAGAGACAATCCAAATTTCAACTGTAGCGATGATATCTTTTATTGGATTAAAAGCTGAGATTTTGATGAAAAGTTCTTTAAGTTCATTAACCATGCTTCTCACTGAAAATAGTATATTTATTTGCTTCCACCCACAACTGGCCACAGGAAGCAGTTGGAACTATGGTCCCTCCCACAACCGGCAAAAGGAATCGATTAGATTTATGGTCCCGCCCATGGCTTTACCACTGTTATGTGAATGTGCTGCTTTGAAAACTGCAATACCTCTTATCTGCAGGGCTGAAAAGGTTAGTCAATATTGTGAAATGTTAGGAAAGTAGATGTTAAATTGAGAAGGCTATGGCCTTCTTTCAGTTACAGGAAAAAGAAAAGAAAGGAAACAAATTCAACAGATAACAGAAGGCATGTGAAGATCACACCTGCACATTGAAGGCCATCCAATACACTTCCTTAAAACGCTATTGTATGTTTTTTATCTTATGAATCAGATCAACAGAGCAGTACTTTGCATTCTCCAAAATCTAATCTTTTGGTAATCTTCCAAAAGACATGCCGAGTGTGCTGTTGATGGTCATTCTTTCACCTTGCTTAACCTACAATTTTATCCCCAATTCAATTAAAAGTAGAAACAAAAGAATCATACTCACATAATTTAGGAGGCAAGGCAAGGAGTGTTATCCTCCATTTACAAAATTTTGTTAGGTGTAAGCCGAAATTTTAAATAAATAAGATTATGTTATGTGGTATTTCAAGAATTTAAAACAATTCTACATTAAATGTTTCCTGGTGAATCTGTGTTGAGTGTGTAACTTGTGGAACATGACTGTAAAGACCTGCCCAGTTATGTTTTATTACTTTGAGGAAGAAGATGTAGTGTGAGGAATTGTTTTTTCTTTATCATTGACAGGATGTGCAAAGTTTCGTAGCTTCCAGATTTATGTTGCTTTTAAGTATTTTGGTTTGAATGATGGGGAGTTTCTCGTAAGTGTGGAATTTTGGTTTAATAATAAGTTATTTTTGTTTCAGGTATAAATCTGGTTTTGGAAAAAGTTTATATACTTAGAAGAAAACATCAAATACAAAAGTAATTAGGTCTTTTGTTGATTGGGTGGAATTAGAACACAGAATTATGTGTGTGTGTTCTGCCTATAATATGTTCTTTCTCTGGTATTGTAGGATCTTATGGTGAAGTTTATCATGCGGACTGGAATGGCACAGTAAGTTTGTATTTTCTTGAGTATATATTAAACATGATATGCCAATCATGTTCATTTTCATTTTTTTTTAATGGTAGCTTTAGACTTATTTTCACAATGCATAACAATTTCTACTTCTAATATTTATACAGTTAAATATGGATAAACTTATCTATTATTTGCGCAATAAATGATAAATTCTACCTTTAATAACTAATTTAGATTTAAACAGAAATTTGGTAAATTTTGTATAGATTGGATGTCAATTAAGCATTATATGTATATTACTACAATCGCTGTAAATTTGTAATGCATTAACATTGTACCAGAATAGGATACTATCCCTTGGTCTGAGGAATTCATTTTAATAAACTGATGAAAGGAAGAATTTTGTCTTGTGAAAGGATTGGAAGTAAAGGTATCCAACCTCACAACCTGACATGTTAAATGAATGCCATAGGTATAATATGCTAGTTTTATATATTAGATGATTGTGAATGATTTGCTTTTCCAAATTAACAATAAGAACACATGGGTAAACAATATTGTTTTTTTTTGACATGCATTATGTCTTCATTGTACACAGCCATAGTAAACTCCTCGAAGTTTGGCTAAAAGAGTGAAAGTTTAATATCCTACAGCATGATGTATGAGAGTTATGGCTAATTGTAGTTTTTTCCGAGAGGTGTTTCCAACAAGACTGTTCGGTTAAAATTGTTTTGTCTTCTCCCTGACAATTGTATATGTATGGGCTGTTCCTGCTATATTGAGGATGTCCATGCATTGTCTGTTGTATACCATTGTGAATAGTTGGATTTTGAATATTCTTGTAGTAAAGGTACACTTTCATATATTGTGTTCGATGTGATGCTTATACTTGGCTGTGCATAATGTTCTGTGTCTATTCATTTTTGTTAATTCCATTATGTTGCATATTAATAAGTATTTACTATTTCCAAATTTACATATTTTCAAGGTTACCCCAAGTTTCCGGGACGGGGATGGCGGGACGAGTCCCCAAGTTTCCGATTTTTGAGGCCAAAATTAGGGACGGCAGGGGACGGCTATATAAAAATATAAGGAAAATTTAAAAAATATAGGGAAATTTTAAATATTCATATGATAACATGGATAAGGCATGCATAATACACATTATAGAACATTAACATATAACATTTGTGTTCAACATTATGCTAATACTCAATACGCATTCAAAATTAACATACACGAATCATGAAACAACCTCCAAGTTATAATTTATAAACTTATATCAAAATGCCCAAAGGCTACATTGCTGCCATATAGTTTTAAAGTTTGCTATGAAAATCAAAATACAATGTCAGTAATGAATACAGAGTAAACAAAGTCAAAGAGCACTGCTGCCCCTAATCATCCCTCATAATCGCATCAACAGAGTCATCCTCTGAGTCACTGCCACTGTGATGCTCCTCCTCAACCAACGAAACCCCAACGAAACCCTCAGCTGTCTCCTCCTCATCTACCTGGGCCACGTCCTCGGGATCAATATCCCACTGTAGAGTTGGAGTCTGTCGATACTCTGGAGTCTGCTGATCCTGAAGCCGAAGAGCACTATGAACGGCCACTAGCTTCTCCGCTCGTTTTGAGGTAAGTCTATTCCTCTTGAGGGAGTGGATAAAGCTATACGTGGACCAATTCCTCTCTGCAGCAGAGGAACTAGCAACTTGTGCAAGAAGGCGAGTAGCAAGTGTCTCCAACTGCGGTGTATCCCTCCCATGATAGGTCCACCATCCAATAGGGTTTGATTGAGCTAATATAGCTCTATCCAACTTCGTCTGTGGTTTACTCAAGTTTGGGCCAGTAAGATTTGCAAAGTCTAGGAATTGTGACTAAACTAGTGAAGCTTGCTCTGCTGGATAAATATTTTCAATGGCCCGTGTGAACCCATCTAAAACCTCACTATCATCACATGGAGGCACCCTACCAGGCCTTGGTGCATACCATTTTGGATTTAGAGCAAAAACAGCCATATGAAGCGGGGTGTTCATTATATTCCACCTCCGCGTCACAATGGGCCGAATGTGTTGCTCATATAAATCCAAAGTGGGGTCCTTTGCCGAAATAACTTGCTTGATGTTCCCAAGCATATTGTCAAATGTCTCATAAATCTCTCCAAGACTAGGAGAGTCTGTATCAGCATATCTGATGACATCTACAGTAGGGGAGATGAAGGAGCAAATATATCTGCAAAATGCAAACAAAAAGTTCAAAATAATTAGTTGACAAGTTAATTGACATGTTAGAAACTTCAAAAGTTGGAACATTGGACAACAAGATTAAAATACTAAAATCAGAAATTTAATATGAAAATCAGCCATCTAATGTCTTACCTCACATTGGCCCACCAATCGTCATCGAGGATCTTTTGTTTGTTTGACGGTCTTTCCTTCAGTAGAACTTGCATTAGGCCATCTAGCCCACTCTGCATTGACCATCATCGCTTGTAGAGGCTCATACACCTCTACCATCCTCTCTAACAAGATGAAGTATGTGGCATATCTACATTCAATGTTCATTCATTGATTCAATGATTCATTAAAAAATAAAAATTTAAAACAAAATCAGATTATGAATACAAATTTAAAGTGAAACAAAATGAAGTAAGTGGCATACCTTGTCTCAACAGGTTTGAGGAACTCCTTCTTTGAAAATGTTCTGAAGAGAGCAAGTGAGGTGTGGTGATTGCAAATAAACAATATCTCTAGCTTTTGCCACTGTTTGCTTCACCCAATCCAACTTCCCTATGTCTTTCAATGCATTGTTCAATGCATGAACACAACATGGGGTCCAAAATATGTGCCTGTACTTACCCTCCACCATCAACCCAGCCAATTTGCACACACGTGCTGAATCGGTGATCACTTGCACCACATTTGCAGCCCCAACCTCCTCTATGGCATCTTTCAAAATGGAAAACTGGAATTTGCATCCTTACATCTGCTTGAACAATCTACGGCTCTAAGAAAATAAGAACCAGCAGGGCATGTTACTATGACATTGATGAGTGGCCGACGTCTACAATCAGTCCACCCATCCATCACTCTAGAGCACCCTGTCCTCATCCACATTTGCCTCATATCCTCCATTAACACATTAACTTTGGAGTACTCTTTGTCTAGGAGGGTGGTGCGTAGTTTATGATCTCCAGGGGGTATGAATGAAGGACCAACAGTTGCTATGTCTCTCACCATTTGTTTGAAATAAGAGGAACGGGGTACATAAAATGGAATGGCATGTGCAAAAAAGAATTTGGCAATGGAGGATTCAGTACTATCTTGTGCTTGGTTATTAAACATGGACTTAATTGAGGTTGCCTTTTCACTACCACTGACACTCACCTTCCTCTTTGCTCTTAAGACAACTTCACTACTACCAACCCTGGAAGGACTAGGAGTAGGCATGGATGATTGTGCACTTGGGAAAGAAGGATACCCACCTTGAACCCCACCATCACACTCTATTTGAATTTTTTGGCACTCTAAAAATAGGTCATCTATCAATGAAGGACAAACTCTAACTCCATGGCCCACCTCACCCAAAAAATAAGACATAACTCTTGTGTAGCTGCCCCTAAAGTCCTTTTCACAAACATGGCAAAACCAAACCCTACTCCCCCCCTGAATTTTTTTGTCTTTCACCCACAAGTGTAACATATCGAAGGAATGGTTTTTTTTGGGTTTAATGGGTGTCTTGCATAGTCTTCCATGGTTTTGGTATTGGTTAATGAAGGAGGGCATTGGATTGGGGTTCTTTGCTCTCTAGTTCTACTACCACCACCACCACTTTTCGTTCTAGTTTGCATTTCAACTTCACTATCACTTCCACCCTCATTGCTGGTCATGTTTTTTGGTTTTAGAATGCAAGTTTCAACTGAAAATGCAAAAAAAATAAAAAAATCAGATAATGTATTCTTCACATTTTGCAAAAAAATGAAAAAAAAAAATAGGGAAAGGAAATGCATACCTCTTTGGTGGATTTGCATTCCCTTCAACACTATTTCAACCTCCTCTCCTCCTTCAAGCTGCTGCTCCTTCTCCTTCAATGGTTGCAACTTCTTTTGCTCTCAAACCTTTGGCTGCTCAAATAAACAAGTTACAAAATGCATAAAATGAGGTTAGAGAGGCCCTTTTTCCTTCATAAGGGAGTCAAACTCCATGGTGCCCACACATGCCATGTAGGCTGGGTCGAATTTTTTTAATTTTGTGATTTTTTAAAAAAGTTTTCACTTGCTAAAGCGTGGGGAACGACCAACCGTCCCTGGGACGGTTGAGGGGCGATTCAACTGTCTCTTGGCCATCCCCGGGGACGGTCAACCGTCCCTCTTCCGGTCAACGGAGTACCCCTGTCTCGGGGACGTTTCCTGTCTTTTTTGAAAAAAGAGGGACGGTCCACTGCCGTCCCCCTGCTATCCCTCAGTACCCGGGAACGGGTACGGGGCATTTTGGGGGGGAGGGGATGCGTCCCCGGGTTTCCCTGCATTTTTTTTGTGTCGAAACTTGATTATGTTACAGTTGCTCACGGTGTATTGAGGATCTACATGTATTTTCCGTTGTATATCATTGTGAATAGTTGGATTTGGTATTTGGGATAGGAGATGATATTATTATAGTAAAGATATTCTATTTCATAAATTGTGTTTGATGTGATGCTCATACTAGGCTATGCACAATGTTTTGTGTGTTTATCTTTTTTTGTTCTATAATGATGTATCATATTGTGAATTATTTATTTTTTCTATGTTTACGTTTTTTGTGTTGATGATGGTACAAATCCCATCTAGTCTTTATGAATCAATAATTTTGTCAACACCCATTCATGTCATCAATCCATCATCTTCTGCAATGCAGTTTTCAGTAATTTGTTTTTGTAGCCAAAAAACTGGAAAAAAGAAAATTGAAGAATATAATGGAAATTTGAAGGATTGTGAAGGGAATATGAAAAAAACTTTAAATAATAAATGCTTTTTCAATACTTCTTAATTTGGTTTGCAAAGCATATGCTAACCCATTGCTGTTGTACTTGGCTTGTCACTACCTAGACTTAAATAGGCTCTAAGAAGTGATAGCAAGAAGCTCAGAGAGAGTGTATTTATCCATTTTATGAAGACTGCATGAAGAAAGAGTGGGAAGAAGAGTGATAGAGAATCACCAATAGAATGTTAGAATGTCCACAAGGATTGTAGACGTAGAGCAAATAAGATAAATATTATGTTGCTGGTTCAGGGTTTAGGTTCAATGATTCACCATTTTTTTTTGGGTTTAGTATGCCTGGGATTAGATGTATTGAACCTAAATCTTGAGCCAACAACATGAAACCATAGCATATATATTTATATAAAACCATAATTTGTAGAAAAAATATACATAATTGAGAACATAGCTAATAGTGAAAATTGATAATTGTTAAATGTCGAATGCCATCATATTGTTCTTCATTGAGAGCGTGTCAACAATTGGTTCCCTAGAACCACAAATAGCCACAGTGCCAATCTCACTGGCTTCACTATGCAAGTCTTGTGTAGTAATGTGACCCTCATCCTTAATTGGGACTAAACAAATTTGTGTAATAGAAGCATTCTAATCAACATGCCTACGTACTATGTCTCAATGCTTCATCACTCCCTTATACTCAACTTGCCTATATGAGAGGAGGCACAAGTTGGAATGCAACATACAACAACTCGTTTGTCTTTTTTACAAACAATCAAAGAGGTTAATTGAGTGGATAAAGGATTATGTACTCCAATTTTGCTTAGTTGAGGAGATTGCAACTTGTTTTGTTACTAACATAAAAGTCACTTAATATGGTAGCTAGGGTTTTTTAGGTTTTTAAAACATTTTTTATTTTTATAATAAAAATCACTAAGTACTCCTTGGTTCATGATAAGAATATACTCGAGTCCATCCATTCGTATTGGGCACATCTTGGCCTAATTGATAGGCCCAAGTTATGTCTTGGTAAATTTGAGCTTGGATTGGACCAGATTGTTTCAAGTATGACTAAGCACTTGCAGTAATTGACAACATAGGATAAGGATTACGAAAGATGGTAAAAACAAAGGAGTTGTCGAATTTATCTTTTTTAAACTAGATAAAGGGAAACAAGAGTTCATGACATTTAGTACTATGATTGTCAGGAGGTTAGATCAAATATGGACTATACCAAACTAGTTCAAGTATGACAAGGCATTTGCAGTACTCAACAACATAGGAAAAATATTATGAAAGAGGGTAAAAACCACGGTGTTAATAACTTTAGTGTATTTTAAACTAGAGGAAAAGAAATAAGATTTCGCAACCTTTAGTACTATGATTGCTAAGATGGATGACATGATTGTTGATGAGGAAAGGAATGCCAACAATGAATGGATCATTGATGAATCAAGAATCATTGACACAACAGTGAAGGACAGTTTCAAGGAGAAAAGATTGCTAGTGTTTTTTAAGACTTTAATGTGAGGACTATTGATAATAGTGTGGTTATGCTTGACAATGGAAGGGATGTCATTGACAATAGAAGGGTACAAGAACCTAATGGTGAGAAGTCATTGTAGTGTTGGGGGGAGAATTGAGATTGAAGGAAACGAAGCACTAATACTAAACATAGTGTTTTTTGGAGCATCTTTTAATTGGGGTATTGTGGAGTGGAAACAAGAGTGATGATGTGGACAGGGAATGAATATGGGTATGAACCATGTGATTATAATAGAGTAGATTGGGATTGGATGTTGAAATATAAAGGGAAACTAAGTAGAGCTAGTTGAACTAGAGAAGAGGAATACTGCCCAAGTAATTGGCACCATCCACCATGCTAGTGTGAAACCATCATGAGACATGAAAAATATAATTGAAGCTTATGAGGGACATAAATCAAGACCATGTTTGATAGTGCAATGCTTGCATTACAAGGTGGAATGCCAATAGTTAGTCACATAAGGCTATTGATACATGCTATTTCTAGCCTTCTTGAGAGGAGTTGCGAATGATTGGTATATAAAATAAAACAAGAGAGATTTTAATACTTGGGGTAAGCTAAGGAGGGCCTTTGAGAAAGAGTTCAAGTTGCTATGGGAAAATAATGAGACTATTGTCAAGATCCCTACAATACAAAACAAGGGGACTTGGTTGAATCATAGAATAACCAAATGAAGGAATTGATCTCCAGGTTAGAGATAGTGCTTCCTACAACATTCAATGAACCCTAAGAGCGAATAGAAAGCAAATGCTTCAATGAATATATTGATTATAGTGAGTATCATAGTTGAAAAACTTGGACTCGACAATAACTCAACAAGCCAATTTTTTTTTAAAAACTCGGGGGAAAACTCGACAATAACTTGACAATTTTATTGACCATTTTAAAATACAATTTAAAAAATAAAAATCTTCAAAAACACATATTACTAATTTTGTAGAGCATATTGTTAATTTCCATCATATATAAATCAAAATTAGAGTTTAATACATATTATAGACCAAAAACTAAGTTCAATATCTAAACGAGTTATAATGCCACTTCCACTAGCCTGTCATATGTAGAAGTTGCCTCATGTTAAGAGATTTTTGGCAAGTTGTGCGATAATAATGTCTAAGTTAGCACACTCAAGAGTTATATTTCAAATTTTCAAGTCCTCATCACCCCATCATTGTAATCAATTTTCGGTTTTGACAAGAGATCCTAATAACTAATGGGGATTTGGGAATGGAGATACCAATGGGGTTGAGGGGCAGTGCCCCTCATGGGTCCTTGGGGGCAACACCCCTAGGGAGGTCAAGTGGCAGCGATCCTTGTGGGGATTTGGGTGCAACGTCTCCAACGGGGTCAAGGGGTAGCGCCCCTTATGGGGGTTTGGGGGCAACGCCCGCAATGGGGTCAAGGGGCAGCATTGCTTGTGGGGGTTTGGGGGCAACGCCCCCAACGAGGTCAATGGGCAGCTCCCCTTGTGGGGGTTTGTGGGCAACAACACAAATGTTCATTGCTAGTTGCCATGTCGCCGCATGCCCTAAGTCACCAACCACAAGTGAAAATGAAATAAAAATCGTGTTCAATTGCAAGCAAAAAAAATAATATAGATTTGGACGAGTTATTGACAAAAAACTTGCGCTTTTTTACTTTGACTCATGAGTTTTTGCAGAAAAATCGCTGAGAGTTTATCAAAAACTTGTCGGTGAGTTATTGGACAAGTAACTCACTTGCCCATTTGGCTTGCGAGTATTCGCGAGCTTTGCAATAGAGGTGAGGATTATTCGAGCATCCAACATTGCTATATTCTTGGAGGAAAGAATGTTTTGGTAATGTTAAAAGATTTGAAGAGCAAGACCAAGGAGGAAAAAGAAAGAGGTATGGTGCACAGTGTGACATTTGCAACTGAAAATGTCACATGAGTGTGAATTGCCACACAAAATTCTACACGAGTTTGAATTGCCAAGGTAACCAGCTGCACGTTTATTGTGCATTCTTGTAAAGATTGTCCATTGGATTTGAAGATTGATAAATACTAGCAAGTGTTGCTGAAGCAAGCATCAATCTGTAATGAAGCAACTAGCAGCTGGTTAAGTAAACCTTGAGAGTATTGATGACATACCCACATTGAGAAAGGTAGAGGTGGTGAAGGAATCAAAGGAGATATTGATGATTATCGTATGCATAGTGTTGACTATGAATTTAATAGTTTTGTTTTGTGAGATGCTGTCCCAACCTTTTCAACATTGATACATTGTGGTTTGTAGATGGTGTGGACTAGGAGATCATGATGACAATGTTTACTACAATCATCAAGTGGCTAATGTGAACATGATAGATTTTGAACAAGTATGTTGGATGCTAGAGAAGAAATCAAAAGGCTATGGTAGAGCAAGCTAGTGTTCTATAGAAAAAATTCAATAAAGTGTATACAATGAAAATGAAGAATTTGACACAACAGCTTGTTTAGATTCAACAGGTGGACCCTTTGATGCTCTTCCTCTTATGGAAGAGGTTGAGTGCCCTCTATAATCTTCAGACAAAGCTACCAAGGATACAAATCTTGCTAGCAAATCTTCAAAACTATTTCAAAACACAGCCAACAATAAAACCTTACGTGTGGAGAATAGGAATCATCTATCATTTTACTCTTGAATCTCATCCCAATCCTAACAAACTACCATTGTTGGGAACTTGGTGAGATAAATTCTAGATGGATGGGATAGAAAAAGATAAAAGTCTTATCCTATTTTCTTTTGTCATGAAAGGTCACACCGTTACATGATACTAACACCCACATAAAGGCAATTCAAATTTTGACACAAAAGAGTACTAGGTCAACTACCAAGGACAAGGAATTTTAGGTATCTGACTTGGATTCATCCTCCCAATGAATATCTTCTTATAGAACATAAGGGGAATATGTGCTCCCAACATGAACCACCTATTTCACAAGAAAATCAAGGACCATTAGATAGAATTAGTCCTTCCCCAAGAAACTATGATATGAAGCATCTCAAATGCAAAGTACAGAGACACTTGGGGCTGCTAACAATTTCATTTTTGTCCTAACAAAAAACTTATGATCTGGTGGAATATACAAAGGTTTGCTTCCATTTTCCATTCTACTAAATTTGGTGAGTTGCTTCCCTCTTCCCTCCTACAACAAGAAAGGGGCAATTTTAACAATATTAAAAGCCAAGAAGGAAATAGATTCAACAAAAGAATGTTAAAGGAATTAACAGGACTTATAGATAACACATGTATGATAGAAATTGATTGCTTTGATGGTCTATTTACTTGGACTAATAGAAGGAAGGGCAATAGCTATAGCAGTGAGAAGCTGGACAAGATTCTGATATCTAATCAACTGATCAGTCAACGAGCCATAAGCCAAGGAAGAGTTCATGATGCAACACACTCAAACCATCAGCCAATTACTCATAGTATCAACAATGCTATCCCTAGGTGTAAGAGTCCTTTTAGATTTGAAAGCATGTGGTTTCCATATCTGAGATTTTGAGACAATTAATGTCATTGCTGTTTCAAAATTTATCCATTCTGCTAAAATTCATAAATGGCTAGAGCCTAGAGGCATTCACAAAGTTGGATATGTCAAAAGCTTTAATATGTGCAAGTAGCCCTTTATACTCAATATGAAAGTCTTTATGTCCAATGATAAAGTTCTAATTGGGATATGGAGCTTTATAAATTATAACCCCTCCCTTTGCAAGTATCAATGAATAGTTTCATACTAAGTTACCGGTTTGGGTTCAGGTTCAGGTTAGTGGGTTTGGTCAATTGTTTTTTTGGGGGTTGGGTTCATTTTGGGTTCATAAAACATATAAGAAACAGAAATATGTACATATTTGCAGCAATAAATAAGTTTGAAATACACCACCATATTAATACTTAAATAACATAGCAAAATACACCACCATATTAATAGTCAAATATTAGTCAAACTCGAATGTCATGATATAGATTAAAGTTAAAAAGTAATAATGTCAAATGTAACAATCAGCCATCATTGATCAAATATCATATGGGTCATCAAAAATATCATCATCACCATCTATATTAGATGATGTATGTAGTGGTAAATTAGAAGAACCACAAATAGTGCCACTAGCACTAGCATTGGCACTACCACTACCACTAGCATTGGCCCTAGCAATCTCATGCTCACTAGTTGGCTCATAGTCATCATCAACATCAAGTGCAGCAAAGTGGGTAGTGGAAGCATCCAAGTCAATACGCTTTGGCCGATATCCCACTTCCTTGTGTCCCCTTCTTTGCAGGCACTTTCTTTGTGTGTAAGGAGCCACAAGTTTGAATGCACATACATCAAGTCCTTTGCCTTTTTTGGATGTAGTCTATTGTGCTTTATTGAGTGGATGGAGGAGTATGTGCCCCAATTCTTCTTAGATGAAGATGAATCAGCAACCTATTAAGACCAAATTAGTTGAGAGTTTCAAATTTAAAAATTAAAATATAAATAAAATTATAAAAGTTAAAAAGATAGAAGATTTTGACTATAAAAATTGGGATAAAAATTTTGATTGGAAGAGATTGTAGGTACGTGTATTCTTGGCCATGGAAGTACCACAAACTATGAGCATCCACCATGTACTTGTCTCTACACAATTGTGTTGGAGACAAAACGGGTCTCAACAACTTGTTTGAAAATAAAAAAAATAAAAACAATTTAATTTAGAAAAAATAAAATTAAAATAAAATTTAAAAGATTACTAAATTGAAACATGTTTATTATATAACTTACCTTCAACAACTCTGATTTCGAGAATGTTTTGAATATGCCTTGTGACATATGGTGGTTGGTGATGAGCATTTAGATGTCTTCAGCCTTAGCATACACGTATTTGATCCAATTAATTTTGGTGCCAATTTTTTGTAGCATTAGGTTGAGGGAGTGGACAACACAAGGTGTCCAAAAAATGTGTGAATATCGCTACTCAACCAATAACCCAACAACCTTACAATTTTTTGCATTATTTGTTATAAATTGCACAACATTTTGAGGGCCCACTTCATCAATAGCTTGACAAAGAATGTTAGCAATAAATGCACCATCTTTCACCTCTCCTTCACAATATACAACTCTAGAGAACATTGCCTCTTTAGGGGACACAACAATAACACTGATAAATGGTTGATTTTTTGCATCTTTCCATCTATCAAAAATGATAGTAACCCTTGTTTCAATTCATGAATCCCTTATGGGCTTCAGGGAACCCTCAACAAATTTCACCTTTGTATCTAATAAGGTGCTACACACCTCAAAACTCAAGCCCCTATACCCTTTTGGAGCCTCATTAATTTATTTCACTAGTTTTTGCCAATATAGTGAGCGAACAATGTTGAATGCCAATCCATTCGCATAGACACATCTCACTATGTCTTGATTGGCAATCTCTCTAGCCTCATTTTGAAATGCCATTTCCAACGGTCCCTTAAATCTCTTATGTGTAGAGGCCACAATTTGTTTTTTAGGTATGGACATACACAGATGGCTCTTTGTAGGATAAAAATGAGAAGACAGTGTAGGGGGCTTCATCCCTTAAGATCCTTTTTTCAAGAAAGGATAATTTGATCTACAACCTAGTGCTTGGTTTTCTTTTTCTTGCTCTTCAATATTTGCCTATACTTGTATTTCTGGAATGCCGTTACCATCTTCACTTGGACAAATTTTGATGCCTAGTCCAGGGATCTTGCCCAAATGGCCTTTCACTCGACTTTATGAGCTCAAATATCTAACTTTACAATGAAAAAAATCCAAACATAACCTCCACCACTTGGAAGTTGTTGTACCATTTCAACACATTTCCAAAGGGGAGAGTTTGGGTTTGTTTTGAAGCAAGATTGGCTTGTGGAGCTAGAAATGGTTGCCATTGTAATACCTAAGGCAACAAGTTCAATAAACAACACATTCAAAGAATTGAAACAAATGAAATTTAAAAACTAAAATATTTTAATTTATAAATACAACTTAATAGTTAATTCATTTAAAAAAATTAAGCATGTGTTATAGATACCTAGAAGAATGCAAATGAACTAGAAACTTTAAAACAAAACAAGAGAGTTCATTTGTAAAAAAAAATGTAGAAAAAGAAACCAAAGTCTTAAAAAAACCTACCTCTTTTGAAGAAATCTTCCTCTATGATCTTGTTGGCAACAAACAAACACTTGCAAATGTGTAGGAATAGCACAACAACTAGCTTGGAGCATTCAACAATCAATCTTCAACTCTATCCATGCAATGGCAAGCAAGAAAATAAGTCCAACAATTGAGGAAAAAAAAATTGTTTGTCATTCACAATATGAAAAATGATATTGCTTTTGCCTATTAGATGTTTTATCTCACATTTTAGGGTTGGAGGGGCAAATTGGGTTTTTTTAAGTAAAAAGAAAGTCAAAAAATATTGACATACGCCGCCTGCGTTCGTGAGTTGCCCAAAGATGGCTCGGGTCCACCCAGGTTCAACAGGGCCAGATCCATAGTCTGTGGGAGGGACCCTGTCTGAACTCACAGGGGACCGAACCCTGGTTGGACCAGACTGGGACCTAGGCCCCCCCCTGGCGAACTGGTAACATAGGTTTCATAGGAAACTGCTTCTGCCCCTCCTGTGGCCTCTGTCAAGGTGATACATTAAGCCTATCATGTTATCATAATTGGTGAATTTGTGTGGAACACAGAGCCACAAAATAAGCAACAAAAAGGAGGATAAATCAATTAGTATTTACTACATCTGAATTTGCAGAAGACACTATGCTGTGCACATCACTCATCACTGAGATAAAACCCCTTAAAATACTTATCTTGCAATATCAGATGGCATTTGGGAAACAAATAAATTTGCTCAAGTCTACTATCTTATTCTGCAGTATCCCTTGTTAGAAAAGAGTGGAAATCAAACATTTGCTTATTTTCAAGGAAGATAAATCTCTAATCAGTAAACGCTTATTGGGAATTCCCTAGTCAATCTAAGTATCAAGCTTCTGTTTGGAAAATAGTAAAAAGGAAAACTAATGGATGCCTTAAACAGAACGACAAATAGGTGGTTGTTTTTTGGCTGTATGCACTCAACTTATTGATGTTGTCCTTCTGTTGCCCTTGTACGTCTCTTTAAACTTGTTCCTACACCAAAATGCAAAGAAGAAGACATAACAAGAGTGCAATTTTCTTTTCGGAAGGAATGAATCCTATGTTCAAGAACCCCTTGGTAACATGGGACATCATTACAGGGGCTGAAGAAGAAGGGGGATTGAATATTAAAAATCTTATGAGCTTCGATTAAGCTTTTGTAATGAGCTTTACCTGAGATGAATTCATTACAAATATTCAAGTATGAATATCAAAATTTTGAAAACTGATCTTCCATTGAAAACATAATGGAAGCAACCTCTCTCAACATTGGCCAAGCATATCAAGCTAGAATTCCAGTGAATGCAAAATGGATTAACATGGCAGTTGGGTAATGGGCAAGCAATGAGGTTCTTTTAGAGCGTTTCAAATATCTAGTACTAGATAGTGATGGATACCAACCCTTAAAGTCAAGCCTGCAAAATTCAGGTTTTCTTAATGTGTAAGACTACATATTTGTCATAGGCTTTGAATGCTGTAAGTGTATATAGATTAACTGGATTTTAGGTTTTGTAATTTGTTGGCGTTTCAATTAGCACCTCTGGAGTGCTTATTGGAAACGGACAGCTATTGCAAGTGTGTTAGTACATGCTCTTCGGATTATAGAGAGGAAGATCTCTCTTTGCTGATTTTATACTGTAAAAAAGGGGTGTACTAAGATTTCCTATCTTTTTTACTCAGCGGCAGGACACAAGGGTGCATAAACCAATGCGCCGTAGCTAAGCTTTTTCTCTGGTTTCCGCAGATCTTAACTACGACTAACTAAGCTTCTAAACTATCCTACCTCCTCAAGATAAATAGAGCATGAGGGCATAGGAGCGAAATGGTATGGTTGGATCACTTGAATCCTCCGTCTCAATGGAATATGGCCGAGGCTCTGAACCTTCGGATATATACCAAGATAGGGCTCGATACAAGCAAACACTCGTTACGGTAAACTGGATCTGAGACTTGCCAAGGAGGAGGAACCCCTATCCGAGGTATAGGCTTGGAAGCAGCTCACTGGAAACAACAAGGAACGATGGCCTTTCTAACAGGATTCCCGAGGAGGTGACGACACCTGTCCAAAGTCTAGGCTGCAAGAGAGATCATTAAACAACATCAAACGATAATGATCGATGACAAAATATCCAAGGAGGCGACGACACCTGTCCAAGGAGGAGATTGAAACAATGCACTATTTAAAAACAAGACTTTGAATAACTCAAATAATTAGATCAATCAAGCTTGCACCATCTGATTTATTTCTTCAAGGTTCTTCAAAGAATTACAAAGGTCGGGACAGCAAAGGCACGAAATCATGCACAATTGCGATCAACCAACGAACTCTCATCCAAGAGTGAACAGATATAAACAAGCGAACTCTGGCAACAGTGGCGCAGCAATTTTGCTAGCAAATAAAGGTTAAACAAATAAAGAACCTAAGGCTCTTATTTATAGAAACTCAAAGGAGTAGGCAACCCTAAAATCTCCTTGAGTTAACAAACAGTTCTTGCCAATCAGCAAGATATTATTCTATGTCTAAAAGTAGGTGAGCAAACAGTTAATTGGAAATCTACTTCAGTTAACTGAAACTAAACAAAAGTCAAACTGGAAGTCTACCTTAGTTGACTGACACCTAACTAAAAGTGAACTTATGTTACAAATGTGTCTCCAAATAGACATCCACCTTTTGAGGAGATCTGAGATCCACAAATCGTGGGAGTCAAATAGACATCCTAGATTAGTGGGATCTGACATGCATGATCTGTGGAGATCTGGAGTCAACTTGGAAAGAGGCATCAAGTTGACTTCAGTCATAATTAATGCTATTTGGAGGGTAGGACGTCCTCCCTTGGTGCTTTACACCTCTTCACCACTGGTCAACAATGTCTCTATCCAGTCATTGACCTCTTCGGCCTCCGGGCAATTAATGCTCTTCAAGATGACTATGTGGCGTCTAAGCATTTCTTCACCCGTCGTAAGCTGCTGATGATAGGTTATGCATTGGGCAGCTGCTTCATCTAACTGGACAGACATGGCTGCAATTTTGGCTAATTTGCAGCCATTGGGATCTTCAAGGAATGAAGATCGGATGACATCCTGGAATCGTGTCTGCACGGTTTCAAGTTCCACATATTCTCCTCCTTCCCGCTGATATTCTAACTCGGGAAGGATATTACCAACGTTCTTGCGAAGTTGATAATATTGGCGACGAAGCGTCTATAGTCAATCAGCTCCACAGAGTTGGCATCATAGGCTCTCACCTTGTATGCCACCTGTTCTTTCCACTCAAAGAGATGGTGTTTATTTTCTGTGGTCGTAACTGATTCATATGCTTGTTGCAAATCAGCAACTGTCACCTCCTCTCTCGGCCTCTCTTGAGCTGCCTTTATATCTGACTTCTGGATTTCTGATCGAAGTCCATGTGCTCTGTCTCTCAGCTGATATGCTTCTGTCAACACACACCGCCCTTTGACAACAAACTCATCCACTTGACGTCTCAAGTGTTTACCGTATGTAATCAACTGATGATGGTTCCTTTCAGCTGGGAGATCCAACAGTCCTTGAGGCAAAGCCGAGGAGTTTGGAGTGTCATGTATCAAACTAGAAATGTACAACTTTAGCTGACGGATTTCAGCCTTCAAGGCTGCTTTGTCTTGTCCATCTTTTGTCATCCTTTCTTTGACACTCGCCGAGGCAATTCCAAGAAGGTCTGCCTCCACCTGTCGAGTGGTCTTTCCAAGGTTCACCTTTGAAAGCGTGAAATCCTCAACCCTCACATTATGTATATCTTTGTCTTTAGGTGGGGCAGCAGTCTCTATGATAACTTCGTTCTCTGCATTCTTTTCTACATGCATCTGCTTCTTCAACTTCTTTACCGGCATGTCTTGTGGGACATGATGGAATTCAGAGAAGTCAAGCTGATAAGAAGGCCTCTCCCTCTTCCTCCCAAGCGAGCTTTCCAGCCAGATAGAATCTCGGCTAGCATCGCTGGGAGGAGGAACATAGGTCCCTTGAATGCTAGAAGAACGAGACTGTGCCGTGGCAATGTCTCGTGGTGGCGAGTCCAAATCAATAGGACTTTGTGACCTCTGTGATGGTGGTGAAGCTGGTGGCTCTGTTTCTATCACTGGCACCGCTTCTGCTGCAACTTCTTCTACAATGGTTTCCATCTCTACAGCGATTATTTCAATCACTGGTTCTTGTGTAGTTGCAGCGGTCTCAACTGTCTCAGGCAAATTGGTGGCTGTCTCCACCTGTACCTCTTGCCGGCTTGTGCTGGCAATTCCTTTTCTCCCCCATGTGCTCCCTGACATCCGCATTCCTTCTGGAGGAAAGCTCATCTTCTTCTGTCTGGGTTTCCTCCTAGACGTGGAAGGTAGTGTAAACTGAACCGCTGGCGGCTCTGATCGGGGAAGTACTACCTTCCTTGTCCTTTTACTGTCCAGGTAGAGTTGACTGTGTCGAACTACTCTACCCGTTCTTTCCTCAATAGACGTACTCTCTTTCGCGTACCAGTCTACTTTGCCGAGTGGTTGTGAATCCACTAAACCCATGAAGAAGGAAGAAAGAATAACTTCTTCTTCGTCCTCAGATAAGCCCTCGATGTCTTCTGACATGAATTCTGCAATCTGCGAGAGCTTGAATCTGCTATGGTTCCTTCTTCTCACTTCGAACTCATCCTCGCAGTTGACCCAAAAATCTTCCATGAAAGGTTCATGTGATGATCTTTGCTCAAGGTGAGCTGCGAAGATGCCTCTGGGGTCATAGGATGGCCTCCTGTCGATGAGGTACTTGAGATTAAATCTCACTATTTCTTGGCTTATCAACCTTGCATCGGCTGCAGTTCTGCATCTGTAGAGTCCCATCTGAAGAGGAAAGTTCACTGCAGCCTTTTTCTTTACGCGAAGGTAAGAGTGAACCTCGGCCAATTGCCTCAGGAATTCCATGAACACTACCCTATCTGAGGGGTAATGTGGCATCATGGCGGGGTGGCCATTATAGCCATACACGCGTATGTAGGTGAAAGTGGGGAATTGTATGAACCAATCCGCCTAGTCCACCATTGCTGCCTTAGCTGCTGGTGAAATACGCACATGCATCTCATGGTCCAGCTTGTGCATGGTGTGCATAGTAAAAAGGTCATTTATCCTTTTGAAATGTCTTTCCGCTAGAGTGAACTCCAAGCGAGGAAAGTATTCTTGTACCTTTTGCACACCCAGGGTTCCCACAGTGTTTAATGTTCTGAAATCGCCTTGGAAGGCTATCAGGTAGACCAGGTATGAACACATGTGGAAACGGTGCTCTTCTAGAAATCCGGTGAATTGTTGGTGGAGTGTGTCACTGATCAGGGAGGCCCAGTCGTAACGTTCTTTTCTGCTGATTATCTTGCCAATAATGTAGAACATCCACGGCTGGAAGGATTTTCCCTCCTCTTGTCCAGTGACTCTGCTGAGTAGGGTGATTAGCACTCCGTACTCGTCTTTGAATTCTCCTCTACCAACCAATCTGGGCAAGCTGGTTCTCTTTGTTTTCAGCCAATGTTCAGCCATTATAAGCGAACACTTGTCCTTCGAAGCCTCGAATGCCTTTTCGCATTCTGTCACTGATATGACCTTCTTGGTAGGGCATGGTGGAATTGCAAAACAAGTCTCTATGTCCACCGGCTTCAAGCTGCAAATCACCCTCCCGTCTACTGACAGGATCTCTCTTGTAGTCGGGTTGTAATGCTTAGTGCAAGCAATTACAAGCTCGATGCTTTGTAAGGTGATTGGAATAGATGCTGCTTGAAACAAACCGGATTCTTCGATGTTCTGCAATGTGATTTGATTCATGCCCTCCAAGTCTTCAGAACTGACCTCTGGATTTTTCTGCCATAAGTCTGTATCAGTCGTTTTCAGGTAATCATGGTATAAGACCGTTTTGGTCTTGTATTGTACCTGAGAGTACTGCATTCTGAAAACCTTGAATATTGACTGGGCACTTGACCCTGTTCTGACACTTTTCTGGAACTGCTAAAAATAGCCTCGCCGGGGGTAGTTTTTACGAAAAATTTTGAGACATGGGTTTTGTTAAGAATGATTTTCTAAACAGACCCAGATCGTCAGAAATTCGAAAAAACGAGTTTTTCTTTGACATGCAAGAGCCCTTCGGTGGCAGAGGCAGCAGGGGCACCAGAAAGTGATTTTTCTCGAAAAAATCTAACACATGGGTTTTGTTCGTGCTTCAAAGCCAAACAAACCCAGTTTGTCTATTTTTCAATATTATGACTTTTTCCGGAAACCCTAAAAAATAGGGGCAGCAGGGCTACTTTTTCTGAAAAAATCTACCATGTGGGTTTTGTTCGTGCTTCAAAGCCAAACAAACCCAGTTTGTCTGTTTTTCAATATTATGACTTTTTCCGAAAACCCTAAAAAATAGGGGCAGCAGGGCTACTTTTTCTGAAAAAATCTACCATGTGGGTTTTGTTGAAAAAGCTGTGCTGATCATACCCAGTTGGTCAGATCTGTGATAATCTGTCGTTTCCTGTGACATGCAAAAGAAATATAGACAGAAGTAGAGGAAGTAGACAGAAGATGGATTGGAAGTTATAAACTGCCACTTTGCAATAATCTGTCTCTGGAAGCAATCTTGGGAGAAGAATGCTTTTACTGCCAATGATCTTCAAAAATATTGAAGATCCGTTCAAAACCCCTGCCAGATCTTGAAAACTTGTTCTTGGGAGCTACTTGATGTTTTATCCTTCAACCTGCAAAAAAGAATAATGAGGAAAGGGACGCCTAGCATGAATATAAGGCAATTAGGGTTAAGATCCACAAAGTATGGAAGATAACTCATCATTCAGGCCTGATTTGGAGTTCCAAAAGATGATTTCCACTGATTGTGGAGTGTTTTTCTCTTTTTGGCTCCAAATTTGCTAACTCAAGTCAACATTTCTGTTTGACTTCTTTTAGGCGTCCAACCTTGAGTTTGATCATTTTTGTCTATTTTGCAAGCTGAAGTGCTCCCGTTTGATCTTCGATTTAGGTTACTCAGTTGATCTCAGGCAGTGTCCGACAGTTCTGTTGTCGAGGCGGGATCAATATGATTAGATATGCCTGGGAGAGATTAACTCAGAAAACTGAGTTTAGGTCTCAGAAAGAAGGGCGCCTTTTCCTTGAAAGGGGCGCTTTTGACAATGCCTTAGTCAATTTTCATTGACTTGTTCTTCGTTTTGACCTTTTCAGACCCTCTTTGCTTTGATCTGACGTTCCCGATGTTTGATGAATCAGATGATTCTGCTTGACGATGTGTCGGGTAGCTGGTTCAGTCTTGTTCACGATGCCTAACTTCTCAGTTGAAGCTGGCAAGTTTTGGGCCTCCAAACTAAAGGGCGCCCCCTGCTTTTGCTTGGTTTCATCTTGGTTGTGGACTGCCAGTCTTTGACCTCCTCCATCAGTTGATTGATTTGTCGGAAGTTCTTGCTGATAGTCTCGCTGACGAGATAGGTCATAGCTGAGAAGGTCATCCTGGGAGGCAGTGAAGATTCTGGCTAAATCTGGATACCTTTAGGAAAGGGCGCCTTTCCTTGAGAGGGGCGCTTTTAGCCATGCCTTAGCCATTTTCTGGCTTATCTTTCCAGTTTTTCAAATTTGGCTTTTTCTGCTTGATCTCATCTTGTGATCGTCTGGTGTGTCTTATGGACTTGCTGTTAGATTGATCACGTAGCCGGGAGGAAGCTGGAAAGATATCATGTATAAAGCTACAGGTCTTGGATTCATCTGGTGTCTGCAACTGAGGGGCGCCCCTGGCTAGCAGGGGCGCTTTTACCTTGAAGCTCTCTGATTTAGCACTTCTGTCGTCAATGGATCCTCCATACTTCGCTGACGGTTGGTCAATGATCCCTGAATCAGATGATCTTGCTGATTGTTTTGTTGTCGAGCCAGTATGAAAGTGAAGAGGATGACTGTTTTGACAATGCCAAATGATTTGATTTGCCCTCTGAGGTCCAAGGGCACCTTTCTTCAAGAGGGGCGCTTTTAGCCACTGTAGACTGTGTTTTGCCTTGGTAGACAAAACGTGCACCTTCCAGACTTAGCCAAATTTTGGCCTTTTCCGTTTTGAGAATCTCCTTCGTTGAACGGCATCATTTTCATCCTTTTCCGCCATGGTTTCTTCGTTGAAGCTTTTGAGGTTTAGCTTTCAGCACCTGGTACTGGCCAATCTGCCATTAATGGCTGCGGAGCTCCTAACTTTGTTCCTGAAAAATAGAAATAGACCCACCAGAGTAAAACATAATTTTTGATAATTCTGACTTGATCAGTGTGATCGTGAAGGCAATTAATCCTATCAGAATTATTTTCAATCATTTCCGGGAAGGTCCTATTTTTTAGGGTTTCCATAAAAATAGGGGTGTAAAACCCTAATTTTCGTTTTTTCAGAATTTTAACCATAGGTTCCTTGACAGAAACCCACAAAGATTTCATATTTGGTTTGACCTAAAACATACTTTAGATGGCATTTTTACGTTGTTTAGCTCAATTTAAGCAGAATGCCAAAAATTTCATTTTGGGTATAACATAATTGAAATCTTTCAAGACCAGAGCTAGAAGCTAAAAATTGAACTGGACTCTCTCCTGCTATATTTCTATAAGACCCAAGATGTGATAAGATGGAAGGACATTAAATCTGGACACCACACAATGAAATCAGCTTAGAAGTCTTTGAAAAGGGAACTTTCTCCAACAAAAAAATTACTGGACAATATGCTAACTTCAATAAATCAGTTATATTACTGGACAATATGCTGATCTCACTATGGACCAACTAAAAAAAGGCTGGATTGGCCCTTCCATATGTCCAAACTGCTTACATGACAAGGAAACAATATAACATCTCTTGATAACTCACCCATTTTCATACGAAATCTGCAAAACTGTGGGTGCATAATTCCACACCAGCCTCAATAAAGAGGAAACAAATGCTAAGAGAATCCTCCAATAATCGCCATAGGTTATGCACATGCCAACCCTGAAAATTGAACTGATTAGCTTTTTGTTTCACCTTCTCCTTGCTTTGGAAGGAAAACAATAAAAGAGCCTTCCCAAATAAACTGCCTCATAGAAGCCACATGCCATATGCTGGAGACCCTCTTTCAACACATGCTAGATAGATTCTGCTCCCCAGATTTGAAAGGCCTATGCTTGGCTAAAAAATAGCACATCTCATTCCAATATCTATTGCCATGCATTAGAATTCGACCCACAAGTGATTAAACACCACCTGCAGTCAAGCAATGGACAAAAATTTCATATACTTCATACTACAAGACAAGAACAAAGATGACATTGTCAAAGCCCCCCTCCACGATGACTTGGATTACACAAAGCAGCAATGCCTTTGCCATATTGTATTTTCAGAATTTAGGTTAAAACTATGACAATAAATTATTAGATATCCAGTAATGAATATGCTGCAATCATCACACCATTAACAAATTATTGAATCATAACTGAAATCACAAATATCACACAAAAACTGTAAATAAAACTTAAACCACCACCAACCCTCATGAGCGGGCCCTTCCTGATCAGCCTGATGTATGGATCAGACTCTCTCAACTTTAAACTAGTACTTGAATTAATATCATAAATGCTTTTCATAATGAATTGCTGAGTGCTGTAGAATTCACTAATCCAAAATCTAGATAATGCTTGATGCTTGCCTATCACATGATGTTTATGGCGATTTTTTTTGGGCTGAGTACCTCTGTACAAAAAATCCCAGAAATCATAAATATATAAACATTTGCAGCCTAAGAACATGAATAGAGTTCTGCATACCACATGTCATGCATATGCTAAACCAAACTACCATAATTATTAGAAATACAATATACTAATTTGATATTAATCTGTCAAACTTGAATGCCATGATAGATATTCATTATTCAATATTAAAATAATACAATCACTAATGTGCATATATCTTCATCAAGACCAACATTATCAGCATCACCATTGACATTAGATGATGTTGGTAGAATAGAAGAACCACAAGTAGCCCCACCACCACTCCTAGTAATAGTATGCTGGCCACTTGACTTCTTAAAAGTGAAGATTGTGTGGTATTAGAGACATCCAATTCAGCTCACTTTGGGTCTACATCCCACAAACTTTTTACACCTTCCTTGTGATCATTCTATTTTTGCATAAGAAAGTGCAAGTTGGAATCCAACTTCTTTGCCTTCTTTGGTGCCAATTGGTTGCACTTCATTGAGTAGATGGAGGAGTATTACTCCAATTCTGCTTAGATGAAGAGGAACTAGCAACCTATTGAGGCAAGTTAGAGGGTTATAGTTATTAAATTGTAAATCAAATTTCGAACTTGAAAAAATTCATATTTAGAGAGTTTGCAACAAAATAAAGAAACTTAGTTGGGGTAAGATTTTGATCGTAAGAGTTTGCAAGTGTGGCAATTTTTGGCCATTGAGCTACCACTAAGAGTGAGTATTCTTTCCATGCTTGTAAGGGAGAGCTGAAATACTTTTACCATTAGAGGCTACAAAATCAGCAAACTCACTCATAACTACACTCTCCATATTAGCAAACACTTGCTTGTACCCTTTGTTGACTTATACATCTCTATATGGTGGCACTTTGGTTGGCAAAGAAATAATCTCATTGTCGTAATATGTGGGAACTAATGCAAAGGAAAGAAGATGTAGTAGGGTGGTTATTTTATACAACCGCTCAACACAAATTGGCTACACCTCTTTGAAGAAAATTCTTGAGGATTTTGTTTTTGTTCATTTATGTTAGACTTCATCTTCTCAATTATTGAGTTGACACCATCATATACCTTTTGCAAACATGGCTTATCCATGTTAGTAAATTGGATCATACTCATGATTAGCTTAGTGAAAATAAAAAGATATTCTGCATGATCTCACTGAGTGTCATCTAGGATCATCTGCCTTATATTGTTTGGCCTGTTTTCTAAAATCTGTAGTTTATGCCATATGTTTATGATGGTTACTCATGTTGAATAATTTCAAAGTTGTTGTTTCTGAATGTTTAAGAAATTCTACTATTTTGCATGAGAAGACTTATATCCTAGTTTTTGATGATGAGGAATTCGGTTAATGATTACTCATAATTCTAATACATGAATTCCTATTTTGTTGTCTTTTAAAATTTCATGTTTAATTTTGTTTTAAAACTGAAGGTGCTTGAAATACTCCCTTGGTTATGATTTTTTCTGTTCTGGCTGGATAATTATTGGGCATTTATTCAAATATTTTGGTATTTAATTTTATTTGGCTTGTTTTCTCTCTAGCTACATTGTTTTATTTTTAAATATTACTGGGACAATGTCCTAGTATCTGTAAAGGTTTTTACAAACCAAACATAGATTTTCATACTGTGAATTAGTTTTGATTTCTGGTTTATATTTGTTTCTTTGGATTTCTGTTTAATGTTTGTGAACTTTTGTATCTGCTGGATTGGATGCCACAGAATGCATTCACTGTAAGAAATATGAGACACCTGTTCTAACATTATTTGATATTTTTCTTCTTTCAAAGAATGCATTGTTTTCATTATTTTCTTAGCCTCTTGGTGATTTCAATAGTCATTTCATTTATATTTTTGATGTTCTTGAAATGGAAGATACCTTTTGTTGGAAGTGGGTAAAAACACTTTTAATCTTATCCTGTGTGAAGTACTTGTATACTATTAGGTATCTATATGGTTACATGGTTGCAGACTTTGTTGGAACTAAAAGCAATGTGCCTTATTTTGGCATACCTGGCAGGAAGTTGCTGTGAAGAAGTTTTTAGACCAGGATTTCTCAGGGGATGCACTTGAAGAGTTCAGAAGTGAAGTAAGAGATGACGAAATTGTGAAATGTTTAAAATAAATTTTTGTTTAAGTTGTGTTCTTTTTTACCAATTTTGAGTTTACATGCATTGTTTACCATATGGAGCAATATACAAAGTCCACAATGTAAGGAAATATGCATTTTGCACTTGCAATACAGGTACGAATAATGCGGAGATTGCGGCATCCGAATGTTGTTCTATTCATGGGTGCTGTTACACGTCCTCCACATCTCTCTATTGTGACCGAGTTTCTTCCAAGGTATATACAATTTAATCAGATACCTCCATTGTGATTAGTCAGCTTGGACTGATCAATTCCTATTGAATTACTGCAACAAGACTTGTGGCCCAGCCATCCCTGCAACTCAGCTAACAAAGATGGATGATAGTACATTCCTGATTCTGAGATAATTTTGCTAAATTATTATCAATTAACCCAAGCCATTTGATATTTGTTTTGTTTGACTGGTTGCCATCATTTTTTGCATCTCACAACTTCTGACCAAATTCTTTATGTTTTGTTTTTCCTGCACTTAAGATTGAAGAAAAGATGTTGTGACATGTTAATAGGAGGATGTTGTTTGTGGACAAAAAAAATTGGAATGGAATATGACAGGACAAAAACTCGAAAATTTATAGGGGAATGATTGAGGCAGTTTGCAGACTGTGCAAATCAATATGAGAATAGGTGATGTACGCCCCATTGTTCTTTTGTCTGTGTGAGAGTGCTAATAATGCATTACAGTTAGACTCTTAGATGTGTGGTGTGCAAAGTGAGCTTATAGCTGCACTCCATTGAAGCTGTCAGTGCCTTCTATAGTGGAATGATTGAGGTAGTTTGCACACTATGAATATCAATACATTGATAGGCAATTTGTGCTTCATTGATCTTTTGTCTGTGTGAGAGTACTAACAATGTGTTTCAGTTAGAACAAGACATCTCTTAGATCTGTATTGTGCAAAGTGGGGTCATAGCTGCACCCCGTTAAAGATGCCACTGTGTTCTATAAGAATGCTATTGGGTTGATGCCATCTGGGTTTGGTCTTAGAGGTTTCAGTGTGGAAAAGTAACCATCTGATAGTCTTTTAACCTTATCTTAGATTCTCCAAGGTATTGATCAAATGACTTGTGGACATTCAGTCCAAGAAGGCATTGCAGAGGGTGCTTAGTCATTTTTTGCAGTGGGTTTTGTATGCAAAGATTCCATTGAGGCATGGTTTTACTGGTCATTAATGCTGCCTCTGAAGTGTAGCTGCAGAATCTCAAGCACAATGAAAGCACACTTGCAGATATTGAATAAGGCCATAAATGATTGCTGAAGGCTTTATGTCCATGGTAAAAAGCTTAGTGAGGCAGTGAAGAAAGCATCGAATAGGTTTTACTATTTTCTTCATAATTTTGTTTGTTGATGTATTACATGAAGTGTGAAGTGGCAGAAAAGCGTGCCTGCATTGCAGAAAAGACAAACCAACAAGGTGGTGTTGCTTTTCTACCTTTTTCCTTCTAATGGTGACATCAAAGATGCTATAAATATCTGTAGCACCACATTCCAACCATGACAAAAGTTAGTGGTGCATTTGCAAGACTTGTTGTGGCTTGCTTTGGGAAGCAATTAAGTTCATTGTCCACCTCCCTGTCTCTCTCACAATCCTTTCTCTATAAAAGAAATGGTGATATATTTTGTTGAGGCTCTATGTGCAAAATTATATAAGTGACTTCACTTCACATGCCAAAGTGTCTAGGATTGATGGCCAAGTTAGATATTTGCAACGAATTTGATAGATGTATCTGGACATTGATCACAGAAACTCTTAGTAAATTAGTTTTAATGATCAAACAATTGTATTGGTATACACCTGCATTGAAGCTCATTCTTCCCAAATATCCATCAATGGTCACCTCTCAGTCTTTCAGTCAAAGCAAGTAAATGAGGGTAAGTCAATTATACTATTTTTTAAATCTACCATAGAAAGAAACAGAAAATCCTTGAGCTGTCAGATTAACATGTTTGGGCTTCCCTTTGCACACCATGTATGATTAGACCCTACGAAAATCCATCAATAAGTGGCTGCCCCAGAAAATCTCACATTGAATGCAAGACAAATTCAGTTAGTGTAATCTGTTCTCCAAGCCATTACACTCTTTGCCATGGCATGGATAAAAAATTCAAGTTTCCACTTGTAGCATAGGCTCTTATATGCCCAAACCAGCTGGAGGGTTGGCATCAGAATTCTTCTTCTTTTCAACCAAGGCTTGGCTTCTAAAGCTGCATGGAATCTTCAAATCTCTTCAAATACAATCTGGGGGGAAATTGTCAATAATGGCATTAAAATATCAGTAACAAAACACTGCTAGTCAACACTCTTTCCAGTGGAAACCTTTGCTTGCATCTACCATTGAGTTTTTGTTAAAAAGACTGCTTGCTTTCACAGAACACCTACTATGCAAAATTGGAGATGCAAGAACTATATTTTGGAAGGATAAATGGCATAACTTCCCTCCTATCTTTTTTCCCATTCTCAAGGAAAAACTACATTTCCAGGTTACTGCACTCCTGCTTTAGGGATTCAGGGTTGGTATTTTCGGCTATAACACTCTTTCCTTCCCCAACTGTCCATAGGGTCAATTAATATAGGAGTTAAGCAACTAGATTATCTTGTTGTTCAATACTGAAGATGAGTATCATTTGGACCCACATTTTCATAGATAAATACACTGTGGCTACTGCTTATCTGCTCCTCTGTGGTTTTTTAAATGAGCATGATGGTAGCTGGAACACTCTTTGGTCATCATCTTTTTCAAGATATTGTTTTTTCTGGATTAATCTCCATAATAAGCTTCTCACTGCAGGCAATCTCTGCAAGTGAGGCACATATGAACCTTCCAGATGCTTGAATCACCAGCAGAGCCAAGAACTGCCAACTCATCTATTTCTGGACTATTTGTTGGCTAAAATACTGGGAAGAACTGGCAAAACTATTTTTGAGACAAATAATCAATGTTAGCAATATTTACAAATGTGCTAGACATGGGCCAAGGTCAAAATCAACATGCTTTTTCTATGTAAAATAGTTAAGTTCTTATTGGTTTTCATCATGTGGCAAATATGAAAGGAGCAAAATGCTCATCTACTTAATCGGAAACAACACACCATCCGATAACTTAGTAATACAATTAAGTTACAATACCCGTCTAATGGTCATGACTCCCTTTGCCTCTAAAATCGATGCTTTTGGATTGGCTAATATAGCAGATGCCCAGGTTGGATTAAAATAAATTTTGATGGTGCCTCGAAAACAAATTTAGCTTAAGCATTGGCATTTGGGGTGTGCCTTGTGACAATGCAGGTTTGATGCTCTTTGCCTTCTTACAGGGCATTGGCATTGAAACCACCAATATGGTTGAGTTCTTAGCTTGCCGCAAGGGGATTTAAATGGCCCTCCAGCTCCGACTTGACAACATTAAATATTCTTTTGGAAACCGACTCAATTAGCTTTCCAAAAGCTTTAACAGTATCTCAACTCAAACATTTGGCATTTGTACAACAACACCCATTGGTCCTTATATGCTCTTCTATGGGATTTGACACCTAGGTCTTAGAATTTCTTAGCTGTATAAATCAGGAACAAGACTCACAGTGGGAACAGTGATGCCAATACTTTAGAAAAGCACACCAATTATGCACTCTAGGAAGTGCACGCCAAACGTGGCTCAAGGAAAATCCAATCCTATTTTGTGAAAAATATAAAGCTAAAAAAATTATAATAATAAAAGAGCGAATCTTTAATCTTTGTACATGGAAAAAATTAAATTTTGAACATGTTTTAAATCTATGTCAACCATCACTTTAAAGTTTTTGCCCCCTAATCCTAGTCACTACCTTAGCTCAAGTGTTACATACCCCCAATCCTCTAACTAACTCCTTTCTCTCCATCCCAAAAAACAATCTCAACTGATTGAGTTCTCCTTTCACTGCCCTGTGACTAACACTTGTTGTGTCCACACTTTTCCCCGTTGCCTGCACATCTTACTCCTGTCCATCTCTCCACTATCTGATTTCTCAACACAAATACACACAGCTATCCTTGTGACGACTGCTTGTTTCATTTGCAATCTGCTACCAAGAAAATTATTATGCAGTCCATTCCCTCCTGGAATGAACTTTCCACCCCTCTCAGCTACTTTATGGTGTTAACCTCTCAGCTACTTTATGGTGTTAAACTTACATTTACATTCTTTGAGCAGTGCATAGATATTCTGTACTTCTTGGAGATAATTCTTGTTCTTCTTTTGCAGCTAATTCATTTGAGGCATCATGATAAGCAGTATAAAATTCATAACAAGGAACAAATTGATTTTTACTCTCTCTCTCTCTCTCTCTCTCTCTCAACAGCTTAGGACACTATGTTGCCCCCTCCGTATGTTCTCTTTTAAAGTGCCCAATTGCACTATGCACCTAGAATGGAGTAGCAGCCTATGGATCAAGGTTCAAATGATCTAGTGATAGGGCTTTCAAAGAATACAACAGCTTGTTCACCTCAGCAACCTCACTCTTCCACTGCTCCGAAAGCCATCCTTTGCCTTTTAATGCCTCAGCAACCTCACTCTAACATTGTTGTTGTTTCTTTCCACAAAAAGATTTTGTAAGTTTCATAATACTAATAGCTTTGAAATATCCCAAGGCAATTGTATGCAAATTTTTTTAAATTTCGTGACTTCATGTAAGCAAACATTTCATCAAACAGTTGTCAATGCTCTGCTCTGAGTTGTTATCACCGATTTACAAATACTTTTATGCCATATATTCATTTAATGGATATCCCACAATATGTCACTTCAAGAATGTAGTTTCCAGTTTCAGATTAATAACAAAATTACAGTCATAGAACATTGAAAGTAACATATACCACCAATAAACAAATTGCAGAGATATGCTTCAATGAACTGCAGAAATATAATTTTTATATTTATCACATTGAATACATAATGATATTGTATTCCTGACCTGAGAGAATCGCACCAGCGGTTTGCCCTTAATTTGTATGGCCCACACACAAGTTGAATGCCCAGCTTTCAATATATATATATATATATATATATATATATATATATATAACCAGCACCTTGCAGCTACTACCTGTATGCTATACTTGCATTGATATTCATCCTTGGCCTGCTACGTCACTATGAAGGGGCCCCACACTACTTTTAAGGTTGCAGATATAATCGATGGCTTCCAAAACAAGCCGCAACTCTCCAACAAAGGTCCCGTGGGGCTTATGAAATGGCTGTGGTAACCACTGAGCTTACACAAGGCTGTGGCTAGCTCAGGAAATAGTACGGGGGGTTATAAATCTCAATTCCTTTGGTATTATCAACAGGCCACTGCCCCCTTAATATATGGTACAAATATCTTAGCCACAGCTGAACATTGATACTATTAATTAATTTTCTGATATTCCCTGAAAACACACAATCAGTCCTGAAATTCATTTCTGAAAGAGACTTCATGAATTTTGCTATGTTCACCTGTAGAAGCGTCGTGAGAAATTCAAATAATTTCTCCAACCAACTGGCTGGGGTAGAATCATTGCACCACCAAGTCTAATTACCCGTAGGGTTTGCGTTGGGTTTCGAGCTCCAAAGCTTTCCAAAATCCATGCAATAGAATAATATTCAAGCATAGTGAAAATTAACTTTAAAAGCACTTTTGTATCCCACTACACAGTAACTTTTCAAATTCCTGCTTTTATTATTTTAATTAAACCCAGGAATAAAGTGACTTTATTATTCTTCATTAAATTATCCACTTAAAGTCACTTTACGACCTTATTTAATTTAATTAAATAACATTACCCTTAAAATATGTTGGAATGGATAATATTAAATAATTACTAAGTTACCGGTTCGCTGGTTTGAGGCCCTTGGTTCGGGTTCGATACGGACCAGGTTCGAAATTCGGGTTCGGTCCGTGATTGGTTCAGACCCTGTGGAGAAGCTGTTGAAGTCTCAGTCAAAGTCGTGATTTTCCTTAGTGTTGTCTGAATGTGGACGTGTGATCCTCTTTCCTTTATTCCCTGGTGATATGTTATGGCTTTCAAAACTCACGATAGGCTTGTAATGGGCTCCGCTGACTATCCAACCCCAGATATAAACGAGAATGACAGGTCTGCCAATATCTCCACTCAGAATGAAGTGGCTCACAATACTGAGGCTCCGATCCGCCAAGTGATGAACCCCGACTCTATGTCTAAACCCATACCCCATGGAGAAGCTGTGGCATCGCTCCACCATTGTGATGCTTCGAGTCTCCCGCCTTTCACTTAGACTAAATAAAATAAATTTTCAATTAATTCTATAATATACTTCTTATTACTTATATATATACAATCATATTACTATATTTTTATTTTTATTTAATAATTTATATTAATGGATATGAGATACTTTTTTATTTTACTATATTTGTTTATTATGTATTAAAAAAAATCATTATGTATTTATTTTTTATATGTTTTTGTATTATCGAACCCAAAACGAACCCAATTCCAAAATTTTTTTTTGCTCGAACCCGCGAACCGGATTCTCGAACCCGAACCCGAACCCAAAACCGAACCGGTAACTTAGAATAATTAAATTGAAAATATTCCCTTATCTCCAACATCAGCCCACGGGAATAAAATAAGCTAATTAATCACTCTTGCTTAGGCCTTGGAAGGGGATTACAAGCTTCCAGTCTCAACTATCCATGGAAGATTGTTGAGTATTTGTCACTCCTTTCCTCATCTACCGTCTCTAGAAATTATTAGTTTTTGGGCAAGGATTTAACTAAGAAGGAACACTTGATGGGCAATATGCATATTAACAGGCCAACATGTAAGCAAAAAGATTTCAATACCTTTGAAGTTCAAGTCTACAAGAGAAAGAAGAGGAAAGCTTAACATGAAGCAACTATGAAGAAGGAGCACAACCAGGCCTCTCACTCTTCTCAACCAATTCTGCTGGATTATGGTGTGCACCATAGTTTATAGACTCAAACTTGGAGAGTACTTAGCAAAAACTTGGCAACTTAAGAAACACTTAATTTTTTGGAAAAACATAAATTTTATGCAAAATATAGATACAAAATGTATCAAATGAGTTTGGGGGGCAGGGGGATCTAAGGGCAACAACCCCAGTGGGGTCAAGTAGCAATGCCCCTCACACGGGTTTGCTACCAAGCCCAATTGAAGACCTTAATGGTGCACACTCTTTTGATAGTTTTTTGAAAGGCAAGAAACAATGCTTGTAAAGCCTATAATACACAGATTTTGGAGTATTGAACCCATGTATTTTTCCATGATTTTGATGTGTTGTTTGCACAGCTAGTCAAGTTGTCGGACTTGCTGAGTTTTTCCAAACACTAAGCAAAAAAACTCAGTGATTAAACTCTGTGAGTACTTGCTCAGCAAAAAACTTGTGAGTACTCAGTGATTTGTGCACATCCAACTCTGAAAGTAAATAATGCCCTTTCATCTATTGACTATGACTATTTCCAAGAATCCTACTGGGGAATTAAATTTAAACTTGGCTGCAGAAATTCTTGCTGGTTTTAACTCTAACAAACCCTCTTAGCCCCTCCCTAAATTTGCATCTCATTCCTTTGCCCTGGCCTCAATTTCACCCCCATAGTTTACATTTCTCACCTGCCAACACCATCACACTTGATATCCCTCTTGCCAATCTGGGTCTCTCCCTCTTCCCTCCAACTCAACTGCATCCTTTCCATGCACTCTCCTTAGTCTAGTCCCCTAGTGAGTATAGTGCCCCCCATAAATTTGTCATTCCAATTGTGGAAATTTTCCCTGAAATTTACCTCAACCTGCCTGCCATATTGCATGAGTTTGCTTGCGCCATTGGGGTTCAAGGAAAACTTCAGGGAAGCTAAAACCCACTACCCATTCATGGAGACCAGTTTCCTGTGTTTACTTCATGTTGTTAGGAAACGACATGGAAAAATAGAAAGATGAATAATAATGTTGACAAATTCAATGTTATTACCCAGCATTGTGAGAGCATTCTGCAGGCCATTAATAACCTGTTGCTGTCAGAAAACACCACAAACGAATTATTGAAATAAATCAAGACCAAGTAGATCTTCCTTTTTTATCTTGAATCTAAGTTTTTGGGTTGGGTATGTTTTGGGAACATCCATACAAAAAATATAATAAAAATGCTACATCGCCGTCAATTTGTCCAGTCAAATGTCATGATAGATATTCGTTATTCAATATTAAAATTATAAAGATATCCACCTGAAATAAAAGAGAGCTTCATATTTCTACCAGCTCTTAAACCAGGTGAATTCATCACTAGTGATATCACTAATTATTGGATTCATTGCTGAGCACTAGAGGAAATCATATTTCTGTAAATTGCCCCCAAGAGTCCCTGCTTTTCCCCACCTCCAAACTAGTCTAGAATGACTTGCCCAGAACTTGAGTGAAAATTGTAGGATTGGAGGCAAATGTGACCAATGGGAGAGCAGAGATCCTTAAATCTTGACTGTTAAATGCAGCTATCACACTTGCAGGACTGCAACCATTGTTTTGAAGAAAATGAAGTGTTGCCTTGGAAACCCCAAACACATCCCTGACTTTTACCATCTGAGAAAAATATCTGTTGGAATTATCCACAAAATCTGCAAGGAATTTTCCTTGCAATATGAACTATTTCAGTGGCTCTGGGGTGCGTTTGAGCCTTGAGGGGACACCTGTCCAACCACTGTTTTGAAGAAAATGAAGTGTTGCCTTGGAAACCCCAAACACATCCCTGACTTTCACCATCTGAGAAAAATAATTGTTGGAATTATCCGCGAAATCTGCAAGGAATTTTCCTTGCAATATGAACTATTTCAGTGGCTCTGGGGTGCGTATGAGCCTTGAGGAGACACCTGTCCACCCACATACACATATGCACAAACAATTGATGTTTCCAGCATGCTGATGCCTGGCAAAACTTCTGGAGTCATAATAATCACACCCAACCCTAAGGGGCTGCCTGATCTGGTACTCAGACAAGGCAAGCTATTCATAAAAATTATTGAGGACGTGGTATCAGCTATACAAAAGTCCTGAAATGTGTATGGATCTGCACTTATTGTGGGAAGTAAAAGCAGTAAACGGGTTCACTGCTGGTTTGTTATGGGTTTGTGATTTGCAGTCTGGATTTATATCTGAATGAATCCAGACTGTGATTCACACATTCTGTCTGCACCCACAGCGAACTGAACCCTGTATCTGTATCTGGAGTGAATCAGACTAGAATCCTGGGCTTCAGGTGAGCAAACCGGTAACAGAGCCTTGAAGACAGTTTTTTTGTGGAGAAAGCTCAAACGTTGTTGCTGCTAGAGGAACTAATTAGCCCGCTTTGCCTGCTCAATCCTAGATAACATAGAATCCTTGAATTATATCTTCTTGGCAGTACCCTCATACCTATCATAGTTGAGGGCAGTACTAGCTTTGTCTTGTCTCTAGATGTTCTCTGGTTGAATATTGTCTCTCTTATGTACATATCTATAGTGACAAACTTTAATAATCTCTTGCATATCTTTTCAGAAGTACTTTTGCAAATATCTTCATTTTTTTTTTAAGAGCTGAGATAATATTTTTACAATGTGTGGGAATTGCCATCTTTTAGAACCTATCAACTACCACATACACAATCATTACCATGCTTGGTAGTAGAATGCTTGAAAGGAAATCCATGTGAATTGATTCCCATGGCTTATTTTGAACTAGTAAAGGAGTGTATATTCGTTGCTTCTTATTAGCTGACTTGGCTATAGCACTTGTGATTCAAGATCTGATGTATTTTACATCTAACTTGAGCTGTGCCCAAAAGAAATATCACTTAAAAACTGCAAGTCTCTATTCAATTCCAAAATGCTTTGTGACTTTCTTGCATTGAGCTTCTTGTATCAACTTTAGGTGCTCTTCCTTGTCGTGTTGTACCCACAATACAAGGGTCCATTCTGCGATTGGTGATCTAGAAATGACTTCAACTATGCAATGCCCATTGACATCTGCAAAGTTTGAATCTGATCTGTAAAATTACAACCAAGTACTAGTCTCATGTCTACATGTGTTGCTACTGTTAGGAATTAGTGTTCTCATGGTTTATTAAATTGACATTATAAGTGATTTAGATATTAAGTTGTTGAGAAACAACTTAATATATTATTGTTAGTTTGGTTTGTTAGAATATTATGTATAGGACAAATATACGATAGATTTCATGTATATGAGTTGTTAGAACAACTCATATTATTAGGGAGTGGTTACTAAAATATAGGAGTTTGAAATCCTATATATATGTAATAGATTATTGAATGATATAGAGAGAAGTACATATTATTTGTTTTTAATTATTAAGCTTCTTTGTCTCTGCCATATATTCCAATATGGTATCAGAGCCATGTTCTTTTGTTGTGTTTATTTTTTGATGATAAAGAGAGAATATTGGCAAAATGATCTTCAAAACCCATTTGATTTGATTTGATTGTTATAGATTAGATAATATCTATTCTAATCAAAGGCGAAAGGACTGCTACTGCTGCGAACATTGTGGTATCAGGGACCATCTCCTTCCTGCGGAAAATATTGTTCCTCTAGAGCATAGCACTTGGGCAATATTATTATTATTGGATCAGGTCAAAATATTGTGGGGTATTCTTTGTACTTGGCCTGTGTTTTCTATTCCATGCATCAGATCTGGGCTCTCTTCCAGCTGCAGACATTTCATTGAATTTGTGGGTCTATCATTTTCCAAATCCTCTCTAAAGAATATACATCTTATATTGCAGAAATAGGCTTATCCTTGGTTGGCCCGATTACTTTTTGATCTGGTGAGATCTACATTGTCTGGATCGACATTTTCCATTGCATGATTTGCTTTGAGCTTTGCTTTGAGCTGTTGTGGCGAGACTCAAATTACAGATTCGGTTTGCTCGAGTAGTGGTAGAGGCCATGTGGGGTTCCATATTCATTAATTGAACCACTTGAAGAAGTCTTTATTGTTTCCTTGTGCAAGCACATATGTGAGGCAGTTGTTTGTTCGATGCTTGCAGCTGATGAGCAGAATTTGTTTTATTTCTCGGAAAAATTTGTTCGCTGAAAGTGTGGAGTGGGCTCGTGTTGCTTTTGCAAACGAATGTTTCTATGGTGATATTATTGAATTGTTGGCACATTTGTCTGTCACAGTTTCACCATCGGCTCGCAACCTTGGTCATTGCCCCCACCATACCATACTTGGCGGTTTGATCATTCTGTTTTGATTAATTACTCGTGTTTGTTTGGCGTATTGATTATATTGATGGTTATGGTTTGCCTCTATTGGTGTAACGTTATCTAGTGCAATCGGTTCTAGCTGTGCCTCTTTGTATCGGCTTGCATCTGTATTGGTTTTTATTCTCAGACCCGTAAGAGAACTGCTTGGTGGTCCATCTTCATTAGTGATGAGGCAAAATTCATGATCTTTGTGAGTCAAACTTCCCTATCTCTATCAAAAGGTGTCAAGTTATTTCTTTAATCAAAGTCAAATTATTATAGATATATTGCAGTCTAAAAGTCTAGTAAAATATTGTCAAAGTCAAGGTGTATTATTTTGTTTAGGATAAGGTTTATTTTATGAGTCATTATTTGTTGTGTCGGGAAAAGTAGTCTATCAAAATTTAAAAGTGTCAAAAATTATAAAAAATGTCTCAGTTGTAAACGGAGTGCATGATCGGTGGTACTTGACACTTCTTGTAAAAAGTTCACATCATGGGGGGGATATATATTTTCCTCATAATTGATGGAATGAGCCTCAAAAGACAAACTTGCTAAGTAAGTAGCAATTTATTTGGAGGATGGAGGCATAGGAGGGAGGAGGACAATCAACGTCCTCTCGTCAGTCACCAACGACGAGGCCGCTCATCAGCTTTGGTGACATTTTATTTCCTTTTATGCAGCATGATATGATTTGTTATAGGTTGTGTGAATAAAATTTCACATTGTGGGGGGGAATAATACACAATGTTCCATTCCCAGTTTGTGATATGCATGTTGATTTCTATATAACTTCCTTGATGTAAAAGCATAGTGGCGAACAAAAGCACAGTGTAATGCAGTTCATGGATCTTGAAAGGGTTTGTGGGAGGATCCAGAAAACCACACGAGGTGGACAGATGGTGGAGGTTCCTGTTCATGTTCAGGTTTGTGATAAGCCTATGTGAAAACCATGAAAGGTTGATGGGAGGTTCCTTTCGTTTTGAATCAAGATCATGAACCATAAGAGGTGGTTTACTGCAGTAGGAAGTGCTAAGGTGGAGAATGTGGACATCGTCGATATTGTAAACAATTGTATAGGAGAGCAGCTGACTACAAAGATCCTCTGACTGTCAGACTTCTTGGAAGTATGGTTGACCGGTGATAAGTTCACTGGAAGTGAAAGTGGGATATGTTCTTGTATGCAACAAGGTCCAGATAGCAGTATGCAGACCTAAAAGTATGCATAGGCATACGATTTTGCTTCCAAGTTGTGCGATGATCTTTCTCTCCATGTTCACACTAAGGGAGGGTGTTAGGAATTAGTGTTCTCATGGTTTATTAAATTGACATAATAAGTGTAATAGATATTAAGTTGTTGAGAAACAACTTAATATATTATTGTTAGTTTGGTTTGTTAGAATATTATGTATATGACAAATATACGATAGATTTCATGTATATGAGTTGTTAGAACAACTCATATTATTAGGGAGTGGTTACTAAAATATAGGAGTTTGAAATCCTATATATATGTAATAGATTATTGAATGATATAGAGAGAAGTACATATTATTTGTTTTTAATTATTAATCTTCTTTGTCTCTGCCATATTTTCCAATAGCTACATGTGTCAAGCATGTAGAGTAAAGCTTGGACCAAGGCTCTGCTCAAACAATCTGCAACTGGATTTGCACTTCGCTTATTGTGTGTAATGTGAAAGACACAAAAACCATTTTTGATATTGCTCTTGTTGTAATTTATTTTGGTGTCCACAATAATTACAAGAATTTTTGATCCATCTAAATGATGTTCTCTTTTTCTCAATATGCAGTGCTTCCAATGCATACATGCTGCTACACAATAGCAAGAGCGCTTGGTCATATATCTGATGCTTTTTTTCTGCTGCACTGAATGTTTGACGGTGATAAGCAATTAGGTGACCAAAGTAAGTGAGGACTACAATTGCATATTTAGATGCATAAGTCTCAATATCTAATAGTTGTTGAAGACTAGGTAATGTGAACTGTGGTGCGAAATAAGAGACAGCATTGTAATTTCTTGAATGCCTGCTATTGTGCGGTTGACTAGGTAAAAGTTGCTTTCCTTCGCCTTTGTTAAATTGATTCAATGGCTATGCGATTTGAAAGGAAATAAGTAACAAAATTCTATAAGTTTGCAGTAGCTAGAATTGTTAGGGTTTTTTGATATAGATCATTCTTGAATGATGCAAATCTCGGCCAAATTCTTGTGTATCTCCTTCCTGGTAAAAGAACATTTCTTCATGTTTACATACAACTTGTGTTGTCGTATTGTGTTAATATGGCATAGATGTGTCTCTCATGCTAGGTGAAAATAATAATGTCATCAATATAAGACAACAATAAATGAATTTGCCAACATTTATAGAATATTATTCATCCACTGCATGAATGTTGGGAGTGCATCGGTCAAGCCAAAGGGCATAACCAGCCATTCAAACCAAACCTTCCCTGGCTTTGAAAGCTTTCTTCATGTCTTTTGAGGGTTCAACTGAAATTTTATGATAGACCAACTTAAGATCTACCTAGTGAAGAATTTGACACAATGCAGCTGATTAACTAGGTCCTCAATCTTTGGAAGAGAATATAAACTCTTCATGGTGATCTTTTTGAGAGCTCTGTAGTGAACACACAACCTTCATGGGCCATACTTTTTTGGCATGAGCATGATGGAACTGTTGCAAGATGAGAAGATAGGTCTGATTTTCCCTTTTCCAGAAGTTTCTCGATCTGTCGTTTGGTTACTTCATTATACACTTTATTAGACTTAATTAGCTAAATACAAGACTTTCACTTCAACCCTTAAAAGTGTAATGCTAAATATATTATAGCTCAAATCACTTGAACTGGGTTCTGACACATTCACACTGAACATATGTGGAAGTTCCTATTCGAGCTAAAAACTCAACATAACCAACTCAATTACAACACATTTACCCTTTTCTTAAGTCAAATAGTAAGGGAAAAACATATATAATCAACCATACTGTTTTTACATAAGGTAAGATTTTTATTGGTAAATTAGCTTTGGCATATCTATGTTAATTATGGATCTTCAAAACTTAATATACATAAACATGTCAATGATGGATACAAGAAACCATTCTTGGACACTTTTCTTGTACCAATAGATCTGGAAATCTTGTGTGATCCATTAAGCTATTTCAAGACACATTAATGTGAGCCTTGCACAAGATAGAATCCTTCCTTTGCTTTTGGACTTGGAACTCTTCTTCTGCCACAGATTTCTTGTAGATATCCTTGCATATTGAGCAATTTTTGCTGGTTCCTCTTGTTTGTTAACAAGCAGTCAGAAGCAATGATCATTATCACTTCCAATGTTGAACTACTTAGTATGGAGACATATTTTCTTGCAGCCATCATCATGGTCACTCTCATTCCCACATCTCTTTCCTTTGCAAAATTGACTTTGTCTTTTGTTTTTACTTAGAGCTAAGTTGCCGAATCGGGTACGGGTACATGTGTGCGGTATGCCAGTACAAAAGATTTTGGTGAGGGCGTTGGGTATGTTTTGGGTACGTCCGTACAAAAAAAAATATAACCTAAAAGTATAATTAAGTTTAGAACACCATATATCATGCATATGCTAAACAAAATCAGATATTATAATTATTAATTTTTAAATTTATGTAAAAATGGAAATATTGTATATTATTTATCAATAGAATACCAATATATTTAATATTATTATATTAATAATAAATATTATATATAAACTGTATTTATTCCTATATATAATTATATTTAATAATATAGTCCATTGTATTTAGTTTTACTATTTTAATTTAATCATACAAATAAAATATTAAAAATAAATTATACAATTTTTTGTATTTCAGAAAATTATGTATATTCATATATATAATTTTAATTATTTTAAATATACTATATAAATCTGTATTTACAATTTAGTTTTATTTTAGTAATAGTCATACTATTTTGATTTAATAAATTATGTAAATAATAAGATACGTTTTATAAAATTATATAATTTAAAATTACATAATAGAAGACCTACGTTTTTGCTGTTTGCCCTATCTTGACATTAGAATGAAGATTCGCAGGATCATCGGCTAGGTTTGATTGCAAATAATTGGCGTTTGCACGAAAATTCGAAAACTTAAAAACCTCCATGCCTATGTTCATTGCTGTTCACGCCCATCTTTGTTGGTGTTCATTCCTATTCGCATGTTCAAAGCAATAAAAAACGAAATCTGTCAAATGCATTCATTAAATGTTTTGTTTTAGGGGTTTTTGTGTTTTAGAAAATTCAATTGACACCCAAAATTTCCTTGGAATTGTTTTGAAAACACTAGATTTGTGCGGGTTCGATAAGTGTTGAGCGGAATTGTTTAGTGTGAAAAATACCGAACCTTGGCCAATTCTGCAAGCATTTCAGGGTCGTTTCCGATTTTGGGATGTTTTTTTACCCAGAATCGACAAGTAAGTTTGATGATTTGGCAACGTAGACTTAGAGTAAATCTTCTTCCCAACTTTGCAATTCTAGGCCATATGGATTGGTTTCCCATATTAATTGTACATTGAATACGATTTCCCTTATTGCTTGTATTATTCATCTGAGGTTTACTAGATTCAACCTTACCCTTAAAAAGGTGAGCATCATCTCATTAAATTATTTCTTCCTTATTTTGACAATTTTCTTCAGCAATGACTATTGAAACCATAGTTCGTTGACAACTTAAAAATACTTGGATTTCTTTAAAAAAATATAAAATATAGTTAAAAAATGTATCAAATGAGTTTGGTGCAAGGTTGAGCGGCAATGCCCCTTGTGGGATCCAACACATTCCCTATTGTGGTATAGGGTAGGGTTGAGGGCCTAAGCCCCTACCACCAAGCCCAAATGAAGGCTTTCGAGACCACATAGACTTTCTAATCCACTATAAAATGAAAAATCCTTCCAATTTGCTCAACAATGCTGAAATGCTAATGTGCTTCTTCACTTTAGGTGGATAGGGCAATCCAAAAACCTATGTTTTTATGGTGTTTCTCCATATTTTTGCCACATTCACATGTTATTCATGCACATGGCAAGTTCTACACTCAAAGTCATTGATTACATGCTAGAAACTCACAACTTAACTAGCTGAAACCTGCCTAGAACTCTCCACAATAACTTGGCGAGTTCGAAAACTCGAGGAAAAAGAAAAACTTAAGAGTACATGGTGGCTTAATGAGTAATTAAACTATGGCTGAAACCATGGATTCTAAATATTGGGAGGTTAACTGTCTAAGTATTAAGCTACATATTAAGTGACATTGGTGTAGCTTGAGTGTAATCTGTTTAATTTGATGGCTTTTGCATATTCACCTACTAGAATAACTTACAATCATTGTCCTAGTAGAGACTCGAATTTACTCTTGTGACTCTAAATTTATCTGCATTAGTCTTCTTTAGAGTGTAAAAAACTGTTTTTTTAATACAATTTGTATCTGTGGCTGTTGAACAAATAATGAGTGCAATTCATCTCATACAACTTTTGAAGACTTTGTTAAGTAAAAGTGATGAAGTTTGGTGTTAGATAGAAGAAAACAAATAGAGATTTTCCTTTTACATTTGATAGTTTTGCAGGATTCATTTGCTTTATATTTGTACCTATTTCAACCCTCTACAAACCCATATGCATTAAATGCAGTTGTCTTTTCACTCTCCATGTATACAAAGTTTTACCAGTAAAATGTTTGAGGGATATTGTCTCCATTTTTAACTGGTTTCGTAATTGTCTAATGTTTTATCTTTTCCCATTTTTCTAGTTTCAACTTTTATTTTTCTGATTTTGAGAAAGATTTGAGCAGTGCTTTGGAGTTTAGCAACTTGACTAAAGTTATCACAAATTATTCCAAATTTGGCAGCAACTGGAAAATAGTGAAAACTCGAATTAATAAATAAAAATCAGTGAACTCAATAAAATTTCTTTTAGGGCTGGTGAAAATGAACAACTATACTTTTTTGAACAGACATTTGTCTAGAACCTAGGTATACTTTACCCATGTTCATACAAGTTTTCACCTAGAAAGGCATTAGTAGCAAATTCAGTGCATATCATTCTTAAAAAAAAATCACGACTCTAAGTGAATGTATTGAGCTAAAATGTATCCTTATACTGGCCTTGAACAATTTAAAAAGAGTTAGAACCAAACTTAACCTCTTTCTAATGTGGTCTCATGACTAACATTACATAACAAGTGCGTGTGACTACTTGGGTATTTGTAGAGAGTATATCTAACATTAAATGGCCTGCCAAACATTTTCTTAAACTTGATGTTTCTCCTTATCTGTTATTTGTTATGAGGCACTTTCCATTTCATCTATACGAAGTTACGAACAGTCCTTGTAGTGCTTTTCTTTCCACAGCTCTTCTAAAATACAAGGTCTTATTATTATTGGTGGAATGGAAGATGAAACTAATAGCGAAGTTATCCTGGTATGCTAAGCAGGCCGCATGTCACATAGAAATGAGACAATATCCTTAACTGTATAAGCATTTGTATAACTTGGGAGAAAACATGAGATGTTTTGTCAAGCCTCATAACATACGATTGAACTGCTATGGAACAAGGGACTTCTGAACCAGATTCCAAGCAGGGCAGCTCGCTGTTAATAATACAAATTAATCTTTCAGGTTTCTTTTGTCTTGTTAGTTAACCTGGAAATAGTGTTGAATTGTAGTGTCTTGTTTAATTTGTCCTCAGGGATCGCTGTTGGGGTGAGCAGCTAAAATGGTAATCAGAGGCAGGCATGCCTTAATGGGGAGGGCTTTTGTTAGAATGTTATGGCATTATAAGATATGAAAAAAATATAATATCAGTCTTGTTGTGATACATCATTTGTTAGTTAGCAAAAAGTATTATATATCGTAAAGTGCAAACTCTCTAATTTCCACAAGGGGAGCTTATACACCTATGAGGCATGCTGTCTATGATGTGACTTAAAAATTTACTTCACCTTACCTTGTTAATTAGTAAAATGCAGCTTGTTTGCCTTTGACGCTCTGCAAAATGAGCTTGACTCATTGCTAATAGCAAATAACATCTGGGATATGCCAATGCTGACTATGTTAATGTGTAATATAAAGGGAGCCATAATTACTGAAATTGGCTTCATGAAGATTGTGGTGAAGCTCTAAATAATCGACTATAGTATTATACTGCTCTGTCTCAATTATGTTTGGAAGTCATGAATCTACTATTATTGAAACTAGGAACATCGCTACCTGAATTATCTTTATCCTTAAGGATGCAATTTTTTGTAAAAGAAATAAATTAGGTTGACTTTCCTTTTTGTAAGGGAACATTTCTAAATTTTCATTTTTTTGTAATGCTACAGTTAGCCATGCTTTGTTCTCACCAGAGTTAATTAGTTATCTTTGACTAATCGTTATTGATTAGACAAATATTCACATCTTCTTAGTAGCTTGGACAGGAATATTTATGTTTTGAATTTGGAAATTTGATGTTTTAAAGAGTTCAGCTTTCAACATCATGAAACTTGCTATGCAGGGGGAGCTTATATAGACTGATCCATCGCCCTAACATTCAGATAGAGGAAAAGAGACGCATAAGAATGGCTCTTGATGTTGTGAGTCTCAATTAATAAGAATCATTCAACCTTTCTGTCTCTTTATGTATAGTGCATAAACTTTGCTTCTGTTTTCTTAATTTTTTTATGTAAGATTAGTTTATGAAGGCTTACTGACAACATTTATAATCCTGCAGGCTAAAGGAATGAATTGCTTGCATAGTAGCAACCCTACAATAGTTCATCGAGATCTGAAGTCTCCAAACCTTCTTGTTGATAAAAACTGGGCAGTTAAGGTGAGAAAGTTTTCCATAATAATTAAGAATGATAGATTCTCCTCCTTTTCTTTCCTTGTCATGTCTTAAAAAGTTTGGCTCAAGGTCTGTCTTCATAAGAGCAAAATGTCGCAAAATCCTAAGTCAAATGGCTAATGGCATAATCTATACTTTTTTGTCATATTCCTGTAGACTTACATCACATTATAATTGTAGGTTTAACATATCCAGTTTTAAAAGACTTATTTGTAATTTGGTTTTCTGAATGATATTGGAATAATTTTTTTTTTTTTTTTATTGGTGCGAGATGGCCTTATTATCGAAGAGAGACATTTCCATTAGATAAATTAGATAAATAAACAATGCTATAGAGGGAGAACAAATCTCCTAAGCTATTTTAATATAAGAGTGTTGATAATTTATTTTGTTATATGATTAACTTTTTCTATATGTCAATCTATTCATGCATTCAAATTTCATTCTCTGCTTCGAGTACCAGTTTGAGTGGCTCAAGGAAATCTGTTAAGGTAGGGGGATGCTATTGTCTCTCACTGTACAAATACTAAAGTGGGGGTTTGTGTCAACCACTATATTTTTAATGCTGCAATATTTTGTGAAAGTACGATTGTATGTTACTGAAATATTCCATACTAATTATATGCTTTCATTTAGGGATCTGTTTGAACTTTGTCCATCTGATGAAACAAAATTGTTCAGAAGAAGCTTCTCAGTAATTATGTTTTGTCTAACTTTTTGAACGATCCTAAGGATTTGAGCAATCTGAGGAATTACACCCTCACCTTGTCCTTGTGTCATGGACGACTTCTTTAATGTATAGGCTATTTGAAAAATTTCATTTTGTAGATATCATTCCATGTTTGCCTATACATGAAAGTGTTTTCTGAGCTTAGGTTTTTTTTTTTTTTTGATTCATGAATCTGGGCATTAACTGCGCCCAGCCTTTTTAGTTACAATTGGGGGTCTCTCTATCCCCAGCTGTAACACACATGGTTCAAGCCCATGACATGGCGGTCCAGCAGAGGCATGGAGATTGGGCTCAATAGCCCAGGGATGGTTTGAACCTGGATGGCAACAATAAGCATTCCAATCCTTAACCAACACACAGTGCCCTTAATGGCAAATGTTTCTGAGCAAAGTTGGAGATATCATATAGAAGAATTTATATTTCAATGGCAAACGTTTAAATAGAGCTGTAAGAGCCAAAGATAATTTATGACAGCATTTGATATTTTAAGTGTACACAATCAAAGAGTAGTTGAAGAGAAATCTTCAAAACTGTAGAATTGCTCAAGGGAATAATATTCATAATTTTTACAATGTAAAGACCTACAATTGAGTGATAATCATGGTCAATTTCCTAGACAGAAGATCGGCAGAACAATTCATAAATTTACTCGTAGGATTTGAATAATTCTTCAAAGCCATTTAAAGTCAGACTGCAAATAGTGTTGTAAAGAATTGAATCAGATTACAGAGAACTCGAGCTATACAATGTTTTTGCAATAGAAGAAATAACCTAATCCAATCCTTAACCAACGCACAGTGCCCTTAATGGCAAATGTTTCTGAGCAAAGTTGGAGATATCATATGGAAGAATATATATTTCAATGGCAAATGTTTAAATAGAGCTGTAAGAGCCAAAGATATTTTATGACAGCATTTGATATTTTAAGTGTACACAATCAAAGAGTAGTTGAAGAGAAATCTTCAAAACTGTAGAATTGCTCAAGGGAATAATATTCATATTTTTTACAATGTAAAGACCTACAATTGAGTGATAATCATGGTCAATTTTCTAGACAGAAGATCGGCAGAACAATTCATAAATTTACTCGTAGGATTTGAATAATTCTTCATAGCCTTTTAAAGTCAGACTGCAAATAGTGTTGTAAAGAATTGAATCAGATTACAGAGAACTCGAGCTATACAATGTTTTTGCAATAGAAGAAATAACCTAAAACATATATGCAAGAGGTTTAATCTATTGTTACAGTAGTAAAATTTAATTGATTTGATTTTCATGCTTGGATGTAAAGACATGTTCATCTAATGCAAAAAATGTCATTTTTATTGCAATTTGACTAAGTGCAGACATGTTATGTATTATTTAAAATCTGTAAACTAGTACTTCTGCATGGAATATAGCTTAAATTCTTTAATAATGTTTGGAATTTCACTTGTGCAAAGTCTTTCCCTTAAGATTTTAGACTCTTTGTTATCATATTTTGTTAGAGTTGCATGGAAATGGTTATAATAAAAGATATGGATACAGAAAATTTTCAAGACCCCTTGATACAGATAGAACTAGATACAATAATTATACAAATATGCATATATCCAATTATTATAGATCTGAGTGTATCGAACAAACTTTAAAATATTTATTTATATACATTTTGGTTTTTTATATTTTAGGTTATAATATTTATTTGTTTCTTTAGTGATTGTTGATCACCATTTTTGCATATAACCTGTCGACTTAATTGCATTTGTCATCGAAGTGTCTTTCAAGTCTCCTAGCTGCTCCAATTTCGTTGATTGTCAATTTTGTTGTCATTCTGCTCATAGTTGCGATCCACATTACAACCCTCATTAGATCAAATGTGCAAAATCAAATTTAATAAAATCATGCTTAGTACTGATCCCTGCCTTGGAGTGGGTCAATTTCCCCCTCAATGAAGGTACTTAGCAGTTCCTTGTAACCAAGGTGCATCTGATTGTTTGACATCAGCAGAAAGAAAACATTTTAAATAGAGATCATGTTGTTGTAAAGGTTATAAAGATTGAAGGATTTTTGTTCACTCTTGCAAAAGAAATAAGTTCTTTTGTGTATTAAAAGGAACATTATTTAAAATAAACTTTGCCTTATTTTCAATTTATAGTTGCAAATGTTTTAACTTTTAACAAATGATTTAAATCATTTGGAAAGTCAAGGGATTGAACCCAATTTACATTGACCATATGCTTAAAGGGAATTCAACCTCCACTTTGTTTAATACTCCTAATTTGCATTTAAGCTAACCACTTGCTCACTTCCAAATGATAAAAGCTTCTATCAAATTTGAGCAAGGACTATGGAGTACATCTACATGGTGTCATGTCCCCAAATAATTTGAATTTGAATTTGGAGGGATTTATAAAAGTGTTTTTAAACACTAATTAAATAATAATATTTTAATGATAATTAATATTAAATATAAATATTAATTATTGCATAAATAATATTTAAATTTAAACTCTGGCCGACCTTCCTTGAGGTAGGCGCTACAATTCCTATTTATACTGGCTATATGTTCAATGGGAAGGCATCACAAATTGAGTGATTGCTTTATGGCGATTTGAAGGGACGAAAACCCCTTCTAATCGACAATCAGGTGGGGCGAAAATCCTACTTGATTTCGTGTATATCTAATTCTGCATTCTTCTCAGCTTCATCACTCCTTTTCAGCTTCATCACTCTTACTTTTTGATTGATATCTCAGGTCTGGGCAGCATCCGTGTGGGAGTAACAAAGTAACGATTATTGGCGGAGCTTCTAGCTCTTGCCAATCCATTCCTTCCTCACATGCATTATCCTGTGGTCACGAGAGTTTTGAAGATCTCGGGGGTCGCTCAAGCGCCAGTTTGCATTGCATTATTTCTTCTTATATTCCATTGGGACTCACGGGCTTATTCTTAATCGTTGGCTTGAATATGAACTCCTCTTGGCATCATTCGCAGGCAGTAAACCAAAGTCCATCTGGTACTCGTGTCTTTCATACCTCTAGCATTGGGCACAAGATGAGTTGATGACAACACTCCTATGCACTACGCGAGCCTACCGAAGGATTATTGATACTTGGAGCAGTAGCAATGCTAAGGGCGTCAACCCCAATTGGGCATTCTGAGTATAGCGACTCTCACATCTGATTTTCATAATCCCTGAGTTGTCATTTCTTGGCAAAGGCGGTTGGGACTGGAATGGTTGGCTTGCATTGTATCCGGGAATTGTACTAGTGCCATAAATTTAAGCCAGAGAGCGGTCTTATTGTTTTCTTATGCACAACATAATATCCACATTGAATAATGATATCGACATATTGCTGGTTGCCTTGGTTGTAATCGTTGTTATTATAGAGCATATATCTTTGAAACTGGTTTTCTATTCAGATCGGGGTGTATCACTGTATCTTTGTTTCATATGCGAGTTGTCTGTGAATTTATTGTGCACAGTTCTATTTCAGTTCAGAGGTTAATTTGTATATGAAGATTGATCCCAGTGTTATTTGCAATATTAAATAAACTTATGACTGAAGTTAAGTCAGATCTGGAAATTCAATCTTGAACAACATCTGTCTTTTCCCAAACTACTTGAGTTCGTGAATTCAGGTTTGGTATCTTACAGTGGCATTAGAGCTTGGTCTCCTGCCAACATGTGTACCTTTTCATGAGTGACAGACATCTGAGATACCATCTCAGAGGGAAGAAGAAAGCCATGGACGACAAGGAAGATGATGGACACCAGTTTGTCAAAGAATCCAGGGAGTTCCAATCCAGTATGAAGGAAACTATGGTGGAAATGGTCCAACTATTGAGAGGGTTGAACTAGCAACTGGGTGCTTGTAAAGCAGTGCAGAATGGTACTGAGAGCAACAATTTAGGTGCATTAAAATCAACAACCTCCACTAAGTAAGTTCTTCAAGGCCAAATTCCTGGACCAAGGGCCGGAAAATGAATCAGAAACACCACCTGAAGTGGATGATGAAATTGCTAGATTGCATAATGAATACCATGCTCTGAGTGTAGCTATTCGCAGAGATATGACCTTCATAGAATTCCATGACATGAAGACTAGAAGAGGGCATAGGAGGAGAAGGTATGAAGATAGGAAGGACATCCAACATCGCTTGGGCAAAAGCACCATTCTAGTATTTGATAGTTCCAGGAGTTCATCAGCAAGGGCTTGGTTGCAGAAATTAGATACATAATTCTCTTTGAATCCCATGTACGAAGAAGAAGCCATCAAATTTGCAACCTTACATCTTGAGGGTTTGGCCCATGAATGGTGGTATCATGGTATGGTGACACAAGGCCACAACTCCATCAAAACATTGGAAGAATTCAGTCAAATGTTGACAGAGAGATTTGATAGGAAAGATCCCGAAATTCATTTCTGGGAATTAGCACAGCTGAAGCAAGAAGGTAAAGTGGAGAACTATGTTGTTGATTTTGGGAGATTGGCAGTGATGGTCCCAAATGTGATGGAAAGAAGGCTCATAGTCCTTTTTGTTGAAGGCCTATCCAAACCCCTTAGAGGGTTGGTGAAGGCATTGGATCCTAGCTCACTACAAGATGCCAGTAGGAGAGCCTTGAACTTGGAAGATTCAACAACTAAGGGCGGATCACACTCCAGCAAAACGCCTCCCATCGTGACCAAGAAGCTTCCTTATGCAATCATTCCTCAACCAACAACCTTACCACCAAGGTCTAGCAAGATGGACGTGTCTAAGAACGAGCTTTGGAGGAAAGGGTTATGCTTCACTTGTAAGGAGCCTTGGACAAAAGGTCACAGGTGTTTGGGAAAGGGACACATCAACTATATTGAGGTAGTCTCTGGTGATGAAGAAGGAGAAGGTGAACCCGAGGGCATTACTAAGGAGGATGAGCATGGGGTGACGTGGGAGGAAGGATATCTAGGGGGCACTCTTGCAGCACTTTCAAGAGCACCAATGTATCATTCTCTTCGTATTAGAGGAGATTTGCAAGGACAAAGGGTTATAGTAATAATAGAGAGTGGGGCCACCCATAATTTCATTGATGAGGGGCTAGTGGCCAAGATGGGCCTAAGAGTTGAAAGCTTTCAAGGATTCAATGTGACAGTCGTAGATGGTTACACTGTTTTGTGCACCCACCGTATCCAACAGATGGAGTTGACCCTTGGAGGACACAAGATATAGGATGATTTCTACATAGCCGGCATTGGTGAGTCAGATATGGTTACACTCGCTTGGGGAGTACATGACAAACTACCAAACCTTGGAATTGAAGTTCAAATCTAATGGGAAAGAGGTCATTCTTCAAGGTCTCTCCAAAGGAAGCCCTAAATAAGTTTTAGCCAAGAAGACAGAGAGATCGGGGGGAGGAACAGAGATCGCCATGCTTCCAAAATCGAAGTTGCTTGAGGGCAAGCAACATTCAAGCGGGGAGGACCGTCATGTCCCCAAATAATTTGAATTCGAATTGGAGGGATTTATAAAATTGTTTTTAAACACTAATTAAATAATAATTAATATTAAATATTAATTTAAATTATTAAATTAATAATATTTAAATTTAAATTCTAGCTGACCTCCCTTGAGGTAGGCACTATAGTTCCTATTTATATTGGCTATATGTTCAATGGGAAGGCATCACGGATTGTGTGATTGCTATGGTGATTTGGAGGGACGAAAACCCCTTCTAATTGACGATTAGGTGGGGTGAAAATCCTATTTGATTATGTGTATCTCTAACTTCACGTTCTTCTCAGCTTCATCACTCTTACTTTCCGCTTGATATCTCATGTCTGGGCAACATCTCTGTGGAAGCAGCAAAGTAATGATCATTGGCAGAGCTTTTGGCTCTTGCTAATCTATTCCTTCCTCACACGCGTTATCTTGTGGTCGTGGGAGTTTTGAAGATCTTGGGGGTCGCTCAGGAAGAGGAGCCATCTTTAGGCGCCAGTTTGCATCGCATTATCGCTTCCTACATTCCATTGTGACTCATGGGCTTATTCTTAATCATTGGCTTGAGTACAAACTCCTCCTGGCATCATTCACAGGCATTAAACTAGAGTCCATCTGGTACTCATGTCTTTCATACGTCCAGCACTGGGCACAAGACGAATTGATGACAGCTCTCCTATGCACTGCACAAGCCTATCGAAGGATTATTGATACTTGGAGCAGCAGCAGTGCTAAGGGCGCTATCTCCGATTGGGCATTCTGAGTATAGCGACTCACACATTTGATTTTCATAATCCCCAAGTCACCATTTCCTGTCAGAGGCAACTGGGACTGGAACAACTGGCTTGCATTGTATTCGGGAATTGTATTGGTGCCATAAATTTAAGCCAGTGAGTGGTCTTATTGTTTTCCTGTGCACAGCATACTATCCACACTGAATAATGATATCGACATATTGCTGGTTTCCTTGGTTGTAATTGCTGTTATTATAGATTATATATCTTTGAAACTGGTTTTCTATTCAGATTGGAGTGTATCACTGGATGTTTGTTTCATATGCGAGTTGTCTCTGAATTTACTGTGCACAGTTCGATTTCAGTTCAGAGGTTAATTTGTATATGAAGATTGATCCCAGTGTTATTTGCAATATTAAATAAACTTATGATTGAAGTTAAGTTAGATCTGGAATTCGATCTTGAACATCTGTCTTTTCCCAAACTACTTGAGTTGGTGAATTCAGGTCTGGTATCCTACACATGGTCAAAGTGGAAGTGATTTGAAGCATCAATGTGGTGAATGAAGAATTCAAAGACTGCATTTTTGCTTACATCCATCCTAAACAGGAGTAATGAAGTCAATGTGTTTCATTGGGGGTGATTATGCAGAAGTTGATGTGGTGAAGTGGAGACATTGAACATGACATGGTGAGTTGGGCCTGTTGTGTCCTCTCTATCTTAAATTAGTGTGTTCCTCCACTACCAGGTAGAATGAGATAAGTATGACATGCCTTTGAATTGTTTGTGAAATAGTTACATACCGATGAAAGGGAAAACAAGTGGGGATTGTAACATATACCCGTGGTTGACGAGCAATGGGAAATCAGACGTCAGAGCTGTGAAGATTGAAAACACATGAATGCAAGACCACAACTTGGAGCAGCTCAAGCAAGAACGAGGTTTAAAGAAGTGGTCTTGGCATGGAATCCTTGTAATGTTTAAATGATGCCATGATTTTCCTTGCGATAATCGAATGATGTGCACAAAGTAAGTAGTGTTAACCTATGAGAAGTGATGCAATAGTTGCAGCCAAAGAAAGCTGATGGTAGAATATGCACTGCGCCAATGATGTATGAGCTGCAGCCTAACAAAATTAGTTTGAATTTCTGCCAATCCTTCATTCTTGCAATGACTTGGTGGTTTGGAAATCCTAAAAACTGTTTTGAACAAAGTGATAGCATTGTGGAGGTTGTGGGTGATAAGGGAGCAACAATCATTCATTGAGCACAAGAAATAAGTTGTAGCCCGTAGGCATTTGAAGTAAAAGAGATTTTTCACATCCTAGCTGTGACCAAAGGAAGAGGTTTGAAGCTGAAACAATTGTGATTGATCTCATGAAAGATAAAGGAAAATTGTTCTCCTACATGCAATGTTAGAAGTTGAAAATGCTCCCATCAAATGAGCACAAGAGGTTGTTGATATAAGGATGCCAGAGGGAGCTTGAAAAAGGCGTTTATTTTAGTTCTGTAAACATGTAATGGTTTAGCTAGAAGTTTCCACATTAATGTAGAGTCTTTCAACTTTTATGCACCAAGTTTTGACTGAGCTTTGTAACCCTTCATTGGTTTTCTCTGTTTGATGTGTTTAATTAGCCTAGAAGTTTCCACATTAATGTATAGTCTTTCAACTTTTATGCACAAAGTTTTGACTGAGCTTTTTAACCCTTCATTGGTTGTCTCTGTTTGATGTGTTTAATTAACCTATGTATTATTTTATCGATTGTCCTATTTCATGTAATATCTGATTTACTAGTCTTCATCTTTATCCATAGTTTCAATTTTGTATATTATTCCTCTTTGAGTAAACTGCCGATCAGTCTGCCATTTGTTTTTGTGTTCATCGCTTTGGTATCTAGTTTCAAGGTGTATCACAAGCTTCTATATTATTAGTTAACATCCAAAAACAGTAGGTTGCAAGGTGTATCACAAACTTGTATATTGATAAAATATAACATCCATTAAGCAATATGTTACTGTCTTCGTTATTGTAAAATTCCATTCAAACTTTATATGTTTTCTATGTAAACCATGCAAAGTGTAGTCTCAAGCCAGAAATGCTAGAAAACCAGCTAAAAGAAGTCCTGTTAGAGGACATCTTTATCAACTGCTGCATTCATAAGTATAAATACAAATTGTTAAGAGATAAAAGTGAATGCTTAAATTCCTGTAATGATCAGAGAGACCTATGTGGGCGAAATGTTCCCAACTATTTGCATCAGGTAGATCAATGCCAATAAATACCAGAAAGAAATCTATAAATTGGTCAAACAGAGTATGCTTTTAAGTTGTCCCTGATTTTATTTTTTGTTTGGCATGGCAGTCGCCAGGGATGTTCCCATATAATGGGGATGTCTCGGACGACTCCCAGACAGAGATGCATCCTGCATTTCATTGGTTTAAACTAAAGGTATGGAAAGATTAGTTATCCAGAGAAGATAATGGCTTTTTAATATTTTGTTGTTGGTCAGTTTCAGATAGAAAATTGGTAGGAGAGTAGTTGTCTAAAAATTATTTGATTCTCATTTCTGCCTTATTTAAGCGAAATGGCCTTGAATATACTAATTTCTTTGTGTATAACACTTATTTTTCCAGATCCTCCAATCTGAGATTTTCATTTTAGAAAAAGTAGAATCACTGTCGTTTTTGGAACTTTTGCCTGCGACACAATTGTATACTTTAATTGTTGAGACTTCTTACATTTATTTAATATATTATCATATAATGTGGTATTAGCTTACAATTTGAGAGTTGCATGTGCTCTGACCTTACCTAGGTAAACTTTTTCAGGTTTGTGATTTTGGCTTGTCACGCATGAAGCACAATACATTTCTATCATCAAAGTCGACAGCTGGAACGGTATGTGCAATCTATAATCCATTTCCTATAAAATAATAGAAGTCCATTTCCTAAGATAGGAGCTCTTCAGGAATCAGGTCTGGATATAAATATTTATGAAGAGCTTGGGATTTAATAGATAAAGATGATTTTCTGTTCTTTACTTCACTTCCATAAATGTAAAATTGCATATGTGAGCTAAAATGAATGAGTGAGATGACAGTCAGGATAATTGATGAATGGGAAGGCTTCAAAGGCTTTGAAAAAATTCTCATTGGCACTTAATATCTTTGTTATTTTCATTCTGGCGTTAAAAGATTATAGAATAGTTTAGCTTGTTTGATATATATTTTTTAAAGTTAATTATATTGTGTTTCCATTTATGTTACAGCCTGAATGGATGGCACCTGAAGTTCTTCGCAATGAACCTTCAAATGAAAAGTAAGTTTTATTCTATCTAAGCTGTGATTTTATGCTGTACTTTGGTCTCTGAACCAAGTAAAATGTTGAACAGCCTTTAAAGTTATTAACTTATTCATGGAATGCTTAAGTTCAAGCATCTCATCATTTTGGTACTTTCACACCAAGAAATACACTGCTTAGCTTTTCTGAGACGTTTCTAAAGAGCCATCATGGTATGTTTACAGGTGTGATGTTTATAGTTTTGGTGTAATATTATGGGAATTGGCTACACTGCGAATGCCATGGAGTGGAATGAATCCTATGCAAGTAGTTGGTGCTGTTGGTTTTCAGAATCGACGATTAGATATTCCTAAAGAAGTAGATCCACTGGTTTCAAGGATTATCTGGCAATGTTGGCAAAAGTAAGCACAAACTGTAACCTATGTTACCACATACACATTAGAACTGCTCAGTAATTATGTCCATCTGGAATGATTATGGAGAAGTTTTCTAAATAAATTTTCTTCAAAAGTTGTCAAATGTGAATAAGAAGTATAAGTATTAATTTTTATCTTCATTATCCATCTTTATTTCCTTGTCCTTATTTGCAGTGAACCAAGTTTACGGCCTTCATTTTCCGAACTTATGGTTGCTCTCAAGCCATTGCAGAGGCTCGTTATTCCACCTCAGTCAGATAACCATCAATTATTGTCACAAGATTATACTGTAAATACCAGACAATAACCATAACATAAGATGGAGCATGCTTGCGCCTCTTGTGGATTGTGTTTATATCCTGGAACTAAAGGGGTTTTCCATCTATTTGTATATTTAGAAAGCTAATTCTAGAGAAATCATAACATCAAGGTAAATTTATTCTCAGTATTTTGTATAGAAAGGACCAAAAAAACAGAAAAGAATAAAAAAGAATCAATTGCTGATGCCACATTCTCAACACATTTTCACTTTTGTTGAAAGCACATGAATAGTCATGCGCAGTTGAGTAAGAGGGATTATGAAATATTGATTAATGTGGGTTCCCACAATTTGTTTCAATAGGCGATTTTGCCAAAGGATGGCACTTTAAAACTGGCTGCTGTAGTTCAGTTTATGCCCATTGCCAGAAAAATGATACCATTATCTATTCATTTGAAGACAGGGTTGCAATGCCATGCCATTCGCAACATTTTTCCTGAAAAAATTATGCATAAAGGAATTTTTGTATAGAGATTTAATACGAGGCATGAGCAGGTTTGCAATAATGCTTTGAAGCATAAAATCAGTCAGCCACGAACGATGACAAATTGCCCTTTTAATTATGCTACCATGATGGTTCTCCTGTATATTGGATTTGTTCTTTCTAAATAAGTCGTACATGAATTACTGAGCATGGATAGACATGTATTACACTCCTTGGTGGCCCATAGAAAAGCCGCAAAAGCGTTAATATACATTGAATCAATTTATCTCATAATTTCATATTTATGCTCCTTGGTAGCCCATAAGTGAGCGAAATCCTGGTGTTGGTCTTCAACATCCTTAGTGCTTCAGTAATTATAAATTTGGTAAATAATCAATGCCGCCTTGTTGGAACTTTATATATTTTTTTGTTATCTGCTGTTTCATATTTGACAGTTATTTTATCATCTCAAACAAATAGATGACAATTAGCTCAGAAAGAAGGGTTTGGGAATTAATGTTTCAGCCATATGGGTATGTTGTTGATAATGTATATATTGCTACGTTTTCGTAGTTCTTGAACTTGCAAATATACAGTTGAGATGTCATGGAAGGGAAACTTTTAAGATGCGGCATTTCACTTTTTAACATGATTCATAAACATGTTTTCATAGAAGAAATAGAGTTGCTTTTCCTTTGCTATACAATTTTGATTTTCTACCAATTTGATAATCAAGTTATGAGGGTTTACTGTGATTTATATTGGCCAATAATAAGAGTAATATATATATCATATTTAAAATGGATAATGTAGTGATTTAAAAACAAAATAATGGTAAATGGGAGTTTGTTGGGATATAGCATGAAGGGATGTTAGTATCTCTCAAGGAGATGAATGGAAGGACTTTTAATTTGTCAAATAGTTGAAGTAGTTCATTAACATGACTTGACTTGGGGACTATTCTGATGTTTCCCAATGTTCACCAAAACTCTTAGGTACCTATGGACCAAAATTATTGATTTCTAAAGAAAACCTATGAGCTCTTTATTGTACTGAACAAACAATTTATTTCATGTCACGGAGTACTACGTTAAAATTAAATAAAATCTATTAATGTTGACAAATAGAAACCTTGGAGTGGCAAGGAGTTCTTGAAAAGAAAATGATCAAGCGAGTAGCATGTACATTTTATTTGCAGTCGGACTTATTGAGTGGGTCAATTTATGTTTATCTTTCCTTCAAAGTCGAAATTCTTTTTAGAGAGTAGCTCTGTGATAGTTGAAAGTTATGCTTTTTACAGTTATTCCAGTAGGGATGAAAAGAATGACCTGGTTTTAAGAGAAAGGACGCCCTAGTTCGTGCGACAAAGTCAGTAATGTAGGGTTTTGAAAGGGAAATAGAGTGATACTGTTAGTGTTACTAGGTTACGAAGCTGAGAAAGTGCGACCATGATACTCATAAATTGAAAACCTTTTAAAATGTGCAATAAGGAGCTGTTGGTAAGTGGTAATGAACTTCAAAATACATGGCGGATAGACAACTGACAATAAAAAACCCCTAAATCGCACGAACCAAACATGAATGGCAGTATAAATAGTGAATCTATGTGATTAGACTCGATGTAAGAGTGTAAGTGGCATGAAGGAATAAACTCGCGATCAGGCTTCTGGTAAAATGGTACGTTACATGAAAATCGCGCGACCAGCAGGTGAAAGTCAAGCAGAGACCTTCAAGTCGTGCTCGTGAGTCTTTAAAGCTGGCAGAGACATTCAAATGGCGCCCTTTCCAAATTCGAGCCGGTTAGAATTAAATGGCACGTGTTGGGGAGCTTTACCGTAAATGTATGATGAATATGGGAAATAAGAAGTCTGGGTCTGCCTGTCTGGATTTTTTGCGTCCATCATTGGTTTGTTTGCCTGTAAAAATTATAGTTCTTGGATGCATTCATCAGGTTTCAGAGGATTCGCTAGTTTCGGAGTCGTCGAGGACATTCATTCATCGAGTTACAAATAATAGCAATAGCTATTTCCGTTTCCACACACAGCTTAATGCCGATTTTTAGGTGTTTTATTTATTTATTTGGTGGTTTAGAATAGTTTTGTTTTGAATTTATTTTTCTTCCCGCATTTTGTTTAGTTTTAAAACATTACTTCTAACCCTAATCTTAGCGGTTAATGTTAACCCCAATCTTAACCCTAACCTTAATGCTAACCCCACTTCTAATAATTTTGTCTTATGTTGTGCCGCAAATGCTACTAGCATATATATTTATTAATAATATATATATAAATGCATAGATATCCTTCTCGAAACGTTTATTACACTTTTATATGAGTAATTGATTAAAAGATAGATGCCTTGAGAAGGATATCTCTTGGTGTTTTTATAAATGTTATTAATAAATAATATATGTATACTAGTTTAAAAACATTACTTTTAGAATAATTAATTGTTTTGAACACATGAATTTTTAATTATGATGGACATTATTTGGATAGTTGTTTGTAATTTCTTTGATTAAATGAAATTGCACAAAGTTGTCAAGATTTGCATTTATATTGTTTGCTCAACTAGGTTGTGGTTGTATATATAACTTAATTCTTGAATTCTTGAAATCAATATTACTTGTGTTGTCTTTCTTTTTTGAATCTTGTTTATATTGTTGCAACTAGTTGGAAGGTGGTGTTTGTGCATTTAGTTTGTTATCAATCTAGTGATTGTATTATGAGACAAAAACATAGACAAATAATCAAACAATTTAATACAAACCCCTCCAAATTGAAGTCATTATTAGTATTGATATCCGTATCTTTTTTATTATTTGGTGTATGGGGTCAATTTATTATAGGTTTTAGTTTAGATCTCAAGTAGCTTCCCCTCTAAATTTGAAAAGTTTTATCCTCATACATTATCTTGTTGTTTGTTGTCTTACAAAAGACAAATTGAAATGTTTAATAGTTTTAGGTGATTGTTGGAAAATGAGATACAATATGTCAATAAGTCAAGTTTGTTATGGGATAATATTTATTGTTGTTTGATTGAAGCTTTTCATCCTAGTAGATGATGTGTTCATACATTGGATCGTAGAGGAAAGTAAGTCTTGTCGAACATGTCTTTTAAAATCTCAATCAAGCAAAGGTTGTTCTTTACTAATTGTTCTTGAACTTAATAAGATATTTTTAGCATTGGATAAATAAACCCATCAAGGAATGGGTGACACCTATGATAACAATGGTCTACCTTTGCTTCCTCTACTATGGGGAGCTAGAATTGGTTCTTTGGGTTTTTCAGGTTCAATGATTTTTTTTTGTGGATCAAAAAAAGTTATATAAAGTTCCATGGTGATAGACACTCAATATCCAAATGTAGGCATTGCAACCTTCACCACAACATGCAATATTTTGAGAGTGGCCCATGAAGATATTGCAACAATTTTTTAGTTAAATCTTTGGTTAGAGTGGCAAAATTGTTGCACTATTTTGTTGTAGCATCAATCATATGTCTAAACTTGTCCATGACGATCATTCTTTCTACCCAATTGTCAAATGCAAGGAAGGAAAGGGATGAGCACATGTGAGAATTTGTTAGCATGATTTTGTCACCTTGTTGATGAAAAAAGTGTTGCTCTGAAGCCTTCTTTAGAGATTATTCTACATTGTTTTATCAATACATTTCTTTTAAAAATTACTTTTATGATTAAAAGTTGATAAGGTTGAAGAGTGAGAAGAAGCTCTTGAGTAAGTGGTTAAGATGGGGATGACATGATTACCACTAGCAAAATTTAAAAAGGCTTAAAAGTTATATTTGATCATCTCTTGTAAAGAGTAGTAATTGACATAACTAACATGAAGAGACAACTTCATCAAAATGTTAATGTTCAACAATATCATTGACATCCTCAAAAAAGTAAGATGAATGGCAAATTTAGATTATCTTTGCTACCTACAATCGTTTGCTTTAGAGAAATGAATGATAAATTTAGAGTATCTCCTCCACCCACAAGGCATTGCTTTAAAAACACCTCTTAAAATAAATTGAATATTTTATGTTCTTTCTATGATATAGGAGACCATGATGATAAATATTGCCTTGATATGCATTGTATTAGCTCGTGAATTTTTCCTAAGTGCATGAGGATAACTCATAGAAAGATCCACCAACAATGTCTTCTTATCAAGAGCTTATCTTTGTCCCTTAATCAATAGATCATGAAAATAGTTAAATTTTCATACATCTCACAAACATTACACAATTTCTAAGAGGAAGGATTGTTGATTAGATAAGGAATTTTTGTGTTTGACATAAAAGGAACTACCCAAGCATATTATATGTTCTTTGAAGAAGACAAGGTCTCCTAGGCCCTTGTGAAGCATAATGATGATCTATTTTTTTATGAGATGAAAGGACATAAAATGTTGTGGTTGAAGATACATAAAATGAATTCTTCTCTATATCGAAATGATTGTTTATATTTACACAAGATAAGGTTGAGGGAAGTTCACAACTTGATTAAGACCATTGTTTTCTATTTGAGGATGATTCAACATATTAGTCACATTTTGAATCAAGATTGGATATGGAGAATACATTGCCAAATTTTAACATCTTGTAGCCTCTTGAGAGCAAGTCATTAATTGAAGAGACTACAAATTGCATTTTTAGGTTTGAATAATCTTCATCATCATCCTCAATAGCTCCTATGGATATTAGTGGAGAGGTAAGTGATGAACACTTCATGGTTATTGACAAGTTTATGTCATAAAAGATCACTACAATAGAAATCTTAATAAAAGAAAACATGATATCAAATGATCATGTTAACACTTTGGCTTTTGTTTTAGAAGACAATTGTTGTGTGATAAAAGATCACCAATTAACTACTTCTATTGCTTGATGATTTCTTTGAAGTTGTTATAATAGGGCTAAAGAGGTCCAATTTGCATGAGGCTCATAATTATGATGAGAAGTTGTAAGATGTACTACCATAGGGGGAATTATAGGATTTTACAATATATCTCCAAGAATAAGCAAAGTGTCTCTAAGAGATGGAAATAGAGGGTTGCTAATTTTTTGAGCTTGTAATGATTTTTTCTAGCTAGTTTGTTTCTTGATATTTGTCTGTAGGTAAAAAATATCATTTTTATGCATTCATATTTATCATAAAGTGTTTCCCTTAATCCATAATTACTTTCATTGACTCTTTTGTGTTTAGGTTAGGTTGGTTTTGATCAAGTGTTTGAAAACAAACTTTACTCTTTGTGGAATGACTAAATGGGAATAGTTAATAACTAGAGATTTTGAAGTTTTCTTGTAAGCCAAGTAAATTCCACAATCCCAAAAAGAACCAATTATTAAACGCCAAAATTTTTGATGGAAAATAATCTTTTGTTTAGTTAGGTCTAGCCAAATTTTTGTATTAAGTCTTGGCCAACTTGTTTTGTCTTTTTAATGTAGAATAAAATCAAATAGGTGATTTTTTTAACATCCACGATAGAATAAAATATAATAGGTGTTTTTTTAACATCCACGGGGCAAATATAGCCCTATGGGACAACATCTTTTTTTTTTTGAATTGCTGATATTTTGCTATTCAATTTGTGTTATGCCCCCTACCCCTATAGTATGTATAGTGTTATGAGTAGTCGACTTGTGGCTACCTTAACTCTTAAATAAATTACATAAGTATTTAGGTCATTCTAGGAGTTATACTTAAGTATCTAGGTCGGCTTAAGTGGCATCCAAGGCTTTATTATGGTATATATAGGAGGTATAGGTTAATTATTATCATTAGTGGAGTATTGTGTTCTTATTGAAGACTATTGGAGGTATCCCCCTTGAAGTGGATTAGGGGATTACCCATTTGAAGTGACATTATTATCAATTTTTTGCAACATATTTCAGATTATGTTATTATTATGCAAGTTATTACATAACAAGTGGTATTAGAGAATGATCTTGGCATCATGACGACAAGATCTTTTTTTTTTTTTTTCAATTTTGGAGGTCATTTTGTGAAACACATCTCCCATATTTTGACAAATTTTTGTTTGATTTTTAAAATGTTCTTGAAGAGCATATTCAAGTAGCCAAAGTCCATATTTTAGAGGAATTGGAGCAAAATTGAGTGATTTATTGTAGATTTAGGGTTTATGCCCAAGTTATTTGGAAAACACATATCTTTCAAATCGTGTTGAATTTATTCTTAATTTTTAGTGGGTTTTTGCAACAATAAGAGAGGATCCTACAATGAAAATCTCAGAGTAATTGAAGCATAACTAAGTGTTTTATTGCATAATTAATGTTTCCAACAAATTCGATCTCAAGACTACAAAACACCTAATTTTTGAGAGATTTTTCTAGGAAAGTGTGATCTAGGCCTTGATAAGTTACAAAAGAAAAAGATTATCTTGACTTGATTTGTGTGATTTATTGTAAAATCATCTTTCTAGAATTTTTTCACAACAAAAAATAGCCACAAAATGAAGAAAAAAAAACAATAAGTAGAGCACGAAAAAGTGAAAGAGAAAGAATAAGAGCAAGATCAATAAAAGGAGCAAGAGAAAGAGAAAGAACAAGAGCAAGAATAACAACAAGAAGTAATAGTGGAAGAAGAAGCAAAAGTAAAAAAGGAGATGAAGAAGAAAAATAAAAAAGTTAGCATTAAAGATAATATTTTTATAAAGAGGAGGGCAATGTTATACCCCTACCCCTACCTTAACTCTTAATTGAGTCATATTATTATTATTATTATGATATTTACTTATTTAGGTCGGCCTAAGGCTTATATAGAATTTAGGGTTCATACTTGATAATAATAATATGCCACTTTGAGGGGGCAACCTCCTAATCCACTTTGAGGGGGATCCCTCCAATAGTCTTCAATAAGAACACAATACTCAACATAATGATAAAAACGTACCTATACCTCCTATATATACCATACTTATGCCTAAGATATCACCTAGGCCAACAATTTGATAATGAACTCCTTTTTTAACCAAATTTGTTGGAAACATTGTCATTGATGTCAAAGCTGAAAAAGGTATTGTTATCATTAATGTACAAAGTGAGAAGACAAGATCATCATTGATGTCAAAGAAGTCACTTTCTTGATGACAACAATCACTTATTGAATACTAGATTACCATCATTTTATGTCACTCCCCTATGATAGCCATAATTGATGAATGATGATCTTCAAGTTTAAATTAAAAATTTGAAGCTTGCATTAAGGTTTAAGGAGTATTTTTGTGGTCAATTCATATCAAGCAAATTGAAATTAAATGTATATAAGAGGAATCAAAAGAGCAACAATTATATTCTATAATATCCAATGATTAATTATGGATAAAAAATGATATAAGGCAACAAATATGTTCTCCATGAGCAATGTTTATTATTAACAAAAGGCATAAATTGAAGTATTTGAGAAGACAACGATTAATCAAAGACCAAACTAATGTGTTGGTTGACCTCTTTGCTTTTGCAATATAAATAAAGCTAAATACTTTTATTGTTGTGAGCCGACCCTTCTTTTGGATAATAACAAAAGACATAAGGAGTGATTACCCATGTTTAAAAAGTAGTGATTAAAAGAGAAGGAAAAAGAGTAGCAAATATATTAAAGAGAATTCAACACTCCATAGAAGGCAAAAAAAGTGATTATGAATTAATTTTCAAAGGTAGTGATTAGTTTTGGAAGAGGTGTGATTCCTTGTAGAGATATAACTTTTGGTAAGAGACACAATCTTTCATAAGAGACATCCATTGTGAGAATATATAAGGCGATAACATTTGTGATTTCAAAGAAAGCATTCCATGATATTCTTGAGTATAAAGAGGAGGAGGAGTAGAAGTATGAATTGTGAATCAAATATGTATTAAAAGTTATTGTGTTAATGTATGAAGACATGTGCTAGTGAGTTAAATTGATTTTAGATTTGTGAAGGACTATAATGTGTGTGAACCTAACTTGAAAAGGCAAGACTTACATCATACTAAATCAAATCAGATTTGAAAAAAAGAGATATTGTGTGGGATGCAATTAGATTTGAAAGGAAGAATGTTATGTGTTTATGGATCAAATTTGAGTGTGAAGGAGATTTATAGTTGGATCAGATTTGTGTATTGGTGAAGAAGTTTATTATATCAGCATTGAAGAATTGAAAGAGTTGAAGCCTATCAAATAGAGGTTGGAGCCTCTTGTTGGGTTGAAGCTCAGTTTGTGTGTCGGGGTTGGATCCTCCAATAGGGTGGAGCTTATCAAGTAAAGGTTGGATCCTCTTGGTAGGTTGGAGCTCGGTTGGTACAAAGATTTGAGATTTTGATAGTAGGTTGGAGCCTACAAGAAGAAGAAGAAGATTAAACTATAATATATATGCAATATTGTGTCACAATTTTCTTTGAATAGGGTTTCCACGTAAACTGTGTTCTTGTTGTGTTCCTAATTGCTAGATCTTACTTGAATGGTTTTATTGTGATTGGTTAATTTTTGAAAAGTAAAATTTTGTTAGATATTGATTCACCCCCCCTCTCAATATCATTGCGTTCTCAACAATATTCTCATTGAATATATCTTTTAATGAAGTTACCACTAAATTAGTTATGTACTTGACTTAGATGTCATTGTAAGTGTTATACTTATCTGGTTCTCTTAGACCTTTTCTCACCTGGTTAGTTAAGTTTACTCTGGGCATTTTATGGTACATTTAAGTTATTTAATTTTTATGTTGCATGTGTACTTTACCATACTATTGTATCTTGTATGTACTGTAACATTATTGGTAATAAAAGTTTCTTTATTGCTTCTCCTATGTGGAAGGTTTTTTTGGTTTTGTAGAAGATTCACGCTCCTGTGATTCCTTGAGGTGATGCCAATATGGTATCTGAGCTTTGAGATCTACAAACCCCTCTCAATTTTGCAGAGATTATGCCAAGAATTTTTTTTGTGCATCTTAATCTAGATCTAACCCCATGGTTGATTCTAGAAGACCCAAATATGTATGGATTGACTATAAAAAAAATATAGTTATGTTATAGTCTCCTAAAGGTCTTCCCACCCTAACCCCCTCCGACTCACCCCAATCCTCCCCCACTTTGGTCATATGACTTCCATACCATCCTTGTGTAGGTGTGGGTATCATTTGAATGTTTTTGAAACATATTCACGAGAATATTCATCTATTTGAATCATTATTCATGGTATAATTCTTGTTTAGAGGTTAAAATTATATTTATTAAATAAAATCTCTATTCTATTGTTAAGGGTATGGGGTTTGTAGACCCTTATATGGTCATATTGTCTATAGTGTACACAAGGGCTTCATTGGGTGTAGGACCTCTCCACCTAACATGGAGCAAATCTTGCAAGATTGTTGGTTGTGGGTACTCCACTTTTAGTAGGTCATGTTGGCTACTTGCCTGCCAATTGACATGGATGATGTTTAGTGTATTTTCTAGTGTTTATGACTAGTGCTTAAGTGCTTAACCTAGTGCTAGATTATTTAGATTTGTGTTACTTATATTTTCACTTGATGCTCAACCTCACCAACATACCTCCACTTTCAAGCACCCCTCCTTCATTTTTTTACTCATACTAGTGGCACCACCCATAAGCCACCTCAAGTATGGTAGGGATATAGTTTTTTTTTCCTACTTAGAGAAGGGAGTTTTTTAACTAAGCTTAAACTTTCACCTAGGGATTTAATTTTTTTAATTTCTTATAGTTGTTTGAAAGCTCTCTCTAAGTACTTCAAATTTTTTTTAAACAAGCATAACTTTTCCATATTAAGTTGAGTAAGGAATTCATTTGTAACATCCAATATTTTATTTAACAATCATTTTATTTGAAAATTATAAAAACCATAATGTTTAAATAGTTGATTTAGGCTTGTCAATTGTACAAATTACACTTAAGTTCCCTTTTGTAATTTGTTGAGGTGCTACAATTACATCCTTAATACATTTTTGAGGTGGTGTAAGACACAATTTAAGTGCCTATTTTTCCTTTTTATCTTGGTGTGTGTTACTAATTATGTCAAAATATACACCTATTGAGCTTCTCACTCCACACAACTATTATATATATAAACAAAAAATAATACAACTACTACACTTTAAGGGATGATTCAATGTTGGATAAAAAACTACACAAGTTCACTAAAGAGTATTAAAAAAGTCCTTCACGTGATTGTAATTTGTTATTTCACATTATGAAGTGCACAACAACTAAGCGAGTATGAGACAAGTGCTAGAAAAGGTATGGTGTTCACCTTGCATAATGTTATAATGTAAAATTAATATTACTTTTGATGTGCCTAGGGGAACAAGGGATGAATGCATCAGATGGTTTAAGAATTTTTTTGGTCACTTTATGTGTTGTATGTAACATTGACATAAATATTGAATATGATTTTATACATTGGGAATATTTAATATCGAAAAAATTTAGTGCCAAAAATAAAATGAGGGGAAATGATTTTGTAAGCTCATGGTATTAGTCACATGGTTTATGCAATACCACTTGGTCTATAAAAGAAAGCACATGATTAGTTGTTGAGTTTGGCTAGTTTGATTATCTTTTGTAAGTTACATATGTGAGAAGAAGAAGCATGTATTGGAATTTGTGGTTATATGATTCTCATTATCTTGTTCAGATGGAGTGCATGTAGAAAGCTTGATGATTTAGAGGTATTCATGGAGGCTTGACAGATGTATTGCAATATTTGTTCATGAGATGATATATTGGGTGTAGATACTTTTGGAGGTTGGATTTTTTCCTCTTAAGGTTTTTCCTAGGGTATGTCTTGTGTCATCTTGATTGTATGTTTTTCTATTATTTTGCATGAGGATTATGAATACTTGTTTGCATGATTTTTATCTTAGGTTCATGTGTAAACAGTTCTATATGGTTGAAAATTTCCTGTTATTTGGTATTAGAGCCTGGTTTTCAAGCTATGGGAGATCTCCCTATTACTGTTAACCCTTGGAATATTTTTTTTGTGTTAGTGTCTTCGATCATATTCATTTAGGAGATGATTATCATGATGTCATGGATAATTTTCTTACATGATATTGTGGGAACTTTTGACAGTGATAGTTTGGTGGTGTTGTATCTTCTTTGTTTGAAGATTGTGGTTCTACTTTACCCTTTGGGAGATCTTGATGATTTCTTTGATTGCATTGGGGTCATGTACGATCTTCAGTTAGGAGATGTTTATCATTATGTCATGTGTAGGTCAATATCACAGTCCAATGAGATCTTTTGACAATGATGTGGACTCATCATTTGATGATGAATGATCTTTTGTAGTGGTTGTTGGTGTTATGTAAGGGCTCTTGGAGCCTATTTCTTATATGCAATGGGAGTTTATTGACATATTGTATTCTATTGACATGAGATGGTTATCTTTATGTGATTTGGAGATGTTGACATCTTGATACCATAAAGGAATCTTGAAGCTTTTGGTTATGATTTATCATTTTGATAGGTGGTCATTGTTTATATGATGATTATTATTGTGCCATGGTGTACTCTTGATTATTGATTAAAGTGTTAGCATCATATAGATGATCCTAGGAGAAAATATGTTCACTTGGGACATATGATGTTCTTTCAAGTAGATGTAGATCATGACATCATGGAGAGTTCTTGATTCTTGAGATTGGAGCTTTGGCAGTGATATAGGATAATCTAATTGATGAATGGTATGATAATTTTTCTTGTGAGCTTCTAGTTATTGTAGTGTTACATTGGAGTTCAATTGGTATTAGATGATCGATTATACACCTTTTTCAGATTTGGGTGAGGTTAGGAGATATCTTATTTTTTGGATATCATGTGTTGAGATGATTACTCTTTGATGAGGTTTTGTGGGAAGACCAAGGAGCCTACACATGGGTTAGACATGAGTTCAACATGGACCTATAGAGGAGATTTTTCTTGTGTTGAGTCATGTTGACTTGGTTATCCTAGAGGAGAATTTTCATTCCCCACTCTTTGTCCTCTTGACAATAAGTCATTTGAAAGGTATTGCACACCATGTTTTCAAATGCATTTTTTCATGCTTTATTTTCTCATGTGAATGAGTCTTGAGCTATGATGTTGGTTTTGGAAGGCTTATTTGAGGATTATTTGGTATGAGTTTTTTGTTCCTTTATTTTCTATTGGGAATGAGTAATGGTTAGATGTGGATAATTATTTTCTCTTTAGGGTTTTATGAATGAGATCACACTTATCAAAATGTGAGCACTTAGACGTGTGTGTGGAAGGACATGCTATATGTTTTGATTCGCAATTTCTCTCTTTCATATTTTTATTCTTCTTAAATGTTTATGTTCACATAAAAAAAGAGTTAAGGTTTTTGTGGAGCTATGGTGATCACTATGTTTGTAGTCATGTGTAATTGAAATTCATCACTTTTTAGTGACAACATGCAGACTCCTTGATCTATTTCTTTTGTTGAGTGTGGAGAACTTGGGAGAGATATGTAGACTAGTGGTGAGAGTTTTACTGCAACAAATTTATTTGTAGGTTTTGCATATTTTTTAAAATGTTCTTTGGTACTGCATGATATTAATTAAACCTTCTATGTGATGCTATTGGTGGATCTTTGAATGCCTTTATCACTTTTTTCTTTTCTTTTCACATTTGACATTACCTATGCAATGAAAGTTATAAGATAATGGACTTGTGATTACAGATTGGGTTGGATATGTTGATAGAATGAGATTTACTTATTATGATTTATATAATGGTCTTGAGATATGGTTAGTTGGATATATTAGCAACTAGTTGTGGTTGCTATTAAAACTATGGCGATTATTTCTAAATAGTTATTGAGACATATTTGTTACCATTGGATTTAGTGTTTGTATCTGGATATCAATTTATGGAAGGACTTATTCTTTTATGTGACATGTTTGGATGGGATCTTATCTTTTTTGCATGAGCATGGAGAATGAGAGGATTCATGTTTGAGATGGTGTCCATCTTGATTAATGTTGCAAGTATCTTGATGGACCATATGGAGCACTTAGATTTCTTGATGTTACATGTTGGCTATAGGTATTGTTCCCTTGATGTTTGAGTTTACTTTTATCCCTTTTGCAATGTATACAAGTGGGAGAATATTAGAAAAATTATGTTTTTCACCTTGTATAATGTTATAATGTCAAAATTAATATTATTTTGGTGTGCCTAGGGGAACTAGGGATGCATGCATCACATGGATTAGACATTATATGGATACTTTATGTGTTGTATGTAACATTGAGATAAATATTTAATGTGGGTTGCACATTGGAAAAAATATTTAATATTGAGAAAACTTAGTGTTAAAAATTAGATGAGGAGGAAGTGGTTTTGTAACCTCATGGTATTATCAATCACATGGTTTAAGTAATACCACTTGGTGGTTATATGAAAAATTATTTCTATAAAATAAATAACATGAGTAGTTGTTGAGGTTGGATAGTTTGAAAATCTCTTGTAGGTTGCACATGTGAGGAGAGAAAGAATGGATTCTGATGTGTTGTTACATGATTATGATTTTCTTGTTAAAATGGAGTGCATGTAGAGAGATTGATGCTTTAGAGGGTATTCATGGAGACTTTGTAGATGTATTATAATCTTTGTTGATGAGATAATACATTGAGTGTGGACGCTTTTGGAAGTTGAGAGTTTTTTTCACTTGAGGTTTTTCCTAGGGTATGTCTTGTGTCATCTTGATGGTATGTTTATTTATTATTTTGCATATGGATTTTGAATAGTTGCTTTGTGAGTTTCTTACAAGAAAGAAAATGGAGTTGATTTAGATGGATGATCTTCCTATCTATATGATTAAGAAGCAACCTAAGAAAAGATAGAACCTAAGTGGTGAGTCTCCCTCTAAATTAAAGTAGAATAAAAATAAAAATTCCATTCCTTTCATTTCTTCCAAGTTGGCATGTCTATCTCTAAGGTGAAAAAGGAATTCGAGCATACTTGTAGTTTTTGTATCAAAATGGGACATGATGAATCTCACAATTTTAAGAGGTTAGAGACATTGGAAGAGGCCATATCATGGCATAATATTTTCATTTGCAAAGAAAAATAATTTCCGGCATAAAGTTTGTATTCAGCTACATATAGTTGAATACTTGATTTAGGTTCTTCAAACCACATGACTAATTGCTAGTAGTACTTCTAAAATTACAATGGGTAACTCTTACGAATTATAGTTTTGGGTACAAGCACTATTCAAATGATAGATGGTTGCATTGAAGATGTTTTCCTTGCTTTTGAGATTTCCACTAACCTTCTCTCTAGGTATCATATTTTTCATTATGGGAGTGGGAATATAATTGTTTTTTCTTAAAATAATGTGGTTATTTAAGAGTTATAGGATCCTTGGAGATATGTTTATTTAATGAGGGTTGATTACAATTCTCATTTGTATATGTTTTATGGATTTGATTCTTCATCATAATCATCCCTCATAGCACATCTAAATCCTTAAGCAAGATTTTACATGAACAATACACACATTTGAATTATAGGAATATTCAACAATAGAGCACATAGGAAATTGGTATTCCATAGGGTTCATATAAGGAGGTTTGTAAAGGTTGTTATCTTAGCAAACACCATTAGGACCCTTTTTCTAAGAATAAGGCCACTTGTGCTAAGGCGGGGTATATAGTGATTTTATGTCATTTTTGACTCTTATAGTTTTAGGAGCTAAGTATGTCTTCACTTTTATTGTTGACTTCTAATAGTGCACATTGGTGTACTTTCTTAAGTACAAGAGTGATATTTCAACAGTTTTAGGATGTTCAAAGCCTTTGTGGAGAAGTAATGAGTTTTTTTCTCTTTGATGGATATACACAAATAATGGGGGAGTATATGAATGAGGATTTTTATGATTGTTGTAGTGTGCATGGTATTCAACATTAGCACATGGTTCCTTACACTCTTCTGTAAAATGGTGTGGTTGAGAGGAGGAATAGGAATTTATAGGTGATGTATAGTTGTATTGTACGTACCTTTTGGGTTGAAGTACTCAATTGTGCCAACTATATTCAAAATTACATGCCCCATAAACTAGTGCAAAAATATGAAATTTGATGAGGCTTGGTCCTATGTCAATCTTGATGTTTCTTTCTTCAAATTATTTAGAAGTGGGGCTTTGAGCATTCTTTTGAAGAATAATATTTAACCTTTTATTTTTGTTGGGTAATGTGAGGATGTGGAGGCTTACAAGTTATTTGATCTTATTACTAAAGATATCTACTTTTGGAGAGTTTTCCAATTCGATGAGTCCTAAAATACATATAGATTTCCCATCCTTTGCTTCTTCATCATTTGAGGACACTTTTTTCTTGAGTATGGTGCATATGATGGTCTTGGTCCAACACCTACTAATGTAGACTTTTCCCTATTGGTCCTGCATTACTCTTGAGGAGGTTGGCCATAAATTTTATCAGACTCACTTCATATACTTCAAACATCAATCATTTGATTCATTCACTTTTAGCTAATTCGTAATTTTTTAAAATGTCAAAGGTATTCTATTAGATGACAACTATATGGCCAAGGAGTATTCTTCTTTGATGAGAAATCAGACATGGGATCTTATACATCTTCCTAAAGGAAAATATTTGGTTTGTTGCAAGTGAGTGTATTCACCAAATACATAGTAAATGGATCAATTGAAAAGTATAAGGAACATCTTGTGGCTCTAGGGCTTTCTCAAGTCAAGGGAATTAACTATTTAAAAAAAAATTCTCCTATTGCCAAGATAGATTCCATTCATCCCGTGCTTTCTCTTTTTCATCATAAGGATGGTCAATTTTCTATATGAATGTAAAGAGTGTCTTCTTGCACAATTATCTTCATGAGGATATCTACATGGAGTATTTGAGTCACTATCATTTGAGTCCACTATGGAGGATTTGTGACATGCGTATTTGTTTGGTTATTTGTGTTTGGAATATGATAAAGTAGATTCATGTATTGTTTGGAAAATGGTAATGAATTTTTTTCATGAATAGGTATGAATGGTTGACTAGATATGTTTTGGTATTGATCAAAGTGACATAGCTATGTTGATTGATTGAGCAATAGGAATGCTTGCATATGATAGAATATTGGATGACATGACTTGTGTAAGGGCTTGTTTCCTAAGTGTAGCAAGGTTATAATCTAAAGGTAGCTTAGCACCATTTTGTAAAAGTCTAAGGAAGTATGTGTTGGGATCCATAGTGATGAGATAATCTAATGCTTTAGCTACTGCACAATCTTGTTGTATTTCTAGTAGTTTTTCTTTTGTTAAATCCTTATATTTGTTTGTGATGTATTGTATGATAATATGAATGGAATGATGTTGGGGTGTTTGGTATTCGTTAGGATTGAATAAATAAGCAGGAATATAAAATAGAAGCTGTGTAACCCCCATGGGTGTGGTGACGTTAGGTCCAATTGGATTAAACTTCATTAGTTTTGTGTGTTGTGACCTTGTTTTAGGTATACAAATTTGATGACCTTGTAAAATATGGATATGAGGTGAAGGTTGGTGATGTGATGCGATATGAATGAATGTTGTTTCAAATTGGACTCTATGGAATATATGCTAGGTAGATTTGCAAAAAGATGATGAGATGATGGTTGTTGATTGATATGCTGAGAAAATTGATTGATATGTTGATAAAACCTTTAGAAGTCAAAGTTAAATCTAGATCTCCATTTGGATAAATTCTAAGGATGATTCTTGCTTGTACTAGACCGATGATTCCAAGGAAAAAAGTATGATGGTGAGTTTACCAACTTTTAATTACTCAAGAATCATACTAAAATTCACTCATAAATGTTGATGCTAATCCAACTATCTACTTGAAAAATATGATTTTCCAAGAAAAAACTAAAGTAGAGATAAGATGGGAGATCAAGACAAGATTATGACTAATATTGATTGTTGGTCAGTTGATGTTTGTTGTTTTTGCTGTTGACGATGTTTGTCCAAAGCTAAGATAGGAAACCATAAAATTCCAAGAATAATGGTATGAAATGGATGTGAAAATCGGTTCGTCATTGAATGATTGATGTTGGTTGTAGGGTAGGTGCACTACAAGTCTGAGATCCTAGGTTTGTGTGATGAATAATTCTAGAAAATAAAAAATAGAGTATTCTAAAAATGTTTGCACGGTCAAAACCATTAATGTAAGTTTCAAATATGTAATTGTGGGTATCAGATGCCCCACATGAGATATCAATACACCAAATTAGGGTCAAATATGACACTATATGTAAAATACATCATTGTAAGTTTTAAATTCTATTTTAAAATTTTGGTTTCAAAGTGACATAGAAATTTTAGCAGGTCTCAGATAAAATGTGACAAAGTACTATCAAACACATAGCTCTGGAGATTGGATGCACTAATGTGCATTCAAATGTAACTCAAGAGAGTCAAACGAAATAAAGGATAATCATAAATGATATAAGATAGTCAAATGTGCCACATTATCTATCAAATGCACAATTATGTGATTGTAAGTGCAATTTTGTGAGTGTTTGACTAATTGTGACAAGTTGTTGAACTAATTTTTGACTTGTTTGATTGGAAAAAGATAAAAATAATAGATAATATAGGAACTAACTACAAGGTAATGGTATGATTGGTATTCATGGGGCTTCACAATAAAAACACACCAAGAAGTACAACCTAGCTAGTAATATGAGTGTGTCGTACTAGTGTGGGCCCAAACAATAAAATATCATAGGATTGTGCAAATGCACGATCCACTCGCGAGAGGAAATAGCTAGGTCTCTAGTGACACAAGGGATCGCCTTCCTCCTTCCCTTGTAGGTTTTTACATCTCCAAATAAATGATCTCTCCTTAGGATAATACATATTGAGTAACTTTAGGCATGGTATTATACCTTGCACCGTAACTAGATTAGTAGTCACCGATCTTAGGTATCTAATAGCAAGGTTCATAGTGGTTCCAAGAATAGTGATCCCATTTGATAATTCTCGAGATGAGGGGGGTCTCCCCTCTTCTCCACACCAAATAAGTCTCGATAGATTGAGGTTCTTGCAACTTGGCTTGAACGATGCTGACCAGACCTAGAGGTACAACTTTCGTTCTCCCCCCTTCATATAACTTATTGGTAAATGTGGTTGGGATCACCCTTAGGTTGATGAAATCCCAAGGCAAACCTCTTACTGTAAAATAAAAATAAGGTACTATTTTTTTTTTCTTAGGTTCACACTAAGTGCAAGAGAAGACCATATTTTACTAGTACTCCTTGGGTGTACTTGACATGTGCAAAATAAGTGTGGTTTTTATCTCTAGGCTCCCACAAAGTGCAAGGAGAGAGCATACACACTAGAAGTTCACCAAACAGGATATACAATTCATTAATTAGAGCCCAAACAAAGTGTGAACTATGCTAGAAATCAAATAAATTAAAAATTTCCCATACATTAAATTCATTAGTAGTCTATTTTTACTAGTCTTTTCTTAGTGTTTGCCAAGTTGCACTAATTGACAGTCAATTGCAACTCAAGACTATCAATTGAGCCATTCTACAAAAAAATTAACCCACTGACAAAGAAAACAAAAAGAATGAAATGGGTTTGTAATATCAAATGCACCATTTTGCATATCAAATGTGTCGTTATATAGTCAAAAGTGTCATTTTGGGTTCAATTGTGCCATTTTGCACTTGTAACCTGAAAAAATCAAGAAACTCAATTAAAATGTCAAATCAAGGATGTGGGTCTCATCGAGTGTGCCAAAATGTGAGTAGAAACTAAAATTGATATTCAAATGAACTTCAAATAATAGGAAAATAACAATAACAATCAATAATCAATATACCAATTCAAATGATTAAGAAGACCAAATCTCAATGAAGCGTGTGCACATCAATATGAAAGAAATAATAACACAAATAATCTAATCTAATATATTTACCTCCACCAAAAATGCCTAGCCTTAGTCCATTGCAAGATGTAAAATTATGTTATTATGATGATATGTGGATTGCTCATAAAACCTAGCATAACCTTGTTAAGCAAAAGCATTGTAAAAAATAGTATAATTTGGCTACAAATTCGAGGGATTGAATAATCAAATGATGGATGTTTTATAGATTTCAGGGATGTTAGATCAACAATGCATGATGTGATATGAGATCAACATATGAGGATTGATGAGAGATCACGAGGAATGTGCATGAGCCTCCATGGATAGATGAAGTGGAGTGTATGAGAGTTAAGTGAGGTTGATTTTTAGTCAACTCACTAAATTTAGCAATGATCACTAAATTTAGTGGAGTTCACTAAGTTAAGGATGGAGGGATAAAAATAGAGTGATATAATTAAAAAATAAATAAAATAATAATTTTATCTATTTTTAGAGGAATGTGCAAACTAAGTAAATTAAAAAATTTATTTAATTTTGGAGGAACAAAATTAGCTAATAAAATAATTAAAAATTATTTAATTATGTAGATGAGAAGAATTCATGATTAATTAATTAAAAAATATTTAATTATGGGATTGGAAGAATAATGCAAGTTTTAATTAAATAATTGAATAACTTTAATTATGGAGGGAAGAATAATTAGAAATTAATTAAATAATTAAAAATTATTTAATTAAAGTGGATAAGGAAAATGATTAATGAATTACATAATTAAAATAATTTAATTAAAGGTGATAAATGAAATTGATGAAATAATTAAAAATAATTAAAGTGGGAAATGAGTTAGTTTAATCAAATAATTGCCAATAGTGGCATGGTGTGAGGGTTAAGTTGTTGTGATTTTGTTCTTGCCATCAAGGTTCAAACCCCATTGGGGCGTAATTGTTGAGTATTTATGTTGGAGATGAGGTCCTTCAGTTGTGACCTCACGGTTTATAGCTTCGGGTCAAAAGCGTTTACCCCTCTAATAAATTAAAAAAAAGTTTAATCAAATAATTCAAATTATTTAATTAATAGTGATGAAAGGGGTTATGAGTGATGATGATGGGAAATGACAAATTTAGAAGAAATGTGTTGGACATTTTAAGTGTCTACATAAACATATTTAATTAACATATTAATTGTGATAATACATTATTAATTAATAAGTAGGAGGTATTTTCTATAGCATGTCAAATTATGAAATTGCTGTCAGGATTCAACCGTGTAGTTTCGAGTCAAACTCATTGAACCATGTTTCATGAGTAGTGGTTCACAAGAACCCATCTCTCATGATAATGAATGGTCCACTTATCACTCATTGCATCTAGGCAATGCTCACAGAGGTTAAGCACTAGGCCTTCCCGAGAAGTCACCCATCCCAATACTCCTCTAGCTCAAGCGCGCTTAACCACAACATTTTTCCCAAGGTTATTAGCTTGCAACCCCATTTGTAAGCTAAGTATATTAATGAAAAAAAATATTTAGTTCTTTTTTGGTCAACTTAATTTTAAGTATGCTACTAAACATCCAAATCAAAATCAACTAATCAATCTATAAAGGTTCTTTTCTAATAAACCATTTTATCATCAATATTTAATAAATATTTAGTCTAAAGAACAAACTCAAATTCAACTATGATAGTCATAGTTGAACCTATTACAAATCAAACTCAGGGTCAAGGTCAATCCTAACAACTATAATCTTCACCAACACAATAAAATCACAATACATTCAACTTGAAAGAATTTGTCAATTTCAAGCTATTATCTAGCCTACATATGAGTCACTATATCATGGTTTACTTATTGACTAGACAACAAATATTTTTAATACAATACTACAAAGACAAGTATTGGCCACTTTGTTGTCACACATAGTTTATCTTACCATATGTTGATACAATTTTCATTCTAACAACACAACATTATAAGAGAAAAAAAAATTCCTTATAATTGTCATTTTAACAATACAATATTACAAGACAAAAGAAATTCTATCATTACAATATTTCAAAGACAAGTACTATGCCACTATGTACATAATGATAATAATTTTGAAGAAAACAAATGCCACATAATTATATAGGACTTGCCTTTCAAATATTGAGACAATAAAATTTATTCTATAATAGAAATTGTTCAACTTTTTAGTATTGCAATGTATTATGTCAATTCGTGTGTGACTTGAATTAATAAAATATATTAAACACATCTATGTATAAACAATTTTACTTAACAATCATTTAAAATCAAGTTATTTTATTTGCATTATTTATTAAATAATTATTTTTATTTACTTAAGATAATTCTTAAGTAAATAAAATAACACTCATAAATAAAAATAATTCTAAAGTAAAATAAAATAATTTCTCTTCACATTAAAAACAACTAATTATTATTTTTTTTAAAATTCTTAAATAATTATAAAGTTAAAAAATTTAAGATATCTATACTAGTTTGAATAAATGCTAAGGATGATTGATGATTCCGAGAAAAGAAGGATGATGGTGAGTTTACCAAATTAGAATTAGTCAAGACTCCTAAGAAAATTCACTCATAAATGTTGATGCTAATCCAACTATCTACTTGAAAAAGATGATTTTCCAAGAAAAAGATAAACTATAGATAATATGGGAGATAAAGACAAGAATATGAATGATATTGATTACTAGATGGTTGATGTTTCTAATTGTTGTTGTTGTTGATGATGTTTGTGCAAACCTAAGATAGGTAACCCTAAAAGTCCAAGAATAATGGTGCGAAATGGATGTGAAAATTGGTTTGTTGTTGAATGATGGATGTTGGTTGCTGTTTAGGTGCACTATAGGTCTTAGATCCTAGGTTTGTTTGATCAATAATTTTAGAAACTAAAAATTAGAGTATTGTAGGAAATATTTTCATAGTCAAAAGCATCAATGTAAGTTTCAAATGTGTAGTTGTGGGTATCATATGCACCACATGAGATATCAAATACACCAAATCATGGTCAAATGCAACACTTATATGCCAAATACATCACTATAAGTTTTAAATGTTTCATAGTATGAAAAAATTGGTTTGAGACTGACATAGAAAGTTCAACGGGTCTTAAATCAAATGTGATAAAGTACTATCAAATGCACAACTCTATAGATTAGATGTACTAATGTGCATTCAAATGCAACTCAAGAGAGTCAAATATGATAAAGGATAACCACAAGCGCTACAAGATAATAGAATGTGCCACTATAGGATTAGATATGGCACAATAGCTATCAGATGCACAATTATGTGACTATAAGTGAAATTTTGTGAGTGCTTGATTGATTTTGAGAGGTTATTGGACTAATTTTTGACTTGTTTGATTGGAAAGAGATAAAAATAATAGAGAATATATGAATTGACTGCAAGGTAATGGTATGATTGGTAATCATAGGTCTTCATGATAATAACATGCCAAGAAGTACAATCTAGCTAGTAATAAGGGTGTATCACACTAGTGTGGGCCCAAGGAATAAAATATTATAAGATTATGTTGATGCATGCTCCACTCTTAAGAGGGAATAACTAAGTCTCTAGTGGCACAAGGGATCACCTTCCTCCCTCCCTTGTAGGATTTTACACCTCCAAAGAAATTATCTCTCCTTAGGATGGTACAAATTGAGTAACTTTAGGTATGATATTGTACCTTACACCACAACTAGATTAACAATAATCAATCTTAGGTCTGTAATAACAAGGTTCATAGTGGTTTTGAGAATAGTGAGCCCATTTGATAATGTATAAGATGAGGGGGATCTCCCCTCTTCTCCTCACCACATGAGTCTTGAAAAACTGAGGGTCTTGCAACTTGGCTTGAATGATGTTGACCATATCTAGAGGTAGAACTTTCATTCTCCCCCTTGATATACCCTATTAGAAAATGTGGTTGAGATTTCCCTTGGGGTGATGAAATCCCCAAGCATGCCTCCTACTATAAAATAAAAAGAAGATACTAACATTTTTATTCTTAGGTTCGCACTAAGCACAAGAGAAGAGCATATTTTACTAGTACTCCTTGGGTGTACTTGACATGTGTAAAATGAGAGTGTTTTTTATCTCTAGGATCACAAAAGTGAAAGGAGAGAGCATTCACATTATAATTTCACCAAACATAACAAAAAATTCATTAATTAGAGCCCAAACGAAGTGTGAAATATGCTAGAAATCAAAGAAATTAAAACTTTCCCCTGCATTAGATTCATCAGTAGTCTATTTTTACCAGTCTTCTCTTAGTGTTTGCAAAGTTGCAAAGATATATTAGCTCCAAAAAATCTCAAGCAACGTTAGGGTTATAAATTAAAATAATAGAATCAAGTGAGTCACTATATTTAACAAAAGCATCATTATAATTATCAAAAGTATCACTATTATTATCAATTACATCATTTTACCTTCAATTATGTCAATGTACTGGTCAAATGTGCCACTTTGTGTCAAATACATTCATATTCATATGTGACTTAGGACTATCAATTGCACCACTCTACAAAAACTTCAACCCATTGACAAAGAAAACACAAAGAATCAAAAGTGGGCTTGTAATATCAAATGCACCATTCTACATATCATATGTGTCATTATATCATCAAAAGTGTCATTTTAGGTTCAATTGCACCATTCTGCACCTGTGACTTGAAAAATTCAAGAAACTCAATTGAAATGTCAAATCAAGGACATGAGTCTCATCAGGCATGCCAAAATATGAGTAGTGTTGTACCCAAACCAATTTTTTTGCTTCATTAAAGGCATTTTGCTTAAAATGGTTTAAACCTTGTAAAAATGATGTCAAAACATAGATTTTGGGAAAATCAAGTATGGGCTTGTTAGTATGATGTCAGGAAGATACTAGAAAAAAATTTAAAAAATGAAAATTAGGGCTTCTGGACCCCTGTTTTTAGGTAAAAAACCCTAAAAAATTGAAACTTGTCAGAATTGATTGAAAATTGTTTTAATTGGCTTATTTTGCTTCACGATCACAATGGTGAAGTTAGATTCAGTTAAAACTCAGTTTAAGTCTGGTGGTTAGTTTTCGCTTTTTCAAGTGAAAAGTTAGGATATCCGAGGTCAACAATGGCAGATGGCCAGGTGCCAGGGGTCGAAATCTAAGCTTAAAGTGCTCTGGTGAATATTATATGTCGAGATATGTCCAAAATGATGCTTCATCTTAGAGGGGATTTTCATTGAAGTGAAAATGCTGAAAAATGGCTAACTTTAGAGCAAAAGTGCACTTGTGAGGCAGGGGCACCCTTGATTTTAGAGGTCCAGATCAACTTTTTGAGACTTGTCACTTCCAAGAGGACTTCTTTAGAACACTATTAGCCTCATGGTGAGCTGGCCAGCTAGTCCAAAAAATATACCTAGCACCTGATACTGGAGATCTAATGTAAAATGAGGGAGATGCAAAAATGACTAACATTGGAGTGAAAAGCACGCCTCTTAGCCAGGGGCACCCATCTTTTTGAAGCACTAGATGGAGTTTTTTGATCAAATGACACCTAGGATGTTTGTCTCAGACTTGGTCTGACTTCACAACACATCCGTTAGCAGGTGAATCTGAGTTGTTGAACTATCGATATTAGGAGTCAAACATAGGGTTTTAGTCATGGTCAGAAATGTCTAGAAATAGCAAAAGCGCCCCTAGAGGCCAGGGGTGCCCAAGGTTTTGGAGCCTCAAATGGAACCTTTTTGGTCAGCACAAATACTCATCCTATTTGTGACAGTTCCAACTTTCCGTTGCATACCTCAACCGGGTCAGAAGACTTGTCAACAACCTGTAGCTGGAGTTTAAGTGGTTTTTAGCCAGTTGCAAAAATGGCTTCTGGGAATAAAAGTGCCCCTGAAGGCTAGGGGCGCCCATGTATTTTAGTTGTTAAATGATGCTTTTTATGAAAGTGTTCTTGAGGAGCTCTTGTTCAGAATCTATCCTTCACAATGAGCCTATCACCTAGTTCTGAAGTTTTGCCAAACACCGGGAAACTTAAGATGAAGTAAGGTCGGAATCACCTTGAAAATGATGAAAATGCATTAAAAATTCTTCTAAGTCTGAAGTCAAAAGCACCCCTGAAGGCCAGGTGCACCCTAAATTTTGAGGCCTTAGATGGTGGAATTAGGGTTTGCAACCTCAATGAGACTCTTGTCAGATTTGATCCTGGTCTTTAATGAAATTGTCAGCCAGTCAATCCGACTTGTCAGTCAATCAAAATCAATGATCGAACGTGAGCTCTGGTGATGTTTTCAAATCCAAATTTAGAATAAATTGGCTAAGTTTGGGAAGAGACGCCTAAAGTCAAAGGTTGACTTTTGAACTCAAGAGAAGTGACACCCTATAAAGGTGGATACAGTTAACTGAAATTAGTTCTTCAGTTTAACTCTTTAAGTCAGCTTCTTTTTTACTTCAGTTTTGCTTGTAGCTAGGCAACCTATTTTTGCATGCACATGTTAACTAAAGTATTGGAGGTGGTGCCCTATTTAGGGCATAATTTTCATTTAGTTAACTATTTTAAGGCCCAGTTACAAGCTAGGTGTTGGTTTTGGAGATCCAATAAGAAGGCTAGCGCCATTTCCAAGATTATGCATGCATTTATGATGTCTTTGAGGATAATTTATTATTTATTAAGGCATAGGCGTCCATTATTCTTCATTGCAGGTGAGAGAAAGCACACCTTTCTTGAGCAAATAATGATCTGAAGGTGATATAGGTATCTGTTTTCAGTGTTCTTCGTAGTGTCAAGTCCAGAATGTTCAAAGGAAGAATATTATAGACTCCATTTTTCAATTGCATGTAGACACAATCTAAGCTAATTCAAGTATAGGCGACTTTTTTAGAGACAAAACAAAAAATTCTATTTATCTCTCTAAAAATTCTTCTATTCTCATCTTAGGTATTCTCCTGCATGTCAAAGTAAATGACGAAATTTTCAGAAATAAATCATCTGGGTTCACATATTTCAACATCAGCGTCAGTAGCAAAACCCATGTCTTAGATTTTTTTTGAGAAAATTATCCCTCTACCTCCATTTTGGAGCACTGTGCTTTTTTTCGAAGATCTCTTTGCATGTGGGCCTAAAACTCATTTTTTCGAAAATTGAATCATCTGGGTTGGCTTAGAATTCCATTGCCTACAAAAACCATGTTTTAGATTTCCTCAGAAAAATTGCTTAGAGCCCCTATAACCTCTGTAGTTCTCGAATAAAAACCTTTTGCATGTCTTGCTAAAACTCACTTTTTTGAATTTCCGTCAATTTGAGTTTGTTTAGAATTCAATTCTCTACAAAACCCATGTCTCAAAAATTTTCCAATTTTTTTACTTCAACTGGCTATTTTTAGCCTATCCTAGAGCTTTTTTTTTAGTTTTTTCTGAAAGTTGTCCTAACATACCCAACTTTACAATGAAAAATATAGTTTTTCATAATACAATTCAACCCCATAGATTACAAGGCCAAATTGGTCTTGATTCATGACTTTTTGGAAACATACGATATAGATTTGGGTCATGTATACCTATCATCAATGTGAGCACATTGGAGGGCACTAGCAACACCACAATCAAAATTCTTGAGCGTTCCGGATTGCTGGCAGCAACGTCTATTCCTATCATGGTTTTCGATCTCAAGTTTGTGATTGCTTGCACTAAGCATTATGACTCGTCTACAAGACAAATCAGGTCAGTCGATGGGAGAGTATTTTGTAGCCTCAAGTCGAGGGACATTGAGAAGTGATTTGCTATTCCTCCTCAATCAGAAAATTTTGTTGTATCTATTCTAGATTACGACAAGATATGGGAAGAGGACAAAGACATATCACAGAGGAAAGTTGGGAGCAATGATGGTTGAAAATTCAAAAGACCAACATGCTGAAGAAATTTGGGCATGGTGAGTTCAAAGATGAGGTTGCTATCTTAATAACTTTGCTTAATCGAGTTTCAGGTCAAGAGGAAGCAAATATTTTTCGACCATGGATGTTCTATATCATCTCTTGGATTATCAACAAGAAGGAAAGCTTTGACTGGGCAATGTTTTTCACCGAGTGTCTTCACCAAAAAAATGCATAGTTCCTTAAAATTCATGAATTTCACATGGTGAATTTTTCGGTCTACTTAGTTGCGTTTCAAGGCAATTATAGAACTCTAAAGACCAATGGAACTCTTGGCGTTCATCACATTCATGAATATTACTCATAGTTGGAGTTTTCAAAGGCTAAACAACATTTTAAGGTGGTGAATGATTACTTTCTCATGAGGACAATTAGGGATCTCAATAATGAGATGTATATTAGGATTTCACCAAAGGCAAAATCAACGATGGAGACTTGGGCAGATTGGTTCATTCAATTCCCTACTTTCACATATATCTGAGTGTATGGTTACATCAGAGAGTCTCTAATGCTATCGAGGTAACCGTTAGACAAAGTCCTTTTCATGGAGTTTATGAGACAAGCACAAGAAGTTCACTCTTTTCTATGCAATTGACATAGGCCAACATTCACCTTTCCATTCAGATTGGGTATATACAAATACAAGTCTACTGTTGATTGCAAGTTAATGACGAATGAGTTATAAAAGCTCCAGCTCAAGTGTCTCCCTCAAAGGCGTACTTATAATCCTTTGGGTCATTATTCAACATGGTTTCAATGAAGCAATTCACATAAGACAACGCTTGAGGACTTTTGGGTCAACTGTGAAGATGATTTTGAGGTGCGTCGACTTCATTATTGTAGACTTACTCTTCCAAAACTTGCTGATTTCTTGTCAAAAGATGTAGATGGTTTGTTAGATAATGACAAAGAGGTGCTTCTTAATTCATTCATTAAAGACCAAGTTGCTTGCCAACCACTTCGCCAACCTGATTGGTATGTCAAGGAGAATACTTCAATTGAGGACCTGTCAAAATTAGATATTAAGAAAAGAATGTACTTCTTGGAGAGAAAAAATGAAGTGAAGGGTAGTTCTAGCTATAGAGCCGCTAGTAGGGTTTTCTTCACTACCTTCCACTTCTAGGTCAAGGCCTTGAGTTAAAGCTGTCTTGAAGCCGCCTGAAGGGGTCAAATCTAGTGGAAACTTGAAGGGGAAGAGCATCACAAAGCAGAAGCAGGTTGAGAAAGCACCATAAATACTGGTGGAACTAGTGGTACAGGCTGAGGTTGATTCATCATCTCCAAGTCCACCATTTTCTCCACGATCATCTCCTATTGATATCAACTCGAAGCTAGAATCTCTAGTTGGTGAGACTTTTGTTATAGTTGATCTATCAGTGGTTGAAACAGGAGGAGAAACTTCTCCTCGAGAGGACAACGTTGATCATTCGTATTGGCTTAAGAGGTCATTGGGAAGAGAAAGGAATAGGCCTTCCTATCAACTTGATTTTTTTTGAGTTTGGTGATCTTTATCAGGATAGGTCGAGCAAGAGGATCAAGAAGCAAGTGAATATTGAGAAGAATCCTGAAGCAAATATCTTCATTGAAGTTGCTACACCACCAGAGGGAAAGAAATTGGATGAAGTTGAAGTTGGTGATTTCACCTTCGTCAAAGCGAATCTAGGAAAGAGCATTCGACATATGGGCGTGAGCCTTTTGAAGTTCATCGCGAGTAATCTAAAAGAGTGTTTCATGAAGGATAGAGAAGATAAGGAAACCCTCAAGGCTGAAATAAGGTAGCTCCAACAGTACATCTTGGATCTACTTCATGGAAACGTAGGACAAACATCTATGCTCCCACAACTTCGAGAGACACCTGCACATCAACAGAGACTTGGTCATTTGGTCAGTTAAGGGAAGCTCTCGGACAATTGCATTGAAGACTTCATCGTTGTTGATAGATACTTCCTCGTAGAAATGTATCAGTTGAGGTACGAAGGACATGAGATTCATCAAAATATTCAATAGCTTGAGATATTCATAGTAGAACACAAGCCGAAAGACTTGATACTCATATCTCCGCTGGCAATTGCCCATGACGCCATTATAGAGAAGGAAGATAAGAAGAAGGTTTTCGCTTGGAGAGAACATCTGTTCAAAGTGGAAACACATGATAGGTTCTCTACAAAGATGGTCGTGCTTCGAGAGAATGTTGTTGCAGCTCTCAGACTTATCAACGAGTTCATCACCCAAATCCCATGTCACTATTCATGTGAGGATTGTACATGCATTGAGTTAGAGGTAGTTCAAGCTGAGTTCAAGAAACTAGTTCGTGATAACCTAGGTGGCGATCCCGAGGTGTCCAAATTGGATAACTTCTCAATGATGACTACTAGTTTAAACAAGGTGATTGTAGAAGTTAGAGATAGTTAGAGGGAGATCAAGGATGGAGAAAAAATGGGGAACAAATAGTTCATCATTGTGGATAATGTTAGAGTGCTAGAGGATGAGACCATCAAAAAATTCATGGATGAGGTGATATACAGAGAGGGATTGTAGAAGACAATCTATTAGAATCTACAGTTATTTACAAGGATGAGTCGGAAGCAATAGTTAACTCAACGCCATTTCTTGAGTTCTCATTGCTGATCTGATGTAGGCATATCTCATTCTTGGAGATATATTCACAGGAGGATGGACTTTCAGTTAGAACCAATTCACTGATGTTAGTTATCAGTTAGATCTCATTTCAATAAGGACATACATGTTGCACATGTCCATTTAGTCTTGTCTTGTTTCAGTTAAATGGTGGTAGCTTTCCAATTAATTGTATAGTTTCATTTATTTAGACGTAGGGAATAAAATATCACATGCTTGCGAGACTGTAGTTGAATCAAGGTGATTTTAGGGTTCTCTACACCTTTGATATCTATAAATAAGAGCTCTTTGCTCATTTGTAAATAAATTTTGCATGTGATAGTAATATATGTTGCACCACCTTGCCTGAAATATTATCGTTTTGTATCCATTCACAAAATTTTGCATGTGATAGTAATATATGCTATGCCACCTTGCCCGAAATATTGTTGTTTTGTATTTGTTCATGAGATTTTACTATGATGATAAATGGTTGTCCATCCTTTCCAAGATTTTATGATCATGATACTTGTTCATCTTAGTGAAATATAGTTGCTAGTTAGATCATTTATTGTATGCGTGTCTTGCCAATGCAATTTTCTATCCTAGTTTTCTATCTTATAATGTGATAATAGTTGTTCTTTCAATCTACGCCTCAGATAGGGGTTCCTCCTCCTTGGAAATTTGGAAAGAAGAATTATTGTTTAAGTGTTGTTACCAATAAGCTTGTTGCATAGCTACACCTCGGATAGGGGTTCCTCCTCCTTCGAAATTTAGTAATTGAGCTTGTTGTTTGATGTCATGCCTAATAAACTTCATAGTAGCCTACGCCTCGGATAGGGGTTCCTCCTCCTTTGAAATCTTGTTGTAATTTTTTTCATATACCACATTCCTACTCCTAATTCCTCATGCCCTATTTTTCTCGAGGGAAAAGGATAGATTTAAGCATTTAGTTAGTTGTAGTAAAGATCTGCAAAACTAGAGAAAATTCCTAGCTGCAACGTTCTTGGTTTCCTTAACCTTGTGCCTCTTCCAGTCCAGTAAAAAGGATAGGATTTAGAATCATTTATTTTTTCACGCATATCAGAAAAAGAGGGAGCTTCCCCTCCTAATTTAAAGAGCAATCATTACACACCTTGCATAACTATCTATACCAACTTGCACTCCAGAGGTGCTAATTATTACACCAACAGTTTTTTGGCACCCACCGTGGGGCACAAGGCAAGAAAACTTCAAGAAATATTCACGCTTTATGTCACGGGAATGAACATCTAGTGTCCTACTGCTCCAATTCAACAACTAGGACTCACTCTAGCTATGATACAACCAAACTTTGTGTTGATTCAAGGTGAGCAGTTTGACATCATCAGTAGCCTACGAAGTTTTATCTTTGACAATCATACATAATCTACTCAATGGAGGAACACAACTACTACTCTAGACAAAGAAGAAGAAAGGGTGAATCTTGTAGTCGGTCGACCAATTTTTCCACCATCTACATGGGAATAAAGCATCCTGGCTCACCTGGTATACATCAGAAGGTGAAATAATCCTCTCTTTCAAGAAGATCTGATCTTTGAGGAGGTTTCTAAGAATTTCCTAGAGGAAACTGAAGAAGAATCTCTAGTCCCAACTAAAGCAATGGGCAACAACAACAACAAAAATCATAATGGTTGAAACAAAAGAAATAGAAGACATCCAACCCCACTGCCTTGGGGAGACAACATCGGAACGTTGGCCTTAACAGGAAACTATGAGCTACCCAAGGGATCACGAAAGAATTTTCCTCAATTCCATGGTGATGGATCTCGACATCTTGATGAAAACATTTCAGCATTCACAATGGCATGCTCCATTTTGCATGTTCCACATGAAGACATAGTTGTTTGTCTCTTTGTTGAGACCCTAGAGAACAATGCTTTAGACTGGTTCAATAATCTTGAATCGGGCATTTTCACAAGTTGGTTAGTCATGAGAAAAAATTTATTGGCGAGATTCAAGCCTACTGAGGATAGCTACCACTTATTTTCACAACTATCAAACTCAAAGATGGAGCCTACAGAACTGATGTGGGATTTTGTAGCAAGGTTTAGTTGCCTTGTCACACATCTTTCCCATACACTCAATCCATCTGATGAGATTTTGATGAGCAACTTCATCAATGCACTACCATCAGAAATAACCTTTTTCTTGAAAGTAGGCCAAGGAGTATATCTATAGCTTACACAAGAAGAGGCAATCAAAATTAAAGATAATATGATCATGACGAGAAAGATGAAGAATGATTCAATCAAACTGCTTGTTCAAGCTTATGCTGATCCACTGCTACAAAAGATAGTGAATGAGGTGACCATTCTCAAAAGATAGTTACCCACTCAAGGGAAGCAAGCATTTCCCACACAACCGCCATATCAACCTCAACAACCATACCAGCCGAAGAGGAATAACTTCCAGCCACTCAACAACTACAAATCAAGGTTCTCGCAAGGAAAATAAAGACAACCTATTGATATTGAGAAGCCTATTAGTCTATTTCTCTTTCCATGACACTGTTGAACACACTGGAGCTACATGTCTGAAAAATCAAAGAATGAATTAGATCATGGGATTTGCTGATGCTACTCCAAGTACAAGTTTCATACCTTCACCAACTACAAATGTTGTCTCACCACAAATGAATGAGTTTTATGGTGACTCCGCAATGGGATACTTCGACAGAGAACCCGTTAATGAAAAAGAAGAAGACTACCACCAATACTCTCTTGCGGTGAATCATGAGAACATCTCATCGCCTGTGTTCACACATGCATAACATTTCAAAGCACAAAAAGAAGAAGAGGAAAAGTGGAAGATAGATGAAAAGGGAAAAGAAGTTCCTTCCACTTCCAATCCCAAGTCTTCAAAAGTAAACACCGTGTTGGTTGCTTAGGACCCAACCTCAACAAACTTTGACATTGTGTCTTCCATGATGAAGACGAAGGTACAAATATCACAATTAGATTATCTTTAGGATCATCAATGACATCTGGATTGAATCCTCAAGGTGGTAAAGAAGATGGTTGTAGTACAACCTACATTGCTTGAATCCTTTGTACCAACAGAAGACAAGCCAAAATCATTCTATATATCCTTGTATATAGGAGGTTTTAAACTCAACAATTGTATCATAGATAGTGGAGCTCCAAAAAATGTGATGCCCTTACAAATCATGAACACGTTGGGAATTTCATGCACCACAACCCAAGAAAAGTATTATTCACTTGAGTCAAAGCCGATTTCATTGGTCAGTCAACTGAAGGATGCACAAGTAAGGCTATCATCTTATCCTCAAAAGAAAATCATGATGACTATCTTGATCACTGACATTCCAACCAATTATAGGATGTTTCTCAGTAGGATTGTCTGCAAAGACCTTAGAGGTGAAATTTAATTGGATTGGTCATTCGCAACAATTCCATTGAAGAAGGGTAATTTCAAGCTGAAGCCTGAATCCAACTCAAGGTTCACAGTGGTGAAGTCCCAAGATCCACATGCACAAGTGTTATATCAAGACATGGGTCCAGGGACATATGCTATGATATTTGGTGTAACTGAAGACTATCAAAAGTTCACACTTTCCATGACTACATCATATGAAGAATCAAAGGTGTGGACAATGCAGTTCGACGACAGTTGCTGAACATCAGGTTCAAGAGCGGGAGTTATGATATTTTCTCCTGAAGGTCATGTATATCCATTCACATATAGGTTGCAATTTGAATGCACCAATAATATTTCTAAATACGAGGTGCTCTTATTAGGTCTCAAGAATGCGAAGGATATGGGGATCAAACTACTTAGAGTTGAAGGAGATGCAGAGCTGATTGTTAAAAAGATCAAGGAGTAGTTTCAAGTTAGAAAGAATCACCTTTAATCCTATAGGTAGAGGGTGTAGAATACTATCAACTGGTTTGATGTGTTCAACATCAAATACATTCCAAGAATAGACAATAGCAGAGCTGATGCCCTTGCAATGTCATTCACTCTTTTCATTCCGCATTCTGACTTTCGTTAGAATTCTTTTGCTATTGAGTTGATCTACAAGCCAACTACACAAGATAATGCAGAGAACTGGAAAGTCTTTGATAACAATGATGACATCAAAGTTTCTCATCATGGGAGACAACTACAAATAATTGTTCTTTGAAGGAAGTTCTACTCCTTTTAGAGAGTCAATTACAAAAGACTCCGAAGCTACAAACTCTGGGATCATTTAGTTGAGAAAAAATCAAATTCCTAAGGGTTTTATTTCTTTAGAGAATATTTTTGACCAGAATGGGTGAAACATCCAAGATCAGAAGATGTCAGGTGTTAATACTTCTATAGAGCATTACCAAGTGAACATCGACACTGAAGACAAGCCCCGACTTGTTAATCTAGGCAAGTGTTGTATTCCAGAAGACGTTGAGAAGTTTACAGCCTTGTTCAAATAATACAAGGATGTATTTTCTTGGTCTTATGAATACTTGAAGGTCTTCACACCCATAGAATTGTCACATAAAATTCTTCTGAAGTCTGGTGTCAAGCCTTTTAGGTAAAAGTAGAGACATTATAATCTGTGGATTCAAGATACTATCTACACGGAAATTCAGAAGATGGTGGAATCAAAGATAATTTTTCCAATTCACCACTCCACCTGGGTGTCTAACATAGTTCCTGTGCACAAAAAGAACAGTGAAATCAGAATTTGCGTGGATTTCAGGAATTTGAATCAATCGTCCTTGAAGGACAACTACCCCTTACCAATCATGGAGCATACCTTGTAGAAAGTCACCGAATCAAAGATGCTATCACTTCTTGATGGTTTCTTTGGATACAATCAGATTGCAGTGGCAGAGGAGGATCAAATCAAGACATCTTTCACCACACCATGGGGAATGTTTTCTTATGAGAGGATTCCTTTTAGCCTTATCAATGTTGGTGCTACTTTTCAAAGGGCCATGGATTTGGTGTTTGGGGATCTCAAGAATAAAATAATAGTTGTCTATTTTGATTCAGATAAATGGGAAGACTATTTTTTGCATCTCACTAAAGTTTTTGAAAGATGCAGGTATCACAAGATCTCATTGAATCCTAAGAAGACTATCTTTTTGGTGACGGACGACAAGCTACTTAGCCATATCGTTTCCAAGGAGCGAACCAAAATTAACCCAAAGCGGTTGGATTCAACTAAGAACCCGTCTCTTCCAACCAACAAAACACAAGTGAACTCCTTTTTCGGTAAAGTCAACTTTATTAGGAGGTTTTTACTAGATTTTTCAGACTTGATGAAGGAGATCTTAACTATGATGAAAATGAAATCCACTTTCATATGGACAGAAGAAGGCAAGCAACCTTTACCAAAATCAAAGAAGCTATTGCTAACACACCAATGTTGGTTTGTCCTAACTTTAAGAAGGATTTCATCCTCTATTGTTCTGCGTCAGAACACATATTGTCTGCTATATTGACTTAGAATCTCAATGAAGAGGGAGAATATCCAATTTCTTTTATGAGCACTAGTTTTAAAGGTAGTGAATCACACTATTCTCAAATTGAGAAGAATGTGTATGCTGTCATCAGATTTATTAAAGCTTTCAGATTCTATATCTTGAATTCTCATACAACGATGTTTGTTTCCGATCCAGTAGTGAAAAGTGTGTTGACTCAACAGGAGATGGGCACGAAAAGAGGAAACTGGATTGTAAAAGTTTAAGAGTATGATCTAGAGATCAAGCTGACCAAGCTTGTTCGTGGGCAAGGTCTTTATCAATATTTAGTAGAAGATGGAGATCAAAAGTATCACAACAATGGTGGAATTGAAACTGAACCTGAAGAGGACCTTCCTTTGGTCCTATTAGTTGATTCTGTGGAGGAATGGTACACAACCTTGTGGTATTATTCAGCTTATGGAGAGTGTACACATCACATGGACAAATAGTAGAAGAGGACATTGAAATCGAAAGCACAAAACTTCGTACTTGTCAATAATGTTTTGTACAAGTGTGGCCTTGAATTTTTTTTCCTTTTATGTGTCAGTAGAGACCAACAACAAAGATTGTTAGATTCTTTTCCCAGTCAAGCTTGCAGTGGTCACTTCTCATCAAGAGTCACTGCATTCAAGATTCTACGAGCATGGTTCTATTGGCCTACCATGTTTCGCGACTAATATGAATGGGTGTATAGGTGTTAGACGTGTCGGCAGTTTGTTGGTAAAGTCAAATTGGTGGCCTACCATGTTTTGCAACGCATATGAGTGGGTGTAGTATAGGTGTCAGATGTGTCAACAATTTGCTAGTAATGTCAAATTGGTAGCTATGCCACTCAGGCCAGTCATTATCGATGCTCCATTCCAGTAATGGGGTATGGATTTTGTAGGTCCCATCAACTTGCATTCCAGCAAGGGGCATGTTTATGTCCTTACATTGATTGATTATTATACAAAATGGGTTGAAGTTGTTCCTACTAAGCAAGCTACCTTAGAAGTTGTTTGAATTTTTGAAGGAGAACACCATTTCATGCTTCGGGGTGCCTTACAAAATTGTGGCTGATAATGCAACGAGTTTCTCGCCAGAGGAGCTACTTAATTTTTTTTTATCACGACATCACACTGTCACATTCATCAGATTATTACCCACAAGGTAATGGATAGGCCGAATCTTCAAACAAGAACATATTCACAATTGTGCGAAAGTTGGTTGACTCAAATCAAAAAGCTTGGCATAGAAAGATATATGATGCTCTTTGGGCAGATAGAATTACTCCCAAAAGAGCCATTGATACTTCGCCTTTAACACTTTTGTATGGTATAGAAGCAATGTTACCCATTATGATGGAGTTGTTCGCCTTGCAGCTAGCACCCATGGTGGGGGATGGAGAGTTCAAAGATCTAATTGAGAAGAGGATTTTGTACCTGATGAAGCTAGAAGAAAGGGTGGAGGTCGTCAACATAATCCCTCAGCATCAAGAGTGAGTGAAGAATATTTTTGATAAGAAGGCTCGTCAGTAAGGCTTCGAGATTGGAGATCAAGTCCTGTTATGGGACAAAAGGCATGAGCCTAAAGGAATGCATGGAAAGTTTGATTCCTTGTGGCTACGGCCCTTCCAGATTCATGAATCAAGAGGAGAGAACACATACATTCTCTCACATCAGGATGGAAGGATTCTCTCGCTGCCATACATTGGGCAATATCTCAAACACCTCATCCCCATGGGGGAGGAGTAAATTTTTGTGAATTATTTGTTTATACTTTTTTGTTATGTCGTAATGTGTTTCCCCATTCTATGAAGTTATGTCGTGTTTTAGGTGATTTAGGTAGTCTTGTTATAGGTGATTTTTAGGAAAAGTCCAAGTATTAGGTGATTAGGAAAGAAAGTCCTGACTCCAATGCCCAAACTGTTAAGTCACTGGTCTACAAAAACTCAGAGATTCCCAAATTATCCTATGTCATAGCTATTTGACATGGTCACCAGATGGAGCCTAATGTTGTACCCAAACCAATTTTTTTGCTTCATTAAGCCATTTTGCTTAAAATGGTTTAAACCTTGTAAAAATGATATCAAAACATAGTTTTTGGGAAAATCAAGTATGATATTTGAGTCAGTATGATGTAAGGAAGATACTGACAAAATTTGAAAAAAATGAAAATTAGGGTTTTTGGACCCCTATTTTTAAGTCAAAAATCCTAAAAAATTGAAACTTGTTAGAATTGACTGAAAATTATTTTGCTTCACGATCATAATGGTGAAGTCAAATTCAATTAAAACTTGGTTTAAGTCTAGTGGGTAGTTTTTTGCTTTTTCAAGTGAAAATTTAGGATCTCCGAGGTCAATAATGGCAGATGGCTAGGTGCCAAGGGTCAAAATCTAAGCTTAAAGTGCTCCAGTGAAGATTCTATGGTGAGATATATCTAAAATGATGCTTTGTCTTAGAGGGGATTTTTGTTGAAGTGAAAATGCTGAAAAATGGCTCTCTGGAGCAAAAGCGACACCCATGAGCCAAGGGCGCCTTTGATTTTAGACGTCCAGATCAACTTTTTGAGACTTGTCACTTCCAAGAGGACTTCCCCGGAATCCTATTAGCCTCGCGATGAGCCTTCGAGCTAGTCCAATAGATATGTCTAGCACTTGAAACTGGAGATTGAACACAAAATGAGGGAGATGCAAAAATGACAACACTAGAGTGAAAAGCGCGCCTCTTAGCCAGGGGCACCCATCTTTTTGAAGCACCAGATGGAGGTTTCTGATCAAATGACACCCAGGAGTTTTGTCTCAAACTTGGTCTAGCTTCGCAACGCATCCGTCAACGGGTGAATCTGAGTTGTTGAACTGCCGGTATAAGGAGTCAAACATAGGATTTTAGTCATGGTCAGAAATGTCCATAAATAGAAAAAGTGCCCCTGAAGGCCAGGGGCACCCAAAGTTTTGGAGCCTCAAATGGAGTCTTTCTGGTTAGCTCAAATACTAATCCTTTCCATGACAGTTCCAACTTTTTGTTGTATACCTTAGTCGGGTCAAAAGACTCTTATACAACATGTAGCGGGAGTTTAAGTGGTTTTTAGCCAGTTGCAAAAATGGCTATCTTTGGGAAGAAAAACGCCCTTGGAGGCCAGGGGTGCTCATGTTTTTCAGTAGTGAGCTTGTTAGCTAGTTTTGAAGTTTTTCCAAACATCGGGAAACGTAAGATGAAGTAAGGTCATAATCACCTTGAAAATGATGAAAATGCATTAATTTTTTCTAATTCTGAGGTCAAAAATGCCCCTGAAGGCCAAGAGTGCCCTGAATTTTCAGGCCTTAGATGGTGGAATGAGGGTTTGCAACCTCAAGGAAACTCTTGTTAGATTTGATCCTTCTCTTCAATGAAATTGTCAGCCAATCAATCCAACTTGTCAGTCAATTAGAGTTAGTGATCGAACGTGAGCTTTGGTGATGTTTTCAAATCCAAATTTACAAGAAATTGGCTAAGTCTGGGAAGAGATGCCTAAAGTCAAAGGTTGACTTTTGAACTCAAGAGAAGTGGCACCCTATAAAGGTGGAGACAATTAACTAAAATTAGTTCTTTAGTTTAACTCTTCAAGTTGACTTCTTTTTTACTTCAATTTTGCTTGTAACTAGGCAACCTATTTTTGCATGCACATGTTAACTGAAGCATTGGAGGTGGCGCGTTATTTAGGGCATAATTTTCATTTAGTTAACTATTTTAAGGCCCAGTTACAAGCTAGGCATTGGTTTTGGAGGTCCAATAAGAAGGCTAGAGCCATTTTCAAGATTATGCATGCATTTATGATGCCTTTGAGGACAATTTATTATTTATTAAGGCATAGGCATCCATTATTCTTCATTGCAGGGGAGAGAAAACATTCCTTTTTGATAAAATAATGATTTGAAGGTGCTACAGGTATCGGTTTTCAGTGTTCTTCGTAGTGCCAGGTACAAAATGTTTAGAGGAAGAATATTATAGACTCCATTTTTTGATTGCATGCAGACTACATGAAAGCTAGTTCAAGTATAGGCGAATTTTTTTGGAGACATAACAAAAACTTTTATTTCTCTCTCTAAAATTCTTCTATTCTCGTCTTAGGTATTCTCCTGCATGTCAAAGTAAACAACAAAAGTTTTAGCCCATGTCTTAGATTTTTTTCGAGAAAATTGCCCCGCTGCCTCCATTCTAGAGCACTGTGATTTTTTCCGAAGATCTCTTTGCATGTGGGCCTAAAAATAATTTTTTCAAAATCAATTCATTTGGGTTGGCTTAGAATTCCATTGCCTACAAAAACCATGTTTCAAATTTTCTCAGAAAAATTGCCTCTAGAGCCCCTACAACCCTGCTGTTCTGACTGAAAACCTTTTGCATGGCTTGCTAAAACTCAATTTTTTGAATTTCTGTCGATCTAGGTTTGTTTAGAATTCAATTCTCTACAAAACCCATGTCTTAGAATTTTTCCAAAACTTTTTACCTCAACTGACTATTTTTAGCCTATCTTAGAGCTTTTTTTTCAGTTTTTTTAAAGTTGTCTGAACATACCCAACTTTACAGTAAAAAATCAATTTTTTTTAGAATGCAATTCAACCCCATAGATTACAAGGCCAAATTGGTCTTGATTCATGACTTTTTGAAAACTGTCGATATAGATTTGGGTCATGTATATCATATCGTCAATCTGAGCACATTGGAGGGCATTAGCAGCACCACAATCAAAAATATTGAGAATTTCGAGTTGCTGGCAACAACGTCTATTCCTATCATAGTTTTTGATCTCAAGTTTGTGATTTCTTGCATTAAGAATTATGAATCGTCTACAAGACAAATCAAGTCAGACGATGGGAGAGTCGTTTGTAGCCTCAAGTTGAGGGACATTGAGAAGTGCTTTGCTATTCCTCCTCGTTCATAAAATTTTGTTGTATCTATTCCAAATTGTGAGAGGATATGGGAAGAGGACAAAGATAGATCACATAGGAAATTTGCTTAGTGATGGTTGAAAATTTAAAAGACCAACATGCCGAAGAAAGTTGGGTGTGGTGAGTTCAAAGATGAGGTTGGTGTCTTAATAACTTTACTTAACTGGGTTTCAGGTGAAGAGTAAGCACATATTTTCCGACCGTGGATGTTCTATATCATCTCTCAGATTATCAACAAGAAGGAAAGCTTTGACTAGGCAATGTTTTTTAGCGAGTGTCTTCACCAACAAATTACAAAGTTCCTTAAAATTCATGAATTTCACATGGTGACTTTTCTGGTCTACTTACTTGCATTTCAAGGAAATTATAGAACTCTGAAGACCAATGGAACTCTTGGAGTTAAGCGTATTCACAAATATTACACATAGTTGGAGTTTTCAAAGGATGAACAAGATTTTAAGGTGGTGAATGATCACTTTCTCATGAAGACAGTCAGAGATCTCAATAATGAGATGCATATCAGGATTTCACCAGAGGCAAAATCAACAATGGATAGTTGGGCGGATTGGTTCATTCAATTTTCTACTTTCACATATATCTGAGTGTATGGTTAAACTCGTGAGCCTCTAATGCTATCGAGATACCCATCAAACAAAGTCCTTTTTATGGAGTTTATGAGACAAGCACAAGAAGTTCACTATTTTATTCACAATCGACACATGTCGACATTCACCTTTCCATTCAGATTGGGTATATACAAATGCAAGTCTGTTGCTAATTGCAAGTTAATGACGAATGAGTTAGAAAAGCTCCAGATCAAGTGTGTCCCTCAAAGGCATACTTATGATCCTTTGGGTAATTATTTAGCATGGTTGGAGCAAAGCAATACACATAGGGCAGAACTTGAGGACTTTTGGGTCAACTGCGAAAATGAGTTTGAGGTGCGCCGATGTTATTACTACAAACTTACTCTTCCACAACTTGTTGATTTCCTGTCAGAATATGTTGAGGGTTTTTTAGATGATGACGAAGAGGTTCTTCTTAATTCATTCGTTAAAGACCAAGTTGCTCACCAACCTAATTGGTGTGTCAAGGAGAAAACTTCAATTAAGGACCTATCAAAATCAGTTATTAAGACAAGCATGTACTTATTGGAGAGAAAAAGGAAGCGAATAACAGTTCCAGCTAGAGAGCTGCCAGTAGGGTTTTCTTCACTATCTTCCACTTCTAGGTTGAGGCCGTTAAAGTTGTCTTGAAGCCACCTGAAGGGGTCAAAGTTAGTGGAAACTCAAAGGAGAAAAGCATCACAAAGCAGAAGCATGTTGAGAAAGCACCAAAAATACCAGTGGAACCAGTGGTACAGGCTAAGGATGATTCATCATCTCTAGGTCCACCATTTTCTCCATGATCGTATCCTATTGATATCGATTTGGAGCGAGAATCTCCAATTCATGAAAATTTCATTCTAGTTGATACGTCAGTGGTTGACAAAGCAGGAGCAACTTCTCTTCGAGAGGACAACGTTGATCATTAGTCTTGGATCGAGAGGTCATTGGGAAGAGAAAGGCGTAGGACTTCATATCAACTTGATTTGTTTGAGTTTGGCGATCCTTATCATGATAGGTTGAGCAAGAGGGTCAAGAAGTAGGTGAATATTGAGAAGAATCCTGAAGCAGAGATCTTCATTGAAGTTGCTACACCACCAAAGGGCAAGAACCTGGATGAAGTTGAAGTTGGTGATTTCACCTTCGTCAAAGATAATCTAGGAAGGAGCACTTGACACGTGGATGTGATCCTTTTAAATGTCATCATGAGTAATTTTGAAGAGCGTGTCATGAAGGACAAAGAAGATAAGATAGACGTCAAGGCTAAAATCAGACAACTCTAACAGTACATCTAGGATCTACTTCATGGAAATGTAAGACATGCATGTATACTCCCATAGCTTCGAGAGACACTTGTAGATCAACAAAGACTTGGTCATTTGGTCAATCAAGGGAAGCTCTTGGATAATTGGATTGAATAATTCATCGTTAGTGGCAGATACCTCGTCATAGAGATGTATCGATTGAGGTACGAAGCACATGAGCTTCGTCAGAAGATTCAACAGCTTGAGATATTAATAGAAGAACACAAGCCAAAAAACTTGATACTCATGTCTCAGCTGGCAGTTGGCCATGATTCCATTATAGCAGAGGAAGATAAGAAGAAGGTTTTCACTTGGAGATAACATTTGTTCAAAGTGGAAATGTATGATAGGATCTCTGCAAAGATGGTCATGCTTTAGGAGAATGTTGCTGCATCTCTCAGACTTATCAGTGAGTTCATCACGCAGATCACATGTCACTATCAGCGTGAGGATGGTACTCGCGCTGAGTTAGAGGCAGTTTAGGATGAGTTCAAGATAACCTAGGTGGAGATCCTAAGGTGTCCAAGTTGGATAGCTTCTTAATGATGACTACCAGTTTCAACAAGGCAACTACAAAAGTCAGAGACAGTTGGAGGGCGATCAAGGATGGAGAAAAAGAGGTGAAAATGCAGTTCATCATTGTGGATAGCGTTAGAGTGCCAGAGGATGAGACCATCGACAAATTCTTGGATTAGGTGATAGACAGAGAGGGCTTGTGGAAGACATCCAATTAGAACCTACAATTATTTATGAGGATGGGTCAGAAGTAATACTTAACTCAACGTCATTTCTTGAGTTCTCATTGTTGATCCCATGCACGCCTATCTCATTCTTGGAGATATCTTCGTAGGAGGATGGAATTTCAGTTAGAAGTAGTTGAGTGATGTTAGTTATTAGTTAGATCTCATTTCAATAAGGGCGTACATTTTGCACGTGTCCATTTAGTCTAGTCTTGTTTCAGTTAACTGATGGTAGTTTTCCAATTAATTGTATAGTTTCATTTATTTAGACTTAGAGAATAAAATATTGCATGCTTGCGAGACTATAGTTGACTCAAGGTGATTTTAGGGTTCCCTAAACCTTTGATGTCTATAAATAAGAGCTCTTAGCTCATTTGTAAATAAATTTTGCACATGATAGTAATATATGCTATGCCACCTTGCCTGAAATATTGTTGTTCTGTATCTATTCACAAAATTTTGCACGTGATAGTAATATATGTTGTACCACCTTGTCTGAAATATTGTTGTTCTATATCTGTTCATGAGCTTTTACTGTGATGATAAATAGCTATGCCACCTTGCCTAAATATTATGATCATGATACTTGTTCATCTTAGTTAAATATAGTTGCTAGTTTGATCGTTTATTGTATGTGTGTCTCGCCAATGCAATTTGTTGTCCTAGTTTGCTATCTTATGTTGTGATAATAGTTGTTCTTTCAATATACGCCTTGGATATGGGTTCCTCCTCCTTGGAAATTTGGAAAGAAGAATTATCGTTTAAGTGTTGTTACCAATAAGCTTGTTGCATATCTATGCCTCAGATAGGGGTTCCTCCTCCTTGGAAATTTAGTAATTGAGCTTGTCATTTGATGTCATGCCTACTAAACTTCATAGTAGCCTATACCTCGGATAGGGGTTCCTCCTCCTTTGAAATCTTGTTGTAAATTTTGTCGTATACCACATTCCTGCTCGTAATTTCTCATGCTCTATTTTTTTTGAGGGAAAGGGATAGATTAAAGCATTTAGTTAGTTGTAGTTAAGATATGCAAAACTAGAGAAAATCCTTAGCTACAACGTTCTTGATTTCCTTAACCTTGTGCCTCTTCCAACTGAGTCAAAAAGATAGGATTTAGAATCATTTACTTTTTCATGCATATCATCAAAAGAGGGAGCTTCCCCTCCTAATTTGAAGAGCAATCATTACACACTATGCATAGTTGTTCGTACCAACTCGCACTCTAGAGGTGCTAATTATTACTACAACAAGTAGGAACTAAAATCAATGATCAAATGAACTTCAAATAATAGGAAAATGACAACAATAATCAATAAACCAATTTAAATGATTAAAAAGACCTAATCTCAATGAAGCATGTGTACATCAATATGAAATCAATAATAACACAAATCAACCAATCTAATCTACTTACCTCCACCGAAAATTCCTAGCCTTAGTCCATTGTAAGATGTAAAATTATGTTATTATGATGAGATGTGGATTTCTCATAAAACCTAGCATAACCTTGTTAAGCAAAAGCATTGTAAAAAATTAGTATAGTTTGGCTGCAAATTTGAGGAGGGATTGAATAATCAAATGATGGATGTTTTATAGCTTTCAGAGATATTAGATCAATGATGCAGGATGTGAGATGAGATCAACATGTGAGGATTGATGAGAGATCATGGGGAATGTGCATGGGCCTACTTTGATAGACGAAGTGGAGTGAGGTTGATTTTTAGTCAACTCACTAAATTTAGCAATGATCACTAAATTCAGAGTTCACTAAGTTTAGGATGGAGGGATACAAATAGAATGATACAAGTAGAAATTAAATAAAATAACAATTTTATCTATTTTTAGAGGAATGTGCAAACTAAATAAATTAAATAATTTATTTAATTTTGGGGGAATAAAATTAGCTAATTAAATAATTAAACAATATTTAATTATGTGGATGAGAAGAATGCATGATTAATTAACTAGTTAAAACTTATTTAATTATGGGATTGAAAGAATAATGCAAATTTTAATTAAATAATTATTGAATTATGGAGAGGGAATAATAATTGGAAATTAATTAAATAATTAAAAAATATTTAATTAATTGGGGCGGGGGGCCTAGCTCGATTGGCTAAAGCATCTTGTTGTAAGAAAGAGGTCACGAGGTCTAGTCTCCCCCCAAACCTGTGAAACTGAAGGGCGTGTCGCACTAGCGCCAACAATCACATGAAATTTTTTTACTAGGTGCATTGCAGTTTATAGGGGGACGAATACCCGACCGATTTTTGCAGTCTAAAAAAAATTAATTAAAGTGGATGAGGAAAAATGATTAATGAATTAAATAATTAGAGGTGATAAATGAAAATGATGAAATACTTAAATAATTAAAAAATATTTAATTAAAGTGGAAAATGAGTTAGTTTAATCAAATAATTAAAAATATTTAATTAATAGTGATGAAATGGGCAATGAGTGATGATGACGGGAAATGATGAATTTAGAAGAAATATGTTGGATATTTTTAGGTGTCTACATAAACATATAACTTAATTAACATATTAATTGAGATAATACATTAAATTGATAAAAATATTACAAACTTTTTTTGTCAACTAATTTCAATTATGCTACTAAACATCCAACACAAAATCAACTAATCAATCTATAAAGGTTCTTTACTAATAAATCATTTTATCACCAATATTTAATAATAATATTTAGTCTAAAGAACAAGCTTAAATTCAACTATGCTAGTTATAATTGAATCTAGTACAAATCAAACTCAGGGTCAAGGTCAACCCTAACAACTATAATCTTCGCCAGCACAATAAAATCACAATACATTCAACTTGAAAGAATTTGCCAATTTCAAGGCTATTATCTAGCCTATCTATGTATGAATCACTATATCATGGTTTACCTATTGACTAGACAACATATACTATATCATGGTTTACCTATTAACTAGACAACATATACAAAGACAAGTATTGGCCACTTGTTGTCACACATAGTTTGTCCCACCATATGTTTGATACAATTCTCATTCTAACAACATAACATTATAAAAGAAAAACAAATTCCTTACAATTTTCATTTTGAGAATACAATATTGCAAGACAAAAGAAATTCTATTATTACAATATTTCAAAGACAAGTACCATGCCACTATGTAACGAATGATAATAATTTTGAAGAAAAAAAATGTCACATAATTATATAAGACTTGCCTTTCAAATATTGTGGCAATAAAAGTTATTCTATAATAGATTTTTTTAGCTTTGTAGTATTGTAATGCATTATATCAAGGAACCTACCTAAAGGAACCTGCCTATTATAAAGGAACCTACCTATTATTTATTTACTCCATTACAAAAAATTACTTTTATATTATATATAATGAGGATTATTTATCTTTACTTAATGTATATTTCCACCTCCTATTTTATGAAGGGGTAGATTAAACATTTTTTCTTTTTTCTTTCTTTTATGGAATATCATAAATTTAAATTTTTATCAAAGCAATATATATATATATATATATATATATATATATATATATATATATATATATATATAATCTAACAACTATTATAGAAATATGTATATTCCTATTATATATATATATATATATATATATAATCTAGCAATTAGAGTTTTAGGCACCAAAACCAAATGTTTAAGATAGCAAACACACAAAATTCTTAGAAATAAATGATCCTTGAAGAAGGGGCTGTAAGAAAATTGTTAATAGTTTGTATTTTTCATGTCTTTGACTGTTTGATAACTCTACAAGACAATTGATCAGAAGTTTTTGAAATGTTTTTCCTTCACCCTACAAGAGTTGCACTAGATAAACTCAATTAAACAACAAACAAACAAGTTAGGTTTAGGGTTAAAAAACCAAAATCAAAAGTGTGAAAATGAAAAATAGAATAAGAAAAAGGTACAATAGTGGCTTCGTTACATGTAGAAGCGGCTTTGTTTTAAAAAAACCACGACCTATTTTTGACAGTAGCGAAATTCTTCTGTAACGACTACAACCTTGTTTCTGTGAGTCAGAAAAAAACTATCAGAAGAAAATCACAATACGACATGACAATAGCGGCTATTTTCATGAACAATAGTAAGTCAAAATTAGGATGACTGCGACATGTTTTAACAATAGCAACCTTCCTTATGATACGATAGCAGCTCTGTAACTTGCATAATTAAAAACACTCTATCAGATAGTAAAAGAAAAAGTATAACCGTAGTCAGATTCCTGCAATAGCGACCCAAAAATAGGACGACCACACTCGAATTTTGAAGTGATTGCAACCTATTTCACATTAGCGACCCCTGTAAAATATGATAGCGACCCATAACCTGCAAATGATCACAAAACTTGACAAAAAAGTTAAATATGGGACATGGGTCCCATCGAGCATGTCAATTTATGTAAGGGGTAAAAATGGGAATGAGTTAACATCTATGAATTCAAGGAATGAACCAAAAAGAAAAAGAAAAAGGATAGAACCCACTTACCAATGATATTAAGATTGCTAAATAAATGAATCCAAACAAGGGTTAGATTAAACAATAAAAATAAATGAATCCAAATCATGAAACAATCTTACCAATCCCATTGTTGGGTAACTTTGGTTAAAATGTGTGTTGAATTGCTTCAAACCAAAGCCTCCATGATAGATTGCAAAAGCTTCAAGATGAGATGACCTATAATGCAATAATGAATGCTCAATTTGTTCAAGAATCAATTTGGCATGATCTCCTTGCAAATTCTCTAGATGAATTATGAGAGGGGTGAGGGTTATTTTATAGATTTAGAGAAATTAGATCAAGGGTAGGATTGAGTTTGAAACCCCAAAAAGAAGGGTTGAGATTGATTCTCAACACCCACAAATGAGAGTGAATCAAGGAAGATGGAGGGATATGATCAGTTATAACTCAAAACATCCCCACCATTTTAGGAAAATGGTTAGGATATTTAAGATCAAGGGTGGAGAAATGATTAGAAGACCAAGGGCTATAAAGGGTTGAGACAAGGTTAGGATATTTTGAAAAAGAATATTCCATGAGAATATTCTTGGTGGAGAGAAAATTTGATAATTAAATAATTAAGAATTATTTAATCATGGAGGATGAGAATATGCCATTCTAAAGAAATAATATTCCATTAGGATGAAAGATTAAAATAGTATAATTAAATAACTACAATTATTAAATTATGTGGGATTAGAAGAAATATTAAATGATACGAATTAAATAATTAAAAATTGTTCAATTAGGGTGATAGGGGAAATTAGTGATGAAATGATGAATTAATTAAATAATCCAAGATTATTCAATTAATAGAGGGAAATAGGGTTAAATAGTGGAAATGATGTTAAAAGGGGATTAATGATGCAAATGATGTGAAATGATGGTAAATGATGGAAAAATGCAATTCAAGATGTGTGATATGTGCTAAGGAATTTTTACATTTCTATAATATTATTAATATGACATTATTTTTAATATATATTGATAAGCATTGCCAAGGGGGCAACTCCCATATTATAAAATCCTACAAAAAATTAAAATCATACCCTTGCCACAAGGGGTGCGACACACCAACAACACAAAACTATGTTGATAAAAAGTCCTACTCATTTAGCATAACATTTAACCTTACAAACACCAGAGCTACCACAACCCAAGATAGGGTGTGCTTCAAAACACATCATTTCAAATTTTCTCCCCTGCCATTATAGATCTTAATGTCATTGAATGTTTGAGTCCAGTGGAGAAGATAGTGGCTTCTTTTTCTTTACCTCCATCCATTCCTATTGAGGCAAACATATGATATTTTGTACATTGCTATTTTCTTCCTTTGAAAGATAATCCAATGATGAATCAACATGAACCACCTTGGATTAAGAGGACCATAGGCCTGGATTCTCAAGGAATGATTTAGGTTTTACATTTGGAGAATGAGATGCTCAAGTATGCAAAGCCATTGAGGGGGAGGAACGTGGAGAATGAAGCACCTCATGTGCGAATTTGGAGAAAGATAAGTCATCCTTAATATTCGGTTCAATGACATAGTGGGTAGACTCTACCTCAATCCACCAAGGGGGTTGATTGAAGGCACCTTTACCTTTCTCACCAACTTGTTTCTTGTTGCACTAGGTGGTGCCATGAGCAGTAGAGAAGCCGTTTTTGCATCTGAAATTGATCTTTTCATAATCTACAAGTTTTCACCACCATCTATTCTCAACCTTAAGTGAGATTTTAGCTAGAAGGTCTTTGGATAAGTTGAATTCAACACATAAGCGGACATACATAGAGTTTTCATAGTTGATTGTTTCTTTTGATATGATGTGGTACTTTCCAAGTCTATTGGAAATTGATTTTAGGAAATCAACTTCCCCAATTACAAAGGTAAATAGGCAATATTACCCAAAGAAATACTGAGAAGAATGTCTCAGACCATGGATCGAAGGAGGGGAACTATGGTTTAATGCATAAAAAATCTCCTTGACAAAACCAAGGTCCAGTGTTGAGAATTAGTTCCTTATGTTCCAGTGATTCAAATTCCAGAATGAAGAACCCCACATAGGGGTAGATACTAATTTCTTCCTCCATCTAATCTTTCCAATTTTTACTAATTCAGGTGTGTAGATCACATAATTTTGGCCAAGCTTTCAAAAATCTACAAATCACGACATGTTCCTTTAGGTACTCCTCTCTATCACTAGCAAATTCATCCAAACATATTTTTAGGATTGAGCCAACAAGGCGGAAGGGAAAGGGGGAATGCAAGGAGGCATGGGGGTAGGAGGGAGAGCTAGAAGCCCTCGACAATGAATAAGTACCAGTCTACGCACAACCCCAGACACATCAAGGGAGGTTTTCCCCAAAACACCATTAAAATCAAGTTTCGTATGGAATGATTTTGAATCAGATCTTGTCACACCCTATCTTGTTGATACTAATTCACTTTTACCTTCATGGGTAAATAGGATGGTAAATGCAATCATGAGTTTGATATGCTTGCTAAAAGAGTGGAATAATAAAATAGGTATTATGTGAAAGTATTGATAAATTCTTAATATGGATTTGAAAGAGTAAATATGTTTACATTGATTTCTATATGAATATGATTAAGTTATGATGCATATGGATTTATTGTGAACTTCTAACTACCATTATAAATGTGCTAAGTTGGTTGTAGGGACATGTCAATTCTCTAAGTGGAGGGGAAGTATTACTCAAGAGAAATGAATTGGTCGGATAACCCTAAATGAAACCTATCTGAGCTACATACACTCACAGTAGAATGGTTGAGTTAAGTCATAGTATGGGGAGTTGGTAAGTCATCCTTAGCATGATCTGTTTGCATTAGTAAGAGTATTGATTACTATTGAGTGCAATCTTGGATGATGTTTATATTTTTTGAGCTTATGAATACTTCCTTATGTTACTATGCTTGATTGTATGGTTGAATGAGTATTTGAGATATATGCCTATATGCATATATACACATGTTGATATACGTGTATGTTGGATATAATGGGATGTCCATAATAGTATGTCAACATATGTATGAATATGCATATACATATATAAATATACGAGGACATAATCATATGGTCATAGTCATTTGAGTATCGAATGGACTATTTGATCATCGTACTGCTATGGAATATATATATATATATATGTGAGTGTATGTATATATATACATATGCATATATACACATAAGCATTAGTGCTTATATAGAGGTGTATATTATATATATGTATATAGGTACTACATATATATATAAAAATTATAGTACGCTTATATATAAGGCCGATTATTATGAATGTATAGCACATAATATAGCGTGAGATATATATTTAAGTATCATTTTGAATATGGTATTATTGTGAATATATCACTTAGTCGTAATCATTCGATTATCAAAAGGATTATTTCTTTATTGCTTTGAATGATATGTGTATATGTGTCTAGATATATATATATACATATACACACATGAGCATTAATGCACTATAACAAATCCATATGATTTTCTCCATATTTTTCTCTATTTTTTGCTTCCACCCACTGTTTTAATGTTTTGAAAACATCAACGCTATTTATCGGGATGGCGCTATTTTTGGGGTTTATTTGCACCGATTAGAACAAGTTAGCGCTAATTCAGGTGCTAATTTGTGCCGAAATTAGAGCCACCTTTAGCATCGATATTGGATTCGAGTGTGGCACCACCATTAGCGCCACCTTTGGCTCTGAGTTTAGCTTCGAGTTTAGCACCACTTTTAGCTTTGACTTTAGCTTCGAGTTTAGCTTCGGGTTTAGCACCAATTTAGAAATCCCTATGTTGAAGAGACTTATTTATATGTCTCATTGACGATGTAAATTAGTGAAATGTCAACAAGATACAGGCATATCGAGGAGAGAATCACTTACATCACATTGACAAGGTATATCTACAAGTGCTCGGTGAAACACAACTCTTGGATATAACGAAGTAATGTCGATGAGACATTGAGATATTGATAAGACAAGTAAGATTGTCTTATCGACACTCTTCAAGTAATGATCAAAAGCATACAACACTAGACCATCAAGAAGGTAAGCAACATATGCGATAGAGCGGTATACACCACAACAAGATTCCTTGAGCAAGGCAGTAGTGTGGTAAACAACTGAAGGGAAGGGGAAAACACCGCCATACCACATTGATAATCACGATTCTCCCTGACAAGGCAGAGTTACACCAATATATAAAGAAATACTGCCGAAGGAAAATATCGATGAGATAGTGGCATATCGACAAGAGATATTAACTTATCTCATCGACACCGATAACCAACATCAGAACAACATAAGATCTAATGTCGATGAGATATTGAGATATCGGTAAGACAAATAAGATTGTCTCATCAACGCTCTTCAAGTAATGATCAAAAGCATACACCGCTATACCGCCGGGAAGGTGAGCAACATGTGCAGTAGAGCGGTATATACTGCAACCCCGCAACAAGAAGCCTTGAGCAAGGCGGTAGTGCGGTAAACAACATAAGGGAAGGGAAAAACACTGCCATACCAAAGTGGGTATAATAAGAGATAGAGGTAGTATGATAATCATGGCATCATTATAATTTACAACACTAAATGCAAAAAATCACGCCAGTCACAATCCATTTGAATAAATCATTTAAGGAATCAAGAATATAGCCCGCCAAAATACTCTAAAACTCTAATAAACATACTCTAAATTTTTTGTCGAAATCTTATTTTCAGGCATAGCCCACCAAAATGGAGTTTTCATTTTAATAAACATACAATAAAACCTTTGTTGAAACCTTATTTTAGGTGTAGCCCCCCAAAATGGAGAAGTGTTTTAGTAAAGAATGACAGAGAATGGTAAGGAGATGTGCGTGATAGGAGGCATAGGATTCATTTCTATTTATCTCATTCTTGCTCTGATCAACAAGGGTTACAATGTTCGTGCTACTGTTTGTAATCTAGGTATTTAATTGACATATGTTTGCATAATCTCAAATTCCTTCAGATGCTTTTGAAGTATCAATGTATCTTATATAGGGTTTAGAATGACTTCTTTTAATTTTAAAAAATAAATCAGATGCTTTTGAAGTATCAATGTGTCCTCTATAGGGTTTAGAATAATTTATTTTATTTAAAAATAAATAAAAATGATGTATTTTCCCGTGATTAGATAATGTGGAGATCTCCTAAATCTGCCCTAGCACACTATCCTCTTTTGTACTATGTTCAATACTCTAGCTGCTAGGGTTTTGCATTTGACATCTTTAATATCTTCAGGATAGTGGATTTTAAATAGATCCCAGTCTTTGCTTTAATCTTTATCATGGTAACCCTTGAGTTCCATAATCCACCTTCAATCTCTTCTAAGAATGTTGTCTTAAGCTAGACTACATAGTATGCATATAAAGCAAGTCCTTCATTCCTTCCATTGTTCCAAACCACCACTCATCGCCTTGCTTAAAATGTTGCCTCCATAAGCACAATAGCACTTTTTAAAGTCATGGTTGCCAGTGATTTACCATTAAGGTCACTACTTTCATCAAGATATAATGATATTTTTGTCTTCAAAATTAAGGCATTATGCATGATAACATTGTGAATTATTTGTTGTGTACAATTTGATTTTCTTGCACATTTACTGCTTTGCTAACTGCCTTTAAGACTGGATATTGCACCATCAACTGCAATCTCAAACAACTCACTCATTGTCACTTGAAGATTCCTTTCATGAGCATCCTTGTATAAAATCAAACTATGCCCTATAGACTACCTACTTACTTATTAATATAGGGGACTCATTGTTTCATGGTATTTTGAGTTTTATTTAGAAGGGGTTAATATGTGGCATTTTTATGTGTTGGAAGAATAGATTGTGATGCAATGTTCGGGTATGGACAGTTCAGGAAAAATTGGATTGCTATCAGTGTCATAACCAAGTTGGATTGTACCTTGAGCTAGTGTGAAACACTTCCAGGTGTTTTCGCTCTGAAGCAGAACTTGTGTGTAGGAATTTCCAAATATCCGACAAAGGAAGCTCCTACATTCTAAAGATAAAATCATAAATCTTCTTATCCGGTTTCTGATCCAACCGTACATCTTTAATATCCGATAGAGAAAGTTTGTACATTCTAAAGATAAAATCGTAAATATGTTTATCCAGCTTCTAATCTAATTTGAGGTCATGAATATCAAACAAAGAAATTTCCTATATTCTAAAGATAAGATCATAAATTTTATTGGTCCAATTGGAGATCCAATTTCAGGTTCTGAAGCTCCGACAGAGAAAGTTCCTACATTCTAAAGATAAAATCATAAATCTGTTTGGTCCAATTTGAGGTCCAATTGTAAGGATTTGTCTCTTTAATTATACTTTCTAACATTTTTCTTGATACAGATTATTACTTTAGAATTATGGTATTTCTTTTCTTCTAATGTTTTCAACCCTCATTTTAGGGAAGAGCTCCGAAGATGGTTCCTTTAGATGGAGACTACACTTTTCCGCTATAGGTTCCATCTAGAAACACCAGAATCTTAGGTACTGTCATACTCAAGTACAATAGAGTTTGAGGTTACCTTGTTCTCCTTGATACAAAATGTTGTCCTTCAATCCCTCTTAAGCAACATTCACTATTATGGACTTCATCATTGTAACTTTCATGCATTCGATTTAATTTGTTATGTAGAAACATGTTGTCTCTATCTTTGCAAGTGATGACTATTGTGTAAGCTTTTAATCTACATGACTACCCCTCATGTTCAATTCTTGTGACTGTTATGATGCTTGGGGTTGCTTACTTTTAACTAGACTATTAATAAAAACTATCTTGAAATCCTTGATGATCAGTTTTGTTAGAATCATGGCTATGTTGATAGTGGAATGTTCTTATTAATAAGGACAAATATTTATCAATAAGGAGATTACCCCTTACCATACTCCACTATTCTTGCAAATATTGATCTTTAATGCTTCATGGAGGGTTTACTTGTGATTATCCTTCTCAAATGAAACAATAGGGAAACAGGCTAGGTTCAGCCCTTGTGGGAGCCACATTTCACCCCACGTGTTGTAATCGGATAAACAAAACAACAACCTAATTTTATCTATACCTGCACAATGAAAAAATGTTAGATAAAACCGAGCATATGATAGATAAGTTTGATAACTTTCTTATTTTTCTGGACATCTATGGTATGCAATTTATATGAATGCACATGATGATCAAATTATATGTTTATAGATGTATGCACATATTTTGACTGGTGATCCTTCATTGCTCTAACAACACTCTTCTCACTCAAATGCAGGGAACCTAGGAGCAATAAGGAAGACATCAAATTGGAGGCTTAGACAAGCGAGAAGACTGAAGATGATGCAGAACAAAGCAACTGGGATTCACTATTGAGGTAATGACGAGTCCCCTTTCTCTTTATGTGCATTTTTCTCTTTTGTATCTATAAATGTATAGTTTTTCGATTATATGCATTCAAATAGTCAGTTCCATGGCTTGTGTGGAACAACATACATTTATATTGTCAATAAAGACTACATTTTTGAAAGGATTGTGTAATCTTTCCTATATTATATGCATCTGTATAAGTGCAATCTAGTAATTTGTAGTCTTCTGATTTTATTTATGCACATGAATGTAATGTAGCAGAAATAAAAATGTACCTTACTCTTCATTTGAAAATCACAAAAGCTCTACCTCATTGAGTTATTAACTTTTGTGTCTTCACAAATATATGTTGATACAAAATGAATGGAAGAAGCATCCAAGTAATCCTAATTTTTTCTACCAACAATTCATACCAAATATTGAACAATTTAAGGATATTAATTTGTATCGACACAAATAATATTATTGAAACATTTCAAAGTTTAGGCCATAAGAATCATCCTTTTTTAAACATGGATTGTGTTGTAGCCAAAATTTCATCCTAATTATTTTTGCATACTTCTATTTTCACTCATCTCTTACATCCACCATATGCATAGAATCCTTGTCATAATAACTTAAATTTAATAAAATCCCTCACGTTAGCTTCCAAATAAACCCCTTGATCATAGCATCAAAGTGTATTCCTCCTTTGAAATACTCCTATGATTTCTCATAGCAGATCACCAAGACAACACCATGTCGATGAGGGTCCCTCCAAAGTCTCCCCGACATTAGCACAAAGCACAAATAAAAAATGTAGATGAGACACCCCTATGTCTAAGAGACTTATTTATATGTCTCATTGATGATGTAAAATAGTGAAATGTCAACAAGATATAGGCATATCGAGGAGATAATCACTTATGTCACATCAACAAGGTATATCTACAAGTGCTCGGTGAAACACAACTCTTGGATATAACAAAGTAATTGTCGATGAGACAGTGGCATATTGGCAAGAGACATTAACTTGTATCATCGACACTAGAAACCAACATCGGAGGAACATAAGATCTAATGTTGAAGATACATTGAGATATCAGTAAGACAAATAAGATTGTCTCATTGACACTCTTCAAGTAATGATCAAAAGAATACACTGCTATACCGCTGGTAAGGTTTGCAAAATATGCGATAGAGCGGTATACACTGCAACCCCACAACAAGAAGCCTTGAGCAAGGTGGTAGTGCAGTAAACATCAAAAGGGAAGGGAAAAACACCGCCATACCGACATATTGAAGAAACAACATGCATTTTTATTAAAAGTCTCTTCGACAGTTATGAAATGATGATTAGTCTGATTGATGTGACTAACAAAAATATCGATGAGACTACCACTATTAATGAAGAACTTGATCATAAAGGTGGCACGATGAAGTGTCCTAAAATTTGATAAATATGGCCTCAAAGAAGTTGAAATCATTGTGAATTGTAATTCAAGGATTTGGAGAACCAAGTTGGACGGTGGTAGGCAACTAGAAATTTGTAGCATTTATCCAAGTAAGTGGCTTAGACTCCGCTCAAAGTATTTTCTCAATAAGTAGATGAAAGCATTGCACGAGTAGGGTTGAGATGGAAATAATCCCAGGCAAATAGAAAGCAAAAAGACAAAAAACTGAAGCTAGGCAATTGAATCAAGACTTAACCAATCAGTGTCCTGGGTCTAGGCCAAAATCCACAAGAATAACATAGCTTAACCCATCGTGTGTGATATTAGAAGATAAACAAAAAAATCTGGGAGATGTATGGACTCCATGTAGGGGTTACGACCTCTTTATTTATCATTATAGGAAGAAATTCCAGCATAGCCCAGTGTGAAACCCATGGAATTTGAATTTGGATAAACTTGTAGTACCCAACGTCTTTGTGAACGTAGATTTAATCAAGGTGTTGGAAAAGAATTACAATCCGAAGATGAGAGCAATTCATTTGTCTGATGGGTCACAGTTCATGGTCATAAAGCCAAATTATATTTCCATGATTTTTTAGCTAGACATTTACCTGGAAACAAAATTACAAATCAGAGACTTGTTGGAGGAATACCACACCATGGACACAAGTTACAAGAGGTGGAAATTGCCTCTACATAGGGTTAAAGGTGCAGGTAACCAAACTATGCGGTTCTCTAGTGATTATAAGCCCCCATTCTTTGTGGCTTTGTTTGAAGAATACTTTCAATACACTTATTACTCATCTAGTCAAGTACAGGGAATTGATGTTCCTAAGAACATGACAATTTCGCCCATGGTTTTAGCCATAAACATCTAAATCCATAATGCCTGACCCTATGATTATGCAGAGTATTTATCAAAGGCCATCAATAATGCCCTCAATATCATCAAGAATGACAGTGAAGCCATTAATTTCAAGCACTATTCTCTTTTCATGCACATGATATTACAAAAGGGAAGGTGATGGGGATATGGGGTGAGGAATTAAGAATAAAAGACTTAGATAATGATAGAAATTCAAGGCCTATAAAAATGTGGACATCTGTGTGGGAAAACAGGTGTGGGAGGTCCCACTACCTATATTTTGAGGAATATTTTGTCAAACCACTATACAAGATGCTAGGCCACAAATGTGACTACAACCTCTCCCCAGAGATCTTAAGATTTCTCTGACCAAAAGATATGGGTCATGAAGCAAGGATAAATCACAATTGGGGGGACTGGTACATGTTTGGGGATTGTACTATTATTAGGGTTTATGGATTTGAAGTTGCACCTTATTTGTTGCCTAAGACTGTGCCAAACAAAGTTTCTTATTTAGAGATCATAAGGTGATTACCATTTTCAGCTTTCATTCATTTAAAGAGCTATGGGATGCAGACTTTCATGCCTTCCACTTTATGCTTTGGTGATTTCACTATTATCTCTTATTCAGGCTATCACTTGGTTAGTGGTAAACTAGATTATTATGGCTTTCCGGTTGGCAACAAAAGGGAAAAGTTTGATCCCGAACACTTCATTTGTGATGCCAATTTTTTTAGAAATTGAAAGGCTATGAGCATAGTTTCCTTTTAGAAGATATCATCAAAAATTGTGAATAAAAACAAAACAAGATGAGAATGAATTCCTATAGTAGGGTTATGATGGTTGAGGCTTGGAAGGTGAATAATAACCTAGGCTATGTAGGGGTTTTCTCTGAGGTACGGGATCCCACAGATTGAATTGAACAATTAATCCTCCATGAAGAAGAACTGATAAGAGATGTGCCACTTGTGGAATTTGAAAGAGGAAGGGGCATCGGTCCTAGGTGGCAAGTAGAAATATCACACCACTGGATCACTTATCACCTTAGCCTACTCCTGAAGTGAGCTTTTTAGTTGGTTCCCCATCCATGGAAGAAGATAACACTGAGGAGGAAGAAGAAGTCTCACAGTTTAATGCTCTTGTTATAAGCCAATATGAGATGCCATTGGAAAGAAATGCGATCACCTTTGAATCCTCTGATGAGCTATCAAATGATGTGAGGCATCGTGCAAGTTAGGAATTTGTTGTAGATGATACTTTTGTGGAGACCCCTGAGTTTAAGTCCTTTATATATGAGTATAAAGGAAGACTAATAAGAGAAAGGTTAAAGGAAATTGACCCTGAGAAAGAGGCCTATGCCTTGAAAGAGTTGCAACATGAAGTTCATAGGGAAATTAGAAACATGACTGTTGAGAGAGGAAGAGCATTATTGCAAGAAGCTAGAGTTATGCTCCTTCTTGGGTGGGATATTAGTTCAGCCATTGTGTTTAACAAATTTTTGAAGAGAAAGAATAAAACTTTGCAAATAACAGATGAAGTAGGTGATAGGGTCTATACAGGGCCGGGTTACAATCATGATAATACCACTTTGAAGCCTCTGACGAGCTATCAAATGATGTGAGGCATCGTGCAAGTCAAAAATTTGTTGTAGATGATACTTCTGTGCAAACCCCTGAATTTAAGTCCTTTATATATGAGTATAAAGGAAGACTAATAAGAGAAAGGTTAAAGGACATTGACCCTGAGAAAGAGGCCTATGCCTTGAAAGAGTTGCAACATGAAGTTGTTAGGGAAACTAGAAACATTATTGTTGAGAGAGGAAGAGAATTATTGCAAGAAGTTGGAGTTATGCTCCTTCTTGGGTGGGATATTAGTTCATCCATTGTGTTTGACAACTTTTTGAAGAGAAAGAATTTTTTTTTGCAAATAACGGATGAAGCAGGTGATAATGTCTATATAGGGTCAGGGTACAATCATGATAATACCACTTTGAAGCCTCTGACAAGCTATCAAATGATGTGAGGCATCGTGCAAGTCAGGAATTTGTTGTAGATGATACTTTTGTGCAGACCCATGAATTTAAGCTCTTTATATATGAGTATAAAGGAAGACTAATAAGAGAAAGGTTAAAGGACATTGACCCTGAGAAAGAGGCTTATGCCTTGAAAAAGTTGCAACATGAAGTTGATAGGGAAATTAGAAACATGAATGTTGAGAGAGGAAGAGAATTATTGCAAGAAGATGGAGTTATGCTCCTTCTTGGGTGGGATATTAGTTCAACGATTGTGTTTGACAACTTTTTGAAGAGAAAGAATAAAACTTTGCAAATAATGGATGAAGCAGGTGATAGGGTCTATACAGGGTCAGGGTACAATCATGATAATACCACTTTGAAAATTTGGGCTCTTTACCCCCCAAGCAAGAAGCCTTCTCTCATTGACCATGATCATATTTTTGGACATCTCCTGGTGTAAAGAGTAGGGGAGACAGATCCCTTGGAGACTGTTGACTTGAATGTGAATGTAGCCAAATTCACCAAAGACTAGATCCAAAAGCTAGTAAGAGATAACCAGTGGCTGATAGAGGAAAATGAAAGGTTGAAACAAGAATTAACCAACTACAAATATAGGTTGCCTTCTTCTCCAAGGCTTTACTCTCCTTTAATTGATCATGAAAGAAAAGTGTTAGAGGCCATGACTGAGACTGCTCAATGGAAGCATAAATTTGAAAAGGCTCAAAAGGAACAAGAAGAACTAAAAGGAAAATTGAAGGCTACTACTTTTTAAGTAGCATCAGGGATAATTTGTATGAAATTAAAAGATATGTGCCAACATGAAGATGGTGTCTGGTGTGCTCGCAGTGGAACATACAAGGCCCTCATGCAACATGGAAGACTGCTTGATAAGATGAAGGAAATGGAATCCCATGTCAAGGAAAAAGATGAAGATAATAATTCTTTGCTCCAAGAATGTCAGAGCCTCATGAATATACATGAAAACTTCTAGAATATCTTGACACATGAATTGAATGACTTTAGCTAGCCACTATGTATGGCCATGCCAGATTTCTTTGAAGAAAAAAATTTGAAGGATCATGAAACTTGGAAAAATGAGATATCAAAATATTTTCTAGGCATCCTTGATGACATCAATGATGAGGATGAGGTACTCAAGAAAACACATAAGCATCTCGAGAGGATTGTTGGATTGGAGAATGTAATGACAGACACTCTATAAAATGCAAACACTTATGCCTAGGAGAAATATGTTGATCACATGTCAAATGTTAATTTGTTCCTTGCACGATCTGTATGAGGAGGTAGTCAGAGTTTGGTTGTTGTGGATGGATTAACATGGTGCTTGAGCCTTGAATAGATCTTAGGTGGCCATAGGTACTTGCTGATGATTAACAGACTGTGGCGCATCCAACAATAAACTCTTTTAAAGTTTCTATGTTATGTTAATTATGCTTTAGTTAAGAAGCGATGTAACTTTTGTGAACAGACCTGAAGCTTTTTGCTTCCCGTAAAAATAGGGAAACCAAGGTCCGATTTTGATCATCGTATCATCATCATTTCAATCCATTAGAATAGATACTAGACCATTTCATCCACTTATTCATATCAAAAGAACTCATGTTATGTATGTTTATATTTTGAGAAATATAATGGAGCAGATACATTATAACTCGTAATCCATTTTCAGTGTTCAATTGTTGTGTCCATTTTCATGCTTATTTATTGCTTTGCTATCTCCAAAGTGGTCTTTTCAAGTTGTTTAAATTTGCAAGATTTATCAGGGCGCATTTGTTGTTACTATGCAAATGCTTTGATTGGTTTCTAGTTAGGTGTGAATTAAAGTCCTTTCAAATGATTTACTTTAATTGGTTCATACTAAGGATTAAAGTCCTCGTAGAGATTGGCACCCTCTTATGGTCTAAAAACCTACATTTTTGAGACCCAACAAATTTCAAATAACTCTAAAAATTTAGAAGTCAATGAAACAGTGTAAATACTATATGAAACAATGTATATATTCTTTTACTTGTAAATATTCTTGTACTTGTATATTCTATGAAACATTCCTTATTTTCTATGAAATAGTGTATATATTCTTGCACTTGTAAATATTATTTTATTGTTATGTCTATTAAAGAAAATAGAGTCTGAATAGAAAATGCTTCACCCTTTTTTGTAAGTGAGTATGTGAATTATTGTTTAAGGAAAAATATTATAGTGTTTACATTTTCAGTTTACTAGTTTCAAATCTTCATTTTCTATGTATATAAAATTGTATGTGCTTTTAATCTCTAATGACATAAAATAATAATGTCATCAGAATCAGGGTTTTCAATTTCAGCACCATCATTGTCCACACTTTTCATATCTTGTTCACTTTTAAGTATAATCATCAAAAATTTATTTTTATTTCTTGCCCTAGTTAATCTTGATTCTTTTTAGCACAACATAGTAGGTTGCATGTTAAATTTCAAACATTTTCTTTGCATTTTTTTGTATATATTATTTTCTTTGTGAATCATTATGTTACAACAATTTCACTTTTGAGATATACAATAAAAATAAATGAAAGCACATGTTTGCTTTGTCAATGGAAATGTATGGTAAATACCATATGTCTTTCAGATATGTGTGCAAGCGAAATAAGACATAACTGATTGAATTTGATTTTCTACTGTACAATTGTTTTTTTATGTTCTTTTTACTTTTTGCATGTGGATTACCCTTAGAAAGAGACTACTTATCTTTTCTTAAATGAAGCCTTTACATTTCCTGTCTACGAAAAGAATTTACTGCTTGACAATAGGTTCATGAACTTCATACAAATTAAGATTCGTGTAAAAGGCCATCCCCGCAAATGTTGTTTGGTCTATAATTATAATGGAAAATAAAAAAGATTGCTAGGAGAATAAAACAGGTTTTCAATTGTCCAAGTGCAACATAATATTACTGAAGCATTTCAAAGTTTAGGCCATAAGAATCATCCTTTTTTAAACATGGATTGAAAATAATTCTGAAAATTTAGAACTCTTGGTCATTAACATTATTGTTTGCTACAATGTCATCCAGTGTATCATTGTCAATATTCATATGTTCTTTCAAGTATTTAATATTATCATCATCCTCATCTTGACTTGCATCATCTTCATCATCATTAAAATTTGACTGTAGACCATCTATATTGTTACCAGATGTATTTTGATCATCATTTTCTATACCATCCATATTGTTGTCTTCCATATCATCATCTAACTCTGGATTGTTGTCTTCTTGTGCCTGAACATAACCATCTTCAACATCATCATGGATGTCAATTTCTTTGATGTTCTCTAATCCCTCTCTCTCATTTTGTTGACCATCATTGTTTTGCTCAGTATCCACTAATGCATCGTCAAATACATGCCTTAATCTTAGATCATAATGTATGAAAAATATCCATTTTGGGTCCAAAATATCTTCATAGAAAAATACCTGCACATGAACGACATGCATATATTAGACGTATGTTATAATAATTTTATTGATTAATAAACACATGTATATATTCACGATAAGCTATGAATTAATAGGTTAATGATCCCTACTGCTTCTTGTTTGAGTTAAAGATACCTGCTCACAATGAATTGGTAGAACATAAGGATCCTTATCCTCCGGTAGGAACGATGAGGAATCTATAGAAAACAATCCACTATGGGTATCATGTATTCGTGTCATCTCAAATGCTTCATACTATCTACACTTAAAAGAGCGGTAATCCAACTCAATAATTTCTTGTATTTTCCCATCATATTGTAGATTCCCTTCAATTATATTATTATCTTTTGAGCTTGATTGATTGGATTGCTTGAAGTCAACCATGATGCCACAATCGAAGGATCGTCTCTTTACATCTACAATTTCTACAAGATAATGTCGACCATATGCCCACATTGATGGATATTTCCTCACCTGTGAAAGACCATTTTTTTTAGTGAAAACAAATATAATGACGAATATTAAAATAGTTAATACTATCAAAACTATAAGGAAACAACATTTTGTAAAATTCCAATTGTACCTTTCTTTCACATCCTCTAGACATGTTGATTTCATCTTCTATTATGTTTGAATTTGTACTTGCATCTTCTATTTGATTTTGAATTTGTTTAGTAACCCATTCTAGTGTGCAATCTTTGCCCCATTCCCCAAGTAGATGAGTGGGAAGTGCATAATTCCTTGGGTTCGATCTCTTCAACTGTATCCTTGCTTCTAACACTTCTCTCTTTTTATCATACAAATCAATCCATTTTTTCATAAAGTCCATGTGGTACATAATGAACTTGTCAAGTATAGAACTTTCCTCTACACCTATTACATGTCAACATGTTTATTTCAAACTCCAAATGTCATGTTAATTTGACAAATATATTACAGAGTAAATTAATGATTGCAAGAAAAACAACTACACTAATCATGAATTTACTTACTAATTTCTACTTCAACACCATTAGATTGTGGTTTTTCTCCATCAATAATATATGATGCTCGTTCTTTATCCCAGATGTGTGGGCCATCTTCAAAATAATTACCAAGGAATTCACACAAGAAGAAAAAAGCTTCATTCAATACATACCCTTCATCCATGCAACCCTCTAGATGTGCCTTTTGTCAAACATATCTTTTAAGAGTTTTCATATACCTCTCAAAGAAAAACATCCACCTCATTGATATGACACCTGCCAATTTAATATCACCGACTAGGTGTATAAGTAAATGGACTTGTAGGTCCATGAAACTTGTAGGGAGCTCCTTCTCAAATACACATACAATTTCTGCAATTTCCTTCTTCCACTTTGGCACTTCAAATTCATGGATCTCCTTGGAGGTCACCCACCTAATATAAGAATAGTAAATTAGTATGAACCTTTAGTCATAAATTAAAATGCAATATAATATCTCTATGTCTCTCACACATGAACATTTCATATAACCACATACCTTGTAAATGATGACAATCAACTTATGGCATTCCTTAAGTCAACTGTAAGACGAGAATCCCCCCTAATTGCCAATGGCATGATATGCTATCAAACACATTTATGAAAAGGTCATTAGTAATTTTTTCTCATACAACAAAATATCAAAATAAATTTAGTGCTTAATCAATGTTACTAGTAAATGTTAAATGTTGATATATAATACCTTCATTAAATTATGAAAATCATGTGTTTTAAATCCTATGATAAGTCCATCAACTGTAAAAGCTTTAGCCAATGATGACCCATAGCCAGTAGGTGCCCTTATTGAACGGATGGCATTTTTTAATTGGTCTAGCTCTTTTTTTTTCAAAATCCATGGAGCTTTTGCATATGTTTCATTTTCCCTATTTGGCCACAAATGTTTTCTATCAAATTTGGTACGCGAAAGAGCAATATCTCTCCTCGAAGACAAGGTGTCCTCTTTGCCTGATATATGTCAAAATATAGAATCTGGGACATTTTTGAAGATGTGCATAGGATCTAATAGGTGAGATATTAATAGATCCTTCCAGTAAGGGAGCTCATAAAATATGGATTTTCTTTTCATTCCTTCTAGCATATTAACGACAACTTGTTTTGGTTCTTCAATTGAATCACCCCGATCAAAAAATCCTCCCAAGCTTTCAATTCAACATCTTCATACTTCTTAAGCCAATCACCTGGACCCATAATCATGGGAGGGCCTCTATTTTCAACTTTTCCATCAAATTGATTCTTTAGGCGATTTCTAAACCTATCATCTAGTGGTAAAAAAACAATGTTGTTTATGTAAATAAATTTATGTAGATCTTCATAATATCGCCCTTGAAATTGTTCTGCACATCTTGTACATGCAAATATCCCCTTTGTTTGAAGCCCTGTAATTCAATAAGTAATGTTAATAACATCAAAATAAATAGTATAGAACTAAGTATGAAAGTTGGGATGAAAATAAATTATAAGTGTAAATACGTAAATATTTTATCTTACTAGAACAAACACCAAGTCCTGGGAAATCAAGAATAGTCCAAAAAACACACCATACAACATGAAGGACCTATTTGATGGAGGACGTGATATGTCATACATTCTTATGCCTTTCCATAGTAGTTGCATCTCATCAATAAAAGGCACAAGATAAACATCCATGTTTTTAACTTGATGTTTTCCTAGAACAATGAGAGCTAGCATAAGGTTATCCTTTCTAACACTCATCCATGGGGGAATATTGTATACTATCAATTCGACTAGCCAAACACTATAATTTGAGCTTAGGAAAGAGAATGGTCACACTCCATCAATTGCAAGACCAAACCTGATACTACGAGATTCATCTTTGAATTTTCTTGGCCATTTTTTGAAGGGAAAAGAATGCGGATCTACTGACCCAACAGTGCGGAATACATTCCCTTAACACCTTTACAATAGGGGAGAGAAGCAAAAATGAAAAACTAACAATTTCTTAAACTTATAGAGATGCATACAACCATGGTAATGAGAAACCAGAAAGATAAGCAAACAAAGATGACATAGTATTTACGTGGGAAAACCCTTTCAGGTAAAAAACCCACCACACAAAGTCAAATCTATTGTATTATAGTAATGAATCGATTACATACAATATCCAGACTTCTTTGTTCAGCTCACAATCACCTAGAGAGTTTCAGATTCACTGTTACAATGTTTTTACAACATATAGTTCAAAAACCCTCTTTAAGAACTCATGTCCTTCTTATTCTTCAGCTCGCAACTTCAACTTGCTCTGCAACCACCGACTCAACACTTGACTTCTAACTTATGAGAGATAACCTATCTCTCATACATATGTAACCGACTCAGAAGAGTCCTACACAATCAATGAAGTCCATCCTCAAAACATGCAACTGGTCGGCCCTGACAGATTTCCCTGCAACAAGCCGACTTTGCATTCAAAGCCATTACTCAAAACGGTTGAGCTCGCCACCCTTCGTTGACAAATGCAACTGCCACAATAACTATCTTGGTATCCGTCCAATCACTATTCATCCAGGTGCCACGCATCCAAGACCCATCAACAATCGCAGCTGACAGAGTAACCAAAATGATCAAACAAACATCGGGTGCGACCAAGACTTCAAGTCATTCAGTAACACTGCCGGAGCAGGAGTCAGAATAGGAGTCGAAATAGGACTTCACTGAAAATACACATTGTCGGAGTCGGAGTCGGGGTCGGAATCGAAACTGGAGTTGAAACATGACTCCATCGAAAAATACAGGTTCAGGAACCATTTCGGTTCCGCATCCGCCCACGGCAAAGAGGAACTCATCGGAAATAGTTCTGATTGAGGTAAGTCAACCCGGGGTCAAACCAAGATGGGAACACAAAAGACCAAAGTCGGAGTCGGAACAGGAACAGAAAACAAGACTTCACCAAAAGTCCAAGATCAGGAACCAATCCGATTCCGGTTCCGCCTCTGCCAACTACAAGAAACAACAATCCAGAACCAGGACAAGGCAGAAGAAAACACCCCGAGGAGAATCCAAACATCCAGAGGAACTAGATCGTAAAAGTAGGAGTCAGGTTCGGAGTCAGAATAGAAACTGAAATAGGAACCTGGAAAACGAACATTGCCAACTTCCAAAACTGGTTCCGCCTCCACTAGAACCTGCAAAGCGAAGCGAGAAGAAACAGACGGTAGGAATCGAAGTCAGAGTCAGAGTTGGAACGAGAACAGAAACCCAGAACTTAGGCAAACAGAACAATGCCAAGTTCCATCCCGGTTCCGCCTCCGCCAGAGACCCAAAACTTAGGCAAACAGAACAATGTCAAGTTCCATCCTGGTTCCACCTCCACCAGAACTTTACAAACAACACAAAATCACCAAGGCATGAAAACGAGTACTTCAAGCTGGAAGTTGAGACATAATTTCTCAACAATCTCCCACTTGGTGAACACTTCCAGCTTCCTCAAAACATCAAACCTTACTATCTATCATAGGCCCCGAGGCCCATCAATTTTGTTCACCATCTGAGCTTGTCTGTGCTAACCGGCTTTGTCAAGGCATCTGCAACATTCTTCAAGGTGTCAACCTTATCCATATTGACCTTGCCATCTTCAACCATATCCCTCACGAAGTGATATTGCACATATATGTGCTTGGTCCTGGCATGGAAGGTCGGATTCTTTTCCAAACAAATGGCACTTTGACTGTCACAGCAGATTGAAATCTGCCCAACATTAAATCCAATGTCTGAACACAAATGCCTTAGCCACACTGCCTCCTTGCAAGCATGAGTTGCTACCATGTACTCTGCCTCTACCGTGGATAAAGCAACTATAGCTTGTCGCTTGCTCATCCAATTGATTGCTCCACCATTAAGCATGAAAGTGTATCCACTGGTGGATCTTCTGCTGTCAATGTCCCCGCCCAATCAGAGTCAACAAATCCTTGAATGCAAAGAGCCCTTTGTGATGCAACCATACTACCATGGTAGCATAAAACATAATCTGAAGTACCCTTCAAATACTTGAACACTCTCTTTACAGCATCCCAATGTGATCTCCCTGGATTTGCCATGAAACGGCTTAGAACTCCCACTGCTTAGGTAATGTCTAGTCTTGTGCAGACCATAGCATACATTAAACTGCCTACTGCACTTGCATAAGACACACTGGTCATGCCCTCCATCTCAGTAGCTGACTTTGGATAGTCTTCAGTAGATAGTTTCAATCCTTGCAAGATTGGAACAACTAGTTGCTTGCAATCAGTCATGCTAAACCTCTCTAGAACAGTTTTCACATACTTACTCTGACTGAGCCAAAGCTTTCTACTTGTTCTATCCCTTGTTATCTCCATCCCAAGAATGTACCTTGCTGCTCCAAGATCTTTCATTTCAAACTTAGCAGACAACTGAGTTTTAAGGTTAGAAATCATAGCCTTGCTATTACCAATGAATAACATGTCATCCACATACAGAGTAATAACAAGCACACGATCATTCTCACATTTATAGTAAATGCAATGATCAGATTTTGATCTAACAAACCCAATTGACAACACAAATGTGTCAAATTTCTAGTACCACATTCTAGGAGATTGCTTTAGACCATAGAGGATTTATTTAACTTGCAAACCAGATTTTTTTTACCTCTTTCAACAAAATGCTCAGGCTGGGACATGAAGATTTCTTCTTCCAGCTCACCATGGAGAAAAGTTGTCTTCACATCCATCTGCTCAATTTCAAAGTCATACACAGCTGCCAATGACAACAAAAATCTAATGGATGTCAGCTTTGCTACAGGGGAAAAGATCTCTCCATAATCAATTCCCTCAACTTGGGAAAAACCCTTTGCAACCAGTCGTGCCTTATACTTCTCTACACTGCCATCAAGGCCTGTCTTCCTTTTGAATATCCACTTGTAGCCAACAGGATTTTTCCCTTTAGGCAGTGGTACCAACTTCCAGGTATCATTTTTTTTCAAGGAATCCATCTCCTCATTCATGGCTTCAAGCCATGACTTTGAATCAGCCATGTTGATTGCTTCTTTCACAGTCCTAGGCTCATCAGTGTTGGTTATTAAAGCATAAGCACAATTTGAATCTAACATAGAGAAACCATACTTTTCTGGTTGCCTTCTTTCTCATGTAGATCTTCTTAGAGGCTAAGGTTGCTCTTCATCATCAGAACTCCCAGAGCTGCTTGAGCTCTCCTCATTTTTAGGTACACCATGCAACTCTTCCCTTTCTAGAGTTTAGGGAATCTCAACTGCATCCTTCTTCTTGTCACTCTGATTTGTCTCAAGCTGTTGATCACTTACTAGAGGTTTCAACTCATGAAATATCACGCTTCTTCTATACAAAACCTTCTCAGTAACAGGGTTCCAAAGCTTGTATCCTTTCACACCAACTCCATAGCCGATGAGAATACATTTCACAGCCTTGTTGTCCAATTTAGATCTCTTTTCATTTGGCATATGAACATATGCCTCACAGCCAAAGACCCGAACATGCCTTAGTGAGGGTTTCTTGCTTGACCATGCTTCCAAAGGTGTCTTGTCAACAAGAGCTGAACAAGGGGATCTATTTATTAGATAACATGTTGTAGCAACAGCCTCAGCCCAGAACTTCTGCTCCAGACCAGCACCACTCAGCATACTCCTTGCTTTTTCCATCAACGTCCTGTTCAACCTCTCAGCAACTCCATTTTGTTGTGGAGTGTAGGGGGTTGTCTTATTCCTTTTAATTCCATGATCAGTGCAATACCTTTCAAAATCTGCAGAACAAAACTCACCTCCATTGTCTGTCCTTAAACACTTTATTTTCCTTCCAGTCTGATTTTCTACCAAAGATTTCAACTCTTTAAACTAACTGAACACTTCTGATTTACTTTTAAGAAAGTATACAAATGCCCTTCTCGAATATTCATCAATAAAAGAAACATAATATTTAGACTTCAATAATGAAGGAACATTAACTAGACCAAACACATATGAGTGAACATAATCCAGTATACTAGAAGATTTGTGAGGACTAGAGGAGAAAGAAACACGGTGTTGCTTTCCATAGATACAATGTTCACAGAAATCAAACTCAAGGTTACAATCATCAAGCCCTTCTACAAGGTTTTTGTTCTTCAAGGTTTTTAAACCTTTCTCACCAATGTGACCAAGTCTATGATGCCATAACATAGTCTTCTCTGCTGGGAGTTTTACCTCCAAGGCATTTGCAGATAAAGAAGAGTCTTCATCTTTCTTTATAGGTGCAAAATTACATGACTTTACAGAGGCACTATTACAAAGAATAGGTCATGCATCTAGTTTGTACAGAGTGCCAGTACAAGCACCCTTAGCTAACACCATTGCACCTCTAGCCATTTTACATTCCTTACTAGAAAAAGAAACTTCTACACTAGCATCATTCAACTTACTAATAGAAAGAAGATTTCGAGCCAAACCTGGGATGTGGAGAACACCACCAATTCCTTTGACTCTCCTGTCAGGAAACTGAATTATGACCCTTCCTCTTCCAACAATCTTCAGCGTTGAATCACTTGCCAAGTATACCTTTCCACCATCATACTTCTCATACTTTGAGAACCAATCTCTATTGGATGTCATGTGAAAAGAGGCACCCGAATCAATCAACCAGACATCATCAGATGCCTGAGTTGTCAAGGTTGCTGCAATGAAGGCATCTGCATCACTTTGAGAAGATTCATTGTCAGAAGCATTCTTCTTCTTCTTCTCCTTGCAGTCCTTCCTGATATGACCAGGTTGCCCACAGTTCCAGCACTTTACCTTGAACTTTTTACCAAGAGACTTTGATCTCCCTTTGGACTTGGATTTCGACTTGTTGTCTTTCTTCTTTCCTTTCTCCTTTGTTCTACCTCGAATAGAAAGAGCATCTTTGGCCATCTCAGAAGATTTCCTTCGCATTTCTTCAGACAGAAGCAAAGCAACCACATCATCAGTCTTGAAAGCAGTGGTTGTGCTTCCAATAGCCATCACAAGATGATCCCAACTGTCAGGTAATGAACACAATAGGAGCATGCAACGATCCTCCTCCTCAATTTTTACACCTATAGATGCCAGCTGAGTAACACTCATATTAAATGAGTTCAGATGGTCTACAACAGATGCACCTTCGTCCATCTTCAAGGAGTACAACTTCTTCCTTAGGAACAACTTATTTACCAGGGACTTTCCTTGATAAATGTCACCAAGTTTCTTCCACAAAGAAGTTGCAGACGTTTCCTCATGAACATTCAGGAGCACAAAATCGGCTAGACTCAATCTTATCAATCCTCTTGCTTTTCTATCAGCAAGATCCCAAGCTTCTTGGGTCATAGTTTGTGGCTTAGTTCCAGACACTGCAATCCAGAGGTCTCTATCCACTAGCAAGTCTTCTATCTTGAGTTTCCATAACTCAAAGTTGCTGCCATTAAACTTCTCAATATCTATCCTACCAGATGTACTCGCCATCTCACAACAGAAACAAGTTTAACAATGCAAGTCTCCCACTGAACCAATATTAGTGCAAAAAACTAATTTTCCCTAGCAAGGATAACATGAACTGGCCAAGCTCTGATACCACTTTGAAGGGAAAAGAATGCGGATCTACTAACCCAACAGTGCGGAATACATTCCCTTAACACCTTTACAATAGGGGAGAGAAGCAAAAAAGAAAAACTAACAATTTCTTAAACTTATAGAGATGCATACAACCATGGTAATGAGAAACCAAAAAGATAAGCAAACAAAGATGACACAGTATTTACGTGGAAAAACCCTTTCAGGTAAAAAACCCACCACACAAAGTCAAATCTATTGTATTAAAGTGTTGAATCGATTACATACAATATCCAGACTTCTTTGTTCAGCTCACAATCACCCAGAGAGTTTCAGATTCACTGTTACAATGTTTTTACAACATACAGTTCAAAAACCCTCTTTAAGAACTCACGTCCTCCTTATTCTTCAGCTCGCAACTTCAACTTGCTCTGCAACCACCGACTCAACACTTGACTTCTAACTTATGAGAAATAACCTATCTCTCATACATATGTAACCGACTCAGAAGAGTCCTACATAATCAATGAAGTCCATCCTCAAAACATGCAACTAGTCGGCCCTAACAGATTTCCCTACAACAAGCCGACTTTGCATTCAAAGCCATTACTCAAAATGGTTGAGCTCACCACCCTTCGTTGACAAATGCAACTGCCACAATAACTATCTTGGTATCCGTCCAATCACTATTCATCCGGGTGCCACACGTCCAAGACCCATCAACAATCGTAGCTGACAGAGCAACCAAAATGGTCAAATAGACATTGGGCATGACCAAGACTTCAAGTCATTCAGTAACACTGCCAAAGCTGGAGTCAGAACAAGAGTCAAAAGAAGACTTCACTGAAAATACACATTGTCGGAGTCGGGGTCAGGGTCGGAATCGGAACTAGAGTCGAAACATGACTCCACTGAAAAATACAGGTTTAGGAACCATTTCGATTCTGCGTCCGCCCATGGCAAAGAGGAACTCATCGGAAACAGTTCTGACTGGGGTAAGTCAGCCCGGGGTCAAACCAAGACGGGAACACAAAAGATCGGAGTCAGAGTCGAAGTCGGAACAGGAACAGAAAACAAGACTTCACCAAAAGTCCAAGATCAGGAACCAATCTGGTTCCAGTTCCGCCTCCACCAACTACAAGAAACAACAATCTAGAACCAGGACAAGGCAGAGGAAAACACCCCGAGGAGAATCCAAACATCCAGAGGAACTAGATCGTAAAAGCAGGAGTCGGGTTCGGAGTCGAAACTGAAACTGAAACAAGAACCTGGCAAACGGACATTGCCAACTTCCAAAACTAGTTTCGCCTCTGCCAGAACCTGCGAAGTGAAGCGAGAAGAAACAAACGGTAGGAGTCGAAGTCAGAGTCGGAGTCGGAATGAGAACAGAAACCCAGAACTTAGGCAAACAGAACAATGCCAAGTTCCATCCCGGTTCCACCTCTGCCAGAGACCCGAAACTTAGGCAAACAGAACAATGCCAAGTTCCATCCTGGTTCCACCTCCGCCAGAACTTTGCAAACAACACAAAATCACCAAGGCATGAAAACGAGGACTTCAAGCTGGAAGTTGAGACATAATTTCTCAACATTTTTCCTCTGTGTTTCATTGCTTTGTATTCGGCTGGAATTCACATGAATCCGTATTTACTCCTGTTCTTTGCATGTCAGTACATCAATTTTTCTAGTGAATTGCAATGAAACATTCGTTGAAGTCTAGGTATAATTGGCATGTGACGTAAAACCTTCTTTGGAGCTATAGGACCTTGTACATTTGTACAATATCTCTTCTCTTTGCATATAGGGCATTCTACCTTGTTTTGATATTCATCTTTGTATAAAATGAAATTATTTTTACATAAATGAATTTTCTTATATTCAATCCCCAACTCAACCAACAACAGACCCACCTCTCTGGAAGTTGATGGCAACACATTCTCTTCAGGAAATATTTTAGTTTTTAGTGCCTTGTAAGATTGCTAGAGATTAAATCAATTGAATGTTTGAATTATGATGAACATGTTTGATATGTCAATCTATAATAGGACTGTTTATATACAATATATAGTTTTAAAATCCCCTTAAAGAAATTTAAATGAATTTGATGAATGTTTACGAATTATGTACACCGACAATGCAAAGTAAGAAATAGATTTCAACTCACTTCAGTAGGGTAGTGAATCCTTTTTCGGAACAACCAAATAGTGACTTGATTTCTAATAATATTAATGTGCATGCCAGTTTTGAGGTTCTACTTGCACCTGATTTGAACACAAGTGTCTTCGCTACTTGCTTGATGGAGTCTTTGATATTGTTATCATCAACATTACGTTGGTGGTAATTACCCCTGCTATCATCATTACTATCAACCATATCATCATTATTGCCATCATTGTTTCCATCCCCAAAGAAACCTGTAAGCATTTCATTCAATCCTTCTTCATGCATTGCATTTTCACTATCATGATCATCATCATTAAGGATATGTGGCATGTCATCAGTGTATGCGACTCTCATAAGCTCTTTGAATTTCTCAGGTGGTAGTGTTCTCTTCAATATTGCTCTTTTCGCCCTGGTATGGTTTAAAGGATGGTTTGGATCGTCTTGTCCAAATCTTAATAACCCAGTTGGATCTTGGGTATTAGTATGTGTTTCATCAAAATCTTCTACCTATCAACAAACAAAAGCATTATTTAATGTTTGGAAACAATTGGATAAATCATAAATATATCAATTTCAAAGAAATATAATCAAATATGGCTTAAAAAATATAAATATAAATTTTATGAACATATATACATCAATTGAATAATGGAACATTATTTTATAGACTACCTTTTTTATACAATAATTTAAATAAAACACAATTTTGACAACATAGTTTATAAAACATCAGTCCACACTCATTTATTATTCTTTGGTTTTAATCAATTGTATGAGGCATACTACCGACTGGAAGCTCATCATATATGTAATGTCTTTGTACAATCACTCATTTGAATTGTTTCTTTCCATGACATACAAAACATCCACAAACAACAATTTTCTCAAAGTATTCATCCCATGTACTATAGTCCTGACCTACCTCTTCTTCAGTGCAATCATTTGTTGTGTCTGCAGTATCCATTGTCATATCCTCTTCCACCCACTTCGTCTATGTGATTTAACAGTTTTAGGTCCACCTCCACGTACATATCTTCTTCTTTTGCTAGTTGAAGGCTCAAGCTCTGCATTTTCTCCAATCTTCCATCTAAAATAATCAACAACATGCATTAATTTATGTCAAGATTGGATAATACATTATAAATTTCAATAATACTGTGAAAAAATATGGACGTATCACAAAATGCCATTAGATCATTTTTTCCTAAGTTAAGTCAAAATTTGAGTACCTGATGTCCCACTTCATTCTGTTGTGTCCTCATTTGATATGAAACAATTTGTTGCCATGGCCTTGTCTGCCCCTATAATACACAACATAGTAAATAATGTTTAGTACACCAATTATATCATTTCAACGAGTATGCTATCCAACACAAAACCTCACTTTAGTCATATATTTGACATATTGATATCTCCTCTATGTTGTAGCATTTGTGAATTCATAAACACCTTCCTCCTTTGGTTGAGGTTGCTTTCTCTTCTTACCTCTATTGTATCTATAGATTTCGTTGTCTCATCTATTTCCACCCACTTTCCTCTCAGCAATTTAGTATTTCTACATTGTCCACATCCTCTCTCCATGGCCTCCTCTGTGAATAAAATTTGCCACAAAGCTTTCACCGCACTACCGCCAAGAAGGAAGAAGCAACTTGCGGGACCACAGTAAAAACTGTCTACTACCCAATAAGTTGATGAGGAGCACAGGATAGCGGTGGTCACCACACTACCACACACCATTGGTAGAAGACTTGTGGATTCACCGCAACATCACCAAGAATAGAAGGAAGACTCATGTGCTGCCACAAAAGCTTTCACCGCACTACCATCGAGAAGGATGAAGCACCTTGCGAGACCACGGTAAAAACCACTCTACCACACCGAGTTGATGAAGGAGCCATAAGACAGCGGTGGTCACAAAAACAAGGTAGGAGTTGGAATTATTTCCAACACTCTAGATCCTGTGATACACAACAATGAAAATAGTCACTATACAACAATGATAGGTGCTCAATTAGGTGCACTTGGCCGCCTTAGGTGCCCCAAATAGATACATTAATGGCCAAAATTTGGCGCTAAAGTTGGTGTTAACTAACGTCGACTAAAGCACCGACTACTGAATCAAAATCAAAAATTTAAAAAATTTCCCGTGAAGGAAGAAATCAGACGACAAAAAAGGGAAAACGTCACGAAGGAAGAGAGCAGGGCGCTACCAACAATTGATGATAAATTGATTTATTTTGGGACACCATAGGTAAGGTTACAATTTTTTTTTCTTGGTTGAATTTGTGATTGTTTATGCTCTTTGTATTGCATTTGAATTCATGATTGTTTACTAGTTCGTGGCCTAACCTGTCTAGGCAACCTCTAAATTGTCCCATCATTATAAATTGTAAAACCTTTGAGAAACCAACAAAAAAATTTACCCTACCCATTTGAGCTTTGGCTCAAAATATTATAGCATGAAGCCAAGATGCCTTTGTATTCTTTCCCTAACCTGGGTATCAAGGAAATAGTGAAATACTTGGAAAATCTGGGAATTGGGTCGGTCACTATTGAGAAACTGTTGAAAATAAATGCAGAAACGCTTGGTTTTTCCCAGTCACGCCATAGTCACTGATGCCATGACAAATTCATGCAAGATTGCATTATGAAAGAGTTTTCATGATAAGGTTATCAACACTAAGCAAACCCAATGAACATATTTTCCCTAGGTTATCAACACTAAGCAAACCCAACGAACATATTTTCCCACAAAATAAAACTTTCATACCACAAACTGGACAAAAACTTTCATACCTGATAGTGTGTACTTGTTTGCCTCCATAGACTAGACAAAAATAATTTTCCCTAGGTCACCTCAAAATGTCAAGCAATAGAAGGAAGTGAGCATTGTCAGCAGACTCTGGCCACAATGAGGTAATTCATTGTCAATTTATAGATTTGTAAATGTTTCCATTGTTTCTTTGAATTTTACTTTTTAGTTTTTTATTTCTAAATTTAAAAGAAGAATATATATATATATATATATATATATATATAGGGACATGAGACTGACAAAGATAAAGAGGAATTGTAGTTTTTAGTTTTTTATTTCTAAATTTAAAAGAAGAAATATAATTATATATATATATATATAATATATATAGGGACATGAGACTGACAAAGATAAAGAGGAATTGGCTTCCATATTGGGGGTAGAGGCAGTGAACAAATTGGTTAATGTGGACTGGACAAAGCTTTCCAGATACATAGAAAAACAATCTAGTAACACCCCTCAAACATTTCAAACAAATCAATTGTGTGAAAGGGAATCAATTGATTCCCCAACCAGTCTTGGATCGAGCAAAAGATCCAGGAGGAAATCAGTGACAATAAACTCTAAGAATGTGGAATAGGGAAGAGATACTTCCAATGTCCCATCCACTCCTGGGACATAGACTTCTTCCACCACGCCATGTTATCAATCTTGCATTGGTAGCTACAATACAAAGATAGAATACGAGGTGGTTTCAGGGGAAGTCCGAATGATGGATGTTGGGAAAACGTTTGTGAATAGGTTGAAGGAATCATGCCTTCAACGGTTCAAAGACCATCTACATTTTCCATTCTCATAGATACCCATGCAACTAAAAAAAGCATTATCCATGACATGGAGACTGAATTTGGCACAGGTTGGTCTGTAAAGAAGATAAAGCTACGAATGTCTCAAAACTGCAAGAGATTTTGGTGCAACCAAACAAAGAAGATAAAAAAATCCCTCCTAAGCTAAGGCAGAAAAGAAGGCCAATTGATGTAAGTGTGAAAGTATGGAAAGAGCTTGTAAAAGCATATGAGAAGTCTGATGCACAAAGGAAGTCAGTGAGGAGAGTACGTAGGTATTTGAATTTTCTCATAAGATTATATCAAATTTATTAAATGATATTTAAATTTTATTTGTGCATAGTTAAATTGAATTAGTATATGTTTCAGGACAAGGCCTCCAAGGCTAGGCTTGAGAAACTTTGTGCCACACATCGCAGTGGCCAGAAAGGTTTACAGGCCTTGATCTGTACATTTGTAAGTATATTTAATATGTTAAATGATATATATTTTTTATTTCCTTGGAAAAATTAAATGATTGCATATTAATTAGTTTAACTAGTCCATGTGCCATGTTTTGACAGGAGGAGAAATATGGCCGCCATCCAAAGCAATTTGAAAAGAATATGTTACAAAAAAAAAGTGGAACGATTTTGTAATCTGGATGGAGAACGAGGTATCAATAGTTGAGTTTCAATAACTTAGTTGGATATTTTTGTGTTAATATGTCAATTTGCATCTCTTGTGTTGAGTTGTTTATTGATGCATAGGATGAGTAAATAGAGCTCAAATCTTATGATTACAAGATGATCGTTTATGTGCATGAATAAATAGTAGAAGGATGTAGATGAACTCAATTCATTTGACTTTATGCCTCTTGGCAGACATTCTCTTGAATCTCTAATATCAGGTGCCCGAGACTTCCCTATAGCTTTTACCTTTCATTTATGCCTTTCCTCTTCACTGTCAGACTCATCTCCTTTTTCCTTATCTGTATTTCTAGCTTTGGCTTCTAATTCATTCCATGTTTTACCTTCCTCCTCTTCAAAATCTTCTTCTTCTTCGTCCTCCTCTAACTCCACAAGAGATTCATCTTTTGAACCTTCCTCATCTGATTCTGATTCCTCTTCTACATCAAAGGGTTCGTATCCTTGATCTGACTTTTCAGAATTTTCAGAATCAAAATCACTAGCTTCCATATTCAAAAATTCCCAACCACCATCTTCAATAAATTTATCTGGATCATCATTAATAGTCTTCAAAATTGGACGCCAGTTCAAGTTCATTCTACTTTCATAATACTTTATATCCATGGAGTTCAGCCATTCCTTGATGCCTTCAAGAAAATATTGAGGAATGGCGTACATGCAGAGTACATCCCACTTGAAGTCTTTGAAAACAATAGCCATATCAAATGCCTTTTTCCCAAGTCCTACTCTCAAGGTTAACAATTCTCAATCTCACTAATAGCTATTACTAAGAAAGGTAATTCCACCAACTCTACCAAATAGTTTACCATAGGAACAATAAAAGAAGAGGCTTTGAAAGGAACTCCATGAAAACCAAGCTCTCTAAATGGTATATCAAGCTCTAGTTCAAAATATTTTAGATGAGGTTTCTCCCATAGCTCTCTTACTCGCTTGAAATTCCTTGAAACTTTGACTTCTTAACATTCAAAAGATAAATGGAATGTCGTCAACACCTAGTAGAGCTATCCAAAAAAGCTAACTAAAAACACAAACCTGCTCCCGCACACAATGGCCTAATGGTTGGTTTTCATAGAATTCAAACTACCGAAGTAACAACATTGATCGAGTTAACATATATGCATCATTTGCATAAACAACTGAAATGCGTAACAAATGTTAATCAATACATTGAATTTTGATGCATTGAAATAATCAAAAAACATGTTTTGGGGAAAATATCAGTGGCGTGGGAAGAAAGCATTTACCCTAATAAAAGATTTTTTTGTTGTTCTTGATACACCATCTGTAAGTTTTCCTTGGATGAAAATATTGAATTTCTATATGTTGTACCCCTTAAATGTCCTACATGTTACAAATATGGAATAACAATGCACAACTTTGTATTGAGTCCAAAGACAAAGGAATTCTGAATAAGGGTAGCCAAACTTGATAAGGATGCAGTCACTATTGCACATATTGAAAATCTAGAATAGTCATGTAAAGACAACTACCTGTGAAAACCAAAATCAATGAAATTGTTCACATTCAAATCTAAGTTTGAAAGCTTGCATTTCAGTCCATGCATCTAAGTCCTTGTTGAAGATTGAGGGTGTCAACACCAAAGCTAGAATAGCTCTCCTTAAACCATAGCCAGTTTTAAAGTGCAGTATTTCCAAATTCAAATCCACTTCTCAACTAAGGAAAGGAGGTAGGATTGTCAGGTGCTACCTCAAACAGAGAAGGCCATAGAAAATATTGAAATAGAAGATCCAATAAGTGAGACGACATAGCTATAGACCATAGATAATTAGAATTCTTGCAATGCACATATGCTTGTGATACAAAAAAAAAGGTGCTTAAACATTGGCTGAATATATCCTCATCTGAATGACCAGAAAGAAATTTCAAATTTGTAAGTAAACTCTTACAGTTAAGAAAAACAATCATAAAAATTGGAAGTAAACTTTGGCAAACATGTAGGTGAACTTAATTCATCAGACTTTATGCCTCTTGGAAGACATCGGGATCTCCCCTCCTAAAGTTTGGACCACATCCATTACCTCCACATAAAATTGGGCATCCTTGGTCTTCTTGGTTCCCACGCCATGATATGGTGATGCAAATGAAAATGAAGCAAAGTAATCATCTCCTTCTCCACTGGCTAGAAGAATGCATGCTTAATGTTTTGATACATGATATCAAATCTCTCTTCTACTCTCATGGTTGAATATTGAAATCCATTATGGTGGGCCTCCAAAGTTCTAGTCATCTTTCATCCTCTTCCACCAAATGCTGGCTTGATCCACACGTCTTCCAACCTAATTGGCTTTATTTTTGAAAGCTGAAGTTTCTCTTGAGTCACCAGTGTAGCTCTCTCTACCTTTTCAGACTCTTTCATTTCTATAGATCATCTCTGGGATTTAATCATTTATACCACATGGTTGATGTATTAATTATTGCATGATGATTAAACCACATAATGCAAAGAAATTATATGAAAGTAGGACAAAAAGAAAAAGGCCCTATTAATAGAACTCTCTACAAAGATGTACAACTTCATGTCAACAATGATGTTGATAGTGCAAATTATGATGATGAACTCGATGAGCATGCACATGATATTCATAGTGGCAGCCATGTCGAACTCGAGGTGAGTGCTTGAAACCACATGCAAGTAAGTACTATTCAAGTAAGTAATGGTTGTTTTATTATGTAAATAAGAGTAATCATTACATATTTGATAGAAACTGGTTAGAATAGTAGTGAAGTGCAATTAGCTAGTATACATAGATTATGGAAATAAGGGAGAACATATAACTTACATATGGAAGCTTAGAGCTTAGTTGTAATAAAGTGTTTTATAAAATCACATGCAAAAATTGATTTGTTCCAAGATATAAGACATTACATACTATAGACACATAAAATTGACCTAGGCGTGCAAACTCAATTTTCTCATCAATTCCTCTAAAAATAAATCAATTATGTCACTTTGACCAAATTCAACTATTAATTAAATAATGACCAATTATTTAATTAATTAATCTCTCTTATTCTTTTTGACTCACATTTTTTTAAATACACCACTAATGTCTAAAGTCCTCTTTAAATTAAATAAATTATTAAATTTATCTAATCCATTATTCCCTCTTGATTATTTAAATAAATTAATTTTATTTAAATATGTTGCTAATACTAAAATCCTCTCATAATTAAATAAATCACCCACAATTTATTTAATTATTAATCCACTTCTTCCATAATTAAATAATTTAAATTAATTATTTAATTGTCTCATTCAATTCATTTCTAAATTTAAATAAAAAACATTTATTTAAATTTCTCTCTTCAAATAAATAATTTAATTATTATTTACTTTCATATGACTTCACCATTTTGAGTTAAGATTAGAATATTAAAATTCAAAATGGCATTTCCCTTCACAAATTAAGTAATTTCTAAAAAGACTTGATTTTCTAACTCTTCCTTTTCTACTTGCTAAATTTCATCTCATTGTCACACATATTCTCATTCCTTGATTTAATTTATTAAAATAAATCTTGTCCACTCATTTCAAATTTCACCCTAAAGTTTCTCTAACCCTAATTAAGGGGTTGTTATTTTGAATCTTGACCATTGATTCTAGGGCACTTTTGATGCAGAGCCAAGGTGGAGATCACTCACAATAATGAAAAATTCAATCCTAAACCAAGGAAATTTTCTTCACTATGCAATAAATTTATTATACATCAACTCACCTTCAAGGGTTTCAACCCTTCAATCTTGCAAAACAACAACAAATCTTCACCAAGGCCCTTATAGCACTAGGAAACTAGTTTTTGTGACTTTTCACCAAACTTCTCCAAAACACTCAAAGATCTAAATATGGATTTAGATACCCATTTCAGAGTTATAACACATATCACAATGTAAGATGTAGGTCCTTTGGACCAGTTCCCCAAAATCACCCCTACTATGCTGACCTAATTAGGTTGATTAGGCCTAAATTACAAAGAAACATGTCCTTAAACTTATCACTAGTTCATGAAACCCTGGGGCAACATTTCCTATGCCCTCAAACCTCAGAATCCATGAGAATTTTCCAAACTTGACCCCTCCAACATTGCAAACCCAAGGACCCTTGATTTGATGCCAAATCAAGAGGGTTTATTTAAAATCTTACTTTCCCAACCCTCCAAACCATACCACCAATTCAAAAAAGTGTATTATGACCCCAATATGCTCAAAAGTTAAAGAAAACTCCACAATCTCTTTGGTTTTTACAAACCCTAGGTTGATGGCTCCATTTTCATGTGTTTCTTAAACAAAACCAAGAGGACAGTAGGTTTATCTCCCTCATTTCCTTTCCCTTAACTCTAGTCATGCATCCTACAATTTAATCAAACTCCATAGGGTCCATTACATGAGATACAGTAGGTACAGTTTGTGTAAGGGCCCTTTAGAACATATTTTTTTGTCACAAACCCTCTAAACAGGGTATTCCAGCCTGTCATAGAAAAATTGAGTTTTCTATCACAAAACACCACTAAATTCCCTCAAACTTGATACAAAAAAAATCTAACACAAGTCTTCACAACATAGAGGTGTTTTCATAACAAAATTTGATTGTACGTGTCCATACAGGTCTACACAATGTAAAGAAACTCAAAAATACGTATGAAAAACAGAGAATTTCTTATTACCAGTCCTCTAAATCATCAATCCAACTTTACAATCGGTGTCTTCATGCCATTTAAAGGATTCTTCAAGCCCAACCACCTTACAACTGAAATTTGAACCACTTATGACCATTGGAAATCATAATTCCACCTTTTACACAATTTAGTACATGTACAAATATATTAAAGAATTTGCACATTATGACCCCCTAAAACCACACAAAAGGCTTGGAACTAGCCTTTTTACATCAACAAAACTCCAACCTTGTCTATGTATATGTCAATTCAAAAAATTGCCTTCAAAGGCTACAAAACAAATCTTGGTTCAAGATTGAATTCTCCACTTCATGATCACTAAACTCAAAGACTCATCCTAAGACATGCTTAATGGTCTTGATTTACCTTATTCAAAACAAAATATGCTCAAAATGTCCAGACCAACCCACTAACCTCCCTAATTACCATCAAATGAACACAGTTGGAGGATGAGGTGTAGGTGCTCCTACACCATACATCCCCCCTAGAAGAGACTCATGCCTCATGAGTTGTGCTTGACACCACTGTATCCAAGCTTCATGAAGGCTCCATTGGTTCAAAAATGCACTCCACTGATGCATGTACACAGGACCTGCAAACTGCCTTGAACTTCCAACAACTTGAAATGTATTTGTATAAGCATTTTGTCTTTCCTTTGCTCTCAGACCTTCAATCAGCCTCCTTTGTCCAACCTTTGAGTTTTTATCATCCTTGGTATCTGCAAACAAACATGCATCAATAGTCTTTTGGTATGAGTTCACCTTGTTTTCATATTTAGGTTTGTAACTGTCTTTACTGCCCTGTCCTTCTTGATTGTTAGCCATTGTCCCATTACCTTGCTTCATCACTGTCAAATTAGGCTTTTCATTCACTGTACTTGCAAACTTTATTTTTTTCTCAGCTTCATGCATAACCATAGGGCATTCAATGCTTCCTACCATCACCTTGTAGTCTTGCAAACTCACTATCCTTACCTCCTCTACCTTTGTATTTTCCTTGTGACCTGCTATTCTTGCATTGTTAGTCCTCAAAACAATATTAGGATCTACTATTTTGTTTTCTTTCACAAAATTTATAGGCTCTTCATCCCACACATAATAACCTTTGCCTTACCTTTCTCATCCTCTACCCAAGGAGTTAAAATAAACCTTTGACCGTCTTTCATGATTGTATACTTTTTTGCTCTCCCATCATACATAGCACACCTATCATATTGCCATGGTCTTCCAAGGAGTATGTGACAATAGTCCATTGGTAGAATTTCACAAATAACACTCTCTTTATACTCACCTATTCAAAAATCTACAATAGCTTGCTCATTCACTAACAATGATCGACCATCACTTAGCCAAGATACCTTGTAGGGAAAATTGTGAGGGATTCTTTTCAAATTTAGTTTATTCACCATTTCACAAGAAAACATATTTTCAGTTGAACCTGAATCCACTACTATCTTACATACTTTACCTTGTACCTTGCAATTGATTATGAAGAGTGCTTTCCTTTGTGGGGGTTCTTCAGGGATTGGTATCTTGAGCAATGTTCTTCTAATCAACAAATTCTCTCCAACTTCTGATGTGAAGTTCACTATAGGTGAAGTCACACTCTCTTCATCTTCATGCACTAGTTGAACCCTTTTTTCACCTTTACTTCCATTTGATGAAGCACCAATCTTCTCAAGACATTTGAAAGATGGATGGCCAAATTCATTACAAGTATAACACCTACCTAAAAACACATTGTTAGAATTCCTTCCTCCTCCAAATCTGCCTCTTGTGCCTCTCCATCCACCTCTAAAGTCAGATTGCTCTTGACCTTTCATGGAATCTTCTTGATTATCATTGGTTGACTTTGAACTAGACATGAATCCTCTTCCTCTTGATGCATTACCTCTGCTTCTAGCTTCTTTGTCTTGCCTTCTCTTCATTTTCTCCTCCACCCTGATTTCCATTTGATAACATTCCTCTACAGTCCTAGGGTTAGCCAAAACCAATTCATATTGTATGTTTAACCTTAAAAATCCCATGTATCTTGCAACTTTTTCATCTTCATTCTCATGATGACCTGATCTTAGACTTAGTTTATAAAACTCTTTAGTATGACTTAATATCCATTTTCCTTTGTCTTAAGTTTTGCAATCTCTTAAACAATTGAACCTGATGATCCTTGGGTAAGAATTTACCTTTGAGATTTGATATCATCTTGTCCCATGATGTGATCTTAGACTTTCCTTGCTTCCTCCTCTCAAATTGAAAGTAATCCCACCATACCAAATCATGGCTTTGCAACTTATTCTTTGCAATCTTGACTCTTTGCTCTTCAAAAACCTCATCACATTAAAAATGGTTATCTAATGTAGCAATCGATTCAAGTAGTTCTCCATCATTTAAACTACCACCATATTTAGGAACATCAATTTCTACCTTAGGCTTGTCACCCTTCACCACCTTCAGCAACTTTTCAATTCTTTGATCCTCTGGAGTAAGCTCTTCTTCCACATCTTCAAACTCATCATCTTCCTCTTCACCTGACTCACTCTCTTCCACTTCCCTTCTTTTGTTTGTCTCCAATGCTATGATTCTTTCCTCCAACTCTCTGAGTTCCTTAGCATGTCTTTCCTTCATCTCCTTCATCTCTTTACCCATATCATTTTTCTTTGGAGGCATCTTGTCAACCTTGCCTCTTCACCTTCTTCTTCAACCTACAAAATGAAAAAAAATCTACTCCTTGATGCTCTGATACCACTATGATGCAGAGCCAAGGTGGAGATCACTCACAATAATGAAACCTTAAATCCTAAACCAAGGAACTTTTCTTCACTATGCAATCAATTTATTAGACATCAACTCACCCTCAAGGGTTTCAACCCTTCAATCTTGCAAAACAACAAAAAATCTTCACCAAGGCCCTTGTAGGACTAGGAAACTGGTTTTTGTGACTTTTCACCACTCTTCTCCAAAACACTCAGAGATCTAAATATGGATTTAGATACCCATTTCAGATTTATAACACATATCACAATGTAAGATGTAGGTCCTTTGGACCAGTTCCCCAAAATCACCTGTTCTATGCTAACCTAATTAGGCTGATTAGGCCTAAATTACAAAGCAACATGTCCTTAAACTTATCACTAGTTCATGAAACCATGGGGCAACATTTCTTATGCCCTCAAACCTTAGAATCCATAAGAATTTTCTAGACTTGACCCCTCCAACATTGCAAACCCAAGGACCCTTGATTTGATGCCAAATCAAGAGGGTTTATTCAAAATCTTACTTTCCCAACCCTCCAGACCATACCAACAATTCAAAAAAGTGTATTATGACCCCAATATGCTCAAAAGTTAAAGAAAACTCCACAATCTCTTTGTTTTTTACAAACCCTAGGTTGATGGCTCCATTTTCATGTGTTTCTTGAACAAAACCAAGAGGACAATAGGTTTATCTCCCTTATTTCCTTTCCCTTAAATCTAGTCATGCATCCTACAATTTAATCAGACTCCATAGGGCCCATTACATGAGATACAGTAGGCACAGTTGGTGTAAGGGCCCTTTAGAACATAATTTTTTTATCACAAACCCTCTAAACACGGTATTCCGGCCTGTCACAGAAAAATTAAGTTTTCTATCATAAAACACCACTAAATTCTCTCAAACTTGATACAAAACAATGCTAACACAATTCTTCACAACATAGAGGTGTTTTCATAACAAAATCTGACTGTACATGTCTGTACAAGTCTGCACAATGTAAAGAAAATAAAAAAAATGTATGAAAAATAGAGAATTTCTTATTACCAGTCCTCTAAATCATCAAGCCAAATTTACAATCGGTGTCTTCATGCCATTTAAAGGCTTCTACAGGCCCAACCAATGACCAACCACCTTACAACTAAAATTTGAACCAATTATGACCATTGGAAATCATAATTCCACCTTTTACACAATTTAGTACATGTATAGATATGTTGAAGTATTTGCACATTATGACCCCCTAAAACCACACCAAAGGCTTGGAACTAGCCTTGTTACATCAGAGAAACTCCAACCTTGCCCATTTATATTTCAATTCAAAAACTTTCCTTCAAAGGCTACAAAACAAATCTTGGTTCAAGATTGAATTCTCCACTTCATGATCACTAAACTCAAAGACTCATCCTAAGACATGCTTAATAGTCTTGATTGACCTTATTCAAAACAAAACATGCTCAAAATTCCCACACCAACCTACTAACCTCCCTAATTACCATCAAATGAACACAGTTGGAGGATGAGGTGTAGGTGCTCCTGCACCAACTTTTCAACCTTTAATCTCATCTGTCCATCCAAAATTGCATTTTCTATAAAATGGCAATTTTGTCCTCATTTCGACATCTCTTAATATCTTGAAAAACTTATTGCATTCTCTTGAGCTTAGCATTTATCTTGTCATTTAGTCATTGAATATTGCATATAGGATTTGATATTCTCTTGCATAGATTCTTAAATCCTTCAACACTTTCTTAGAACTAGTTTATAGTTTAGATTTCTTATGAAAATATGAGGGCAACCTTTTACATTTCAGCAAGCTAGAAGGTGTAATGGAGGTCAGCCATGGAGGATGGAGAATTTGGATGAGATCACTCTATGTATTTCTTTATTAATTTTCTTTGCACTTCATTACATATTGTGGGTTTATAGGTTTGCATGTAATTTGCTAACCTATCTTGCAAGAAAAATACCCTTAGTTACACATACAACTGTTAAAAACAAAGGATTGCACCATTTAGCTAAGTGTGAAACTTCAACAATCCTATGCAACATGGGATCAAACTTAGGTTGTGGGTGACCTTCTATAAGAATGAACCTCCAAATTATTGGTTGGTTCCCCTTTAGATTTCCTAGAAACTAATGGATTTGATGGGAAAAAGGAAGAAGGATGCTCTGGAAATGTAAATTTAATTCTAGGAGGTGATACACCAATGATTTGGAATGAAAACTAAAGCATGACTTATAACTTTGAACTTTTTTTTGCTGGTTATGATGTTCACAATTCAGATTTTGCATAAAGTCATAAGTATTTCACATGAAGGTTTCAATTTTGAGTTTTGTTTTGAAGGTAAAATGAGTTTACACATCATTTTTTTCTCAAAATTGGTTTGACATAGCATATGAACTAATTTAATATGACAAATATTCAAAATAAATTGCTTAGATGAGGAAGAAAACAAAGGATTCACATGAATCACAATGAAAATTTGTAAGAACATACATCTATAATGCAAAATGAAAGCTCCAGATAGGACTAATAACTCTTTTCTTTATTGATTTCATAGAAAAAGTTACTGCTACATGAAAATAAACTAGGTTACAAAACTCTCAATTTCTCTGTAATGTCAAGAGAAGACAAAAGGTAAGAACTAAGGAAAAAAGCATAACCTTTTTCAACTTTAATTCAAAAACTATCCCAAAGTGCCAAGAGGTGACACTTGCAGTCAAATGCACTCCAAATATCTCTCTCATGAGCAAAGCTGAAAATCCATAAAAAGAGGGAGTCACAACTGCTCCAATTTGAGCTAAAATAGCTCAAAACCTCCCCTCTCAATTTGCTTGACCAAAAAGAACTCCAAGAGCACTCTAGTTTGACTAAAAATAAAAAAAAATGACTCTAGATCCATTGATTGCTTAACTCAATCTCAACTCCACCTCCTTGCATGCTTAGAGGGCATCTATCAAATTATTTTAACAAGTATTAAGGTAAAAAATAGTTAGCTACCTTAGTAATTTTTGGAACAAACTGATCTCACAATATTCTAATAGTTTTTAAGGCAATTAATTAATAATTTACCTTAATAAGTGCTAAGATGAACTAATACTATTTTGTGAGCATGTGGATAAGGGGAGTTAAACTGCTATTACATGTCAATGTTTGAAAAACAATAAGAAACTCCAATGATCTGTAATTAGTGGTTTACAATTTAACTTGTAAATTAATTCCAATTACAAAATTCCCCGATCCAGATAGTATTGCGTGACTATGCTTTTAACCATTGAAATTATAGAAAATTAGAATGCACTTGTTCTTTATCCAAAATTAATAAAAGATAAACTGATTACTTAAATTCGTAATTAGAAAAACTCAAAGAATCAAATACTAAAAATAATTATGAGACAAAAGAGAAGAATAGAGATCACGAGCTTGATAATGAAGTTCACTCAATTTGAGCTATGTCTCTGGGTCCACTTCTCAACGTTGGACCTCTTTATTGATATCGCCAAGCTTCAACAGCCTTCTTACAATATCCAAGCTTTAATCACTCACAATCTCTCTCTTTACAATTTTACAATTCTTGGTGTAACAACACCTTGTAATTTCTCTCCTCCAGTAATTTGCCACCTTACTAGGAGCATAAAAAACTCTCAAACATCTGAATGCCAAAAAACTCACCACCTACACCCCCTTTTATACAAAAAAAAAATGTCTTAATAAGGCTTAACCACCTTATTTAATAAAATAAAAAAAATTGCCCCCCTTTGGCTTTTATAATTATAAGCCTCACAAAAAAAACACAAACCCATTTATAAAAAAAAAATAACTTCCCCTTAAAAAACCAATTTAATTTGTTTAAGCCCTTGACACCTATTCACGTGCTCATTTGGTTTTAAGTTGTTAAGTTGTTTTTCTTTAAAATGGAGGGTTATTTATTTGTTTTTTTATGAGTTAATCTTTTTATTTTTAGGAGATTTGGATCCCACCAAATTCGGCTGGGATCCCACAAAATCCAATCCCACCAAAATGGATTTTGTGGAATAAACTTCCACCACTTAATTATTATTATTATTTTAAAATAAAGCATGGTGTACGTGAATTTTGTGATATTTTTTCCACGTCACTTGCAATTTCCATGTCACCATCCAGTCAACTACCACATCACATGCCGACATCATCATTTTCACTATAACTTTGATTGGCTCTATTTTTCTCATATGAGCTCCATTATCGAAACCAAATATAGTTCTGAAATCAGCATGATGAGCACTACGACTTGACCAATTTGGAGATGATGATGTTTTCACCTTTTTCTGGGCCCCCTGATTCACCTTTTTTATCAGACCTTTGACTACGCATAAATTCTGCATACAAACTCCTTTTGAGCCCGTTCAAGTTGTGCCAGGACCGTGTCAGTGAGCTCTATGCGATGATGTTGGTTTCATGAGATTTTAAGATTGTGAAATTTTGAGGTTTCCTAGATCCTCTTGGATCATTCCTCCCCACTGAGAAGCTTTTGGACCTCCGAAAGGTCTATTTTATGTACAATTTGAGCTAGAGAAATGATGCCCCACTTGCCCAGTATCATTTGTCCTTCCTGCTGGAATTATGAACACCTGACTCATCATAACAGCAATCAAAACTACACTGATATTGTTAAGTACATTAGCCATATACATATCCACATCCAGTGTTACTGCTACCAACCATACACTGCTGAAAAGTAGAAGGTTAAATAACAAAACTGAATTTGCAGATTAGAAAAATAATTTACCCACATCATGCTTGTCTTTCATAACTGGAACAACCTTAGAATTAGATATGCTCTTATGCAATGACACTTCTTTTGGTACAGACGTAAGTGCCAAATTATTGCTTGTATTTACTACCATTTTCAAATGTCTTATTGTCACAAAAGACTTACCAGTCTTAATTGGATGAGAATGCATAATGTATTCAATTCCTTCCTTAAATAAGTGATACTGATTATGTTCCCTATAAAAGATTGATTTCCTATCATACAAGTATGGGCTACCCAACACAATCCCACAAATATCAAGTGGAACCACATCAAATTCAACCTCATCTATAAACTTAGATGTTATTGCAAATCTTAAATTGCATTGCTTAGTTACTTGCAATCTGTTATCATTTCACACCCAACCTAATGGATAAGGTTTTTTATGAGGCTTTGTTTTCAATCCCAACTGTTCAACAAATTCTTCTGAAATTAGATTAACTTGGGACCCACTATCTATCGGTGTATCAATCTTAGTGTTCTTAGAAATCACCCTTATATGAAATAATTCACATCTTTTGCTATCTTCAAGAACAACATGATTTTTAGAAGTATAGGCACATGAAGCATCAATGACATAATCATTACCAACAAAAGCTTTACCTTTCAAACCCACAATTGAAATCTTTGAGTCATCACCAGATTCCATACCAAGGTCTTGCACAATAACTGTGGACTTCTGCTTACCCTTTCAATCCTTGAACCACTTAGGCTTCTGATTAGGATGCAATTTCCAACAATTCATATCTTCGTGCGTTTGCTTCTTGTAGTGTGAGAAATAAGGCCTCTCATCCTCCTTCTTTACAGTAGCGGTTCACTATGATTTCTCCTTCCACTTCTTGCTGCTTTTTTGCTTACTGGAGTCCAACAATAGATTGTCTTGGATATTCCTTGAGCTTGTTTCCAAATGGATAGCTTGCACACTAACTTCATCAATGTTAGTTGGATTAAACATAAGTATAGTGTGTTTGAAATTCTCACGTAATCCACCTATATACTTTAAAAAAAATTCTTGCGTGTATAAAGGAACGCCCAACATTAAAGCCCTCTTCCTAAACTCCTATGTATATTCTTGCACACTTTGTCCTTTCTCTTGCTTTAATGATTGCCAACTCATCATTATTTTTTGCATATGTCCTAATCGATAGAACTATTTTTTAAGTGCAACTATAAACTCAAACCAAGAAGAAATTATTTTACCATATCGACTAATATCTTCCTGAGTCTTACTCTCCCACCAGATTAGAGTTGTGCCTCCCAAGCGAAGAGTGGCTATTTGGATCTTTGAAGCATCATCAGTGAACTTCTGAACCTTGCAATAAACTTCAACTTGCTTGATCCAATTGTCGAGTTTCTCTACATCCAATTCTCCATTATAGATTGGCAAATCAAATTTAACATCAAGTTTCAACAAAGGTGCATTAGTTTGCACAGGCTATTTCTTCTTAGAAGACTTAGATGATGAAGAAGAAGACAATGAAGAGGATGAAGAGGATGAAGAAGATGAAGAGGACAAGGATGGAGGTTCAAGAGGGTCACCACCACCTCCTAATCCTTTACCTTTGTCTTAGTTCAATGAGGATTCAACTTCCTTCTTCTTTCTAGCCTTGCCTTCCTTTCTCTTTTGTCGTTCTCACCTCTCTTGGAACAATACTTCTACCATCGCCTTCATATCAAGGAAGGCTCTTCAGAATTCCTTTTCATTGAGCTCTTCAGGTTCCTCAACCATTTCAGACATCTTTGGAAAGATTCTTCATTTTCCAATCTCTGGATTGAATTCGGCAAGTGCAGCTTCTCCTTGCTTCAATTTCAACCTAGTTAACATTCACTTATGCAAGTTCCTGCAATGGGCTCTGATACCATTTGATCTATAATTAGTGGTTTACAATTTAACTTGTAAATTAATTCTAATTACAAAATTCTCTGATCCAAATAGTATTGTGTGACTATGCTTTTAACCATTGAAATTATGGAAAATTAGAATGCACTTGTTCTTTATCCAAAAATAATAAAACATAAACTAATTACTTAAATTCATAATTAGAAAAACTCAAAGAATCAAATACTAAAAATAATTATGAGATAGAAGAGAAGAATAGAGATCACAATCTTGATAACGAAGTTCACTCAATTTGAGCTACGTCTCTGAGTCCGCTTCTCAATGTTGGACCTCTTTATTGATATCGCCAAGCTTCAATAGCCTTATTACAATAACCAAGCTTTAATCACTCACAATCTCTCTCTTTACAATTTTACAATTCTTGGTGTAACAACGCCTTGTAATTTCTCTCCTGCAGTAATTCTCCACCTTACCAGGAGCATAAAAAACTCTCAAACATCTGAATGCCAAAAAAACTCACCACCTACACCCCCTTTTATACATAAAAATTGTCTCAATAAGGCTTAACCACCTTATTTAATAAAATAACAAATTAACCCCCCCCTTTGGCTTTTATAATTATAAGCCTTAAAAAAAAAAACTCTAACCTATTTATAAAAAAACAATAACTTCCCCATAAAAAAACAATTTAATTTGTTTAAGCCCTTGACACCTATTCATGGGCTCATTTGGTTTTAAGTTGTTAAGTTGTTTTTCTTTAAAATGGAGGGTTATTTCTTTGTTTTTTTATGAGTTAATATTTTTTATTTTTAAGAGGTTTGGATCCCATCAAATCCGGTTGGGATCCCAAAAAATCTGATCCCACCAAATGGATTTTGTGGAATAAACTTCCACCACTTTATTATTATTATTATTTTAAAATAAAGCATGGTGTACGTGAATTTTGTGAGATTTTTGCCACATCACCTGCAATTTCCATGTCACCATCTAGTCAATTGCCACATCACATGCTAACATCATCATTTTGACTGGCTCTATTTTTCTCATACGAGCTTTGTTTTTGAAATCGAATATAGTTCCAGAATCAGCACAACAAGCACTATGACTTGGCACCGAATTTGACCAATTTAGAGATGATGATTTTTTTGCCTTTTTCTTGGCCCCCTAATTTGGTTGTTTGACTGAACCTTTGACTGTGCATAAGTTCTTCATACAGACTCCTTTAGAGCTCGTTCAAGTTGCGTCAGGACCATGTCGGTGAGCTCTATGCGATGATGTTGGTTTCATGAGATTTTGAGATTGTGAAATTTTGAGGTTTCCTAGATCCTCCTAGATCATCCAATTGCTAGGTGCCAAAGATGATGAAAAAGGCATCTTAAGTCAAACAAGGACTTAACCTTGCCTAAACATTAATACAAAGCTTTATTTTGCAAAATAAAGGAAAAAATACCCCAACTTGGTCGACTAAAGTTAAGTTTTCTTTGAGATTTTCAAGGAAAATCCTAAAGCATCCTCAGGCTCATTCATTTCTCATTTTCTATTATTCTATGTGACACCATGTTGTGCCACCAAGGGTTTAGAGTTTTGAGGATTCTGTGTAGTGATACATTGGGACAGCGTTGGCAAGCTCTTCCTTTGCATGAAAATGATAGATTTTCTCTTTATTGTGAAAGAGAATATTGTTTATGCTTCAGTTTCATAGAAGAATGATGAAATTCACCATTTTCTATGTGTTTCCTCTCTTCTTCTAAGGTTTTCTTGTAAAAAATCTCTTACTCTCTATATCTCTTTATTGCTTTGTGTTTCTTGTAAGATATTTCTTTATTTTTTGGAAAGAGAAGATCAGAAACCCTCTTATTCTTGTCCTTTGTAAACTTCTCCATTGTTTTTATTTTGAGTTTTCACTTTTGTTAGCATTCCGGGATTTCATTTTATCAACACCTGAGGGTTAGCTCATGAAACCCTAGGTTTGTTACCTAGGGTTTGATGCATTTGATGTTTCTCTACACAGGTTGAAATGTTCTCCCTTACTGGTAAGCTTTCCTCTGTGGTATTTTGATGAAAATGTTGAGATTCCTCCATATTATTTTATCAAGCATCAATAGTTGTATGCAATTCTTTGGCCCTTAAATATTATAATATGTTTGTCCATTTGAACACATTCCCAATATGCTCATTAGAGCTAAAAGAAGTTAGAACTGCTCAAATTCTCATCATTTTATTAACTTCTTCATCAAGTTTCTAACAGACATGTGATTATACTTTGTAGATTTGTCCCTTAGCATTGTTGTTGTCTTGAACATCTCTCTCCATGACTATCTCTTTGATAATGGCTAAAAAACTTTGCTAGGACTATGGTCTTGACTATGGACTACCCCTCAGACATTCTATTTCCCTTTGGGTTTGTATGACCATCTAATGTTTTGGTTATTTTGAAAGCTACTCCTTCAAAGTTCACTATGACTGTTCTTCATTGTCTATGCTAAACAACTAGCATGTTCACTTATAAATCTCTACATGATTGATCATAAAATTCATTTCCTCTACTATGCACTGTACTCGCACTGTTATTCCATACCTATGATGATTTTGACTATACTTAGACATTTTTTTATTAGTTGTTTATGCTTGACCAGGTGAATGGTGCTCCTTCAGGTATCTTTTTGTTGTTTCACATGCCTTTAGACTGGCTTTGACTGATCTATATTATCTTTGCAGAGGCCATTGCCAAATTACTTAAGCTCTGAAAACTCTTTTATTATGTTGTACTATCTCATTATTTTGTGAGTGTTGTAGCTTAGGCTTTTGAAAGCTTTTTCCATTGTTCCTCTTTGCTTGTATTCAACACTATCTTACATCTATGTCTATTTTAAAAAATGAGATTGATGAATGGTCTTTATGTACCTACAACTACATAGTGAACAAACAAGTTAGATAAAACAAATGGGTTGATAGCCTCTTCTTGTTTGTATGATCTGACTTTCTCTTTTTTGCTTCATCTTGATTTGATATCTACATCTGATGTCTATTTTTCTCCTTCATTTTGTTGATTAGAGGTACAATAACAAGCACATTTGGAATTACTGCATATAGGAGTAGAGATGAGACCCTGAGCTCTAACATCATATTTTCTTCCTCCTACAGGTCTTTTCTTGGAGCTATCACTAGGATAATTGGAGATGCTGATGGGGATAATGGGATTTGTCTCACTCAGGAAATGACGGGTCCCACCTTTCTTTTATATGCTTTCCCTTACTTCCAATGTACCTGTTATTATGCATTCTATCACATATAATTACACCAACAACTTGTGTGGGATCATATAAACACTTCTCTTTTGAATATAAATAGTTTATTTCATGCAATGACTTGAGTAAAATCTCTCTTTCTTGTAAATCAATTGCATAACATGAGTTGAACATTATTGCATGCAGTAGGTGATTATAATCATGAAAACTTGACAAGTTATAAGTACCTTTCTAGAACTGTATCAAACCACAATGAATGAACTGTAATGAATACATCTGAAACATGATCTGCAATGACCAGGTTAGCCTTAACTTCACCTATTAGACCTAGGATACCTCTTTCCCTACTGGAGTATCCTATCACACTATCTGGCTCATGTAGCAACTCTAATTGAGCTTATACATGATCTTGGTATTGTGATCTCCACAAGGGTCATCTATTGAAAAAGTAGGCCTTCTAGGATGGCTTGTGAACCTAGATTTTTTCTTACCCCTTCCTTTGAACCTCTCTTCTTCTTCAAAGCAGCTAAATATTTAATGTTACAGCCCTACCTAATTGGGTTGCAAGGCACAATTTGGTAACATTTTTTGTGACCTTTGCTATATGCTTGCCTACTAAGCATCTTAGACCAATAGCATAAACATATCCATTGGGAATTTGATTCAATTCATATCCTTTGGTCCTCTGTAACTCAATTGTTAGAACTTGAACAACAACAAAACAAAACTTAAAGCAAACTGCAATGGCTCCATACAGGGCCAACAAACTGTGCGTCAATGCTTCTTGGAAAATGAAAAATGAACTAAAAAATATGTGTAATAAGTACATATTAATTGAAAAATATACTCTAATATGTACATTTACAATATTTTTCTCTTCAGAAACAATGTTTGAGGTGAATCCCATTGACCGGGATAGGTAACACCTCTCCATACATATTTGAAAGTTGAAAATCATTATCCTTCTTGCATTCAGTAATCACATAAGGGTCATCCCACATGGCATCAAACTTGGTATGCTTACCAAGTTTACTTTTAAGCTCATCCCACTTGAAAATAGGATCACCCTCCTTGAACGCTCTTGGGACTACCTTCCTATCAAGATTCCTTTTCATTTGAGCCTGATGGAACTTGGTGAGCAAGTTTTCCTAGTGCTAAAAAATGAGGAACAAACTATTGATGCAGCTTCTTCTTCAAACTGGATTCAACAAATGATACATTACCTTCATACTGGTCACTATCTTGAAGGTTTGGACAAAGCATTTCAGACTTCAATCCATTCCTTATGCAGTCATAGATGGAGTTTTATATAGAAAGGAATTTCATGGAGTTTTGTTAAAATGTGTTGAACCAGATCAAATTGATAAAATTCTGGAGGAGTTTGATGATGGACCTTTTGGAGGTCATTTTTCACCTAGAACAATAGCTCTAAAGATCATGAGAGTTGGTATTTTTGGCCTGATTTATTTAAAGATGTTCATGCTTGGGTTAGGAAATGTACCAAATGCTCATTATTTGCAAGAAAACAAAGGCTTGCAACCTTGCCTTTGCATCCAATTTAGGTTGAACAACCCTTTAGCAAGTGGGGCCTTGATTTTATTAGCCCAATTAACCCACCCTTAAGTGGAGGTCAAAAATGTATATTGACTTTAACTGACTATTTTACTAAGTGGTTAGAAGCCATGGCATTGAAGGAGGCCAACAAGACTGCTATTCTAAACTTCTATCAAGATATAGTTGCAAGGTTTGGTACTCCTCATTCCATTATTTTTGATAATGTATTGACATTTGTTGGCTTAAAAGTATTTTATTGGTCTGTTAAAAGTAATATATATCTGAATAATTCATCCAATTATTACCCTCATGGTAATGGACAACCTGAATCAACCAATAAGAACTTGATTAGGATCATCAAGAAGATGATTGAGGATAATTAGAGGACTTGACATGACAAGTTGAAGCTAGCCTTATGGGCTGATAGGATTACTCTTAAAAGAGCTACAGGTAATTCACTGTATGTTCTCACTTATGGAAAAGAAGAAAGACATCCAATTTCAATTGAATTACCTACCTTGAATTTGATTAAAGAGCTAGAAATTTTAGAGGAAGAGCCTATGGAAATCAGGATTGCACAATTGATTGAGTTAGAAGAGATAAGAAAGGAAGCGTTGAGGAATTTGGAGATCCATCAGGCTCAAATGAAAAGGACTTTTGATAGGAAGGAAATCCCAAGAGTGTTCAAGGAGGGTGATCTTGTTTTCAAGTGGGATGAGGTTAAAAGTAAACCTAGTAAGAATACCAAGTTTGATGCCATGTGAGATGGACCTTATGTGATTACTAAATGGAAGCAATATAATGCTTTTCAACTTTCAAAGCTAGATGGAGAGGTGTTACCTATCCTAGTCAATGGGATTCACCTCAAACATTGTTTCTGAAGAGAAAAAGCTTGCAAATGTACATATTAGAGTAGAGTTTTTAGTTAATAAGTGCTAATTGAATATCTTTTTTAGTTCAGCTTTCATTTTCCAAGAAGTGTTGATGCACAATTTTTTGGTCCTGTATGGAGCTATTGTAGTTTGCTTTAAGTTTTATTTTTTTTTGTTCAAGTTCTAATAGTTGAGTTACAGAGGACCAAAGCATAGGAATTGACTCCTATTCCCAATGGATATGTTTATGCTACCGGTCTAAGATGCTTAACAGAAAAGAATATAGTAGAGGTCACCAAAAATGTTACCAAATTGTGCCTTACAACCCAATTAGGTTGGGATGTAATAGTAGATATTTAGCAACTTTGAAGAAGGAGAGAGGTTCAAAGGAAGTAAGAAAAAAATTAGGTTCACAAGCCAGCCTAGAAGGGCTACTATTTCGATAGATGACCCTTGTAGAGATAGTACCAAGATCATGTATCAGCTCAATTAGAGTTGCTACATGAGCCAGATAATGTGATAGGATACTCTAGCAGGGCAGGAGGTATCCTAGGTCTAATAGGTGAAGTTAAGGCTAACCTAGTCATTGCAAATAATGTTTCAGATGTGTTCATTGTATTTCATTCATTGTAGTTTGATACAGTTCCATAAAGGTACTTATAACTTGTCAAGTATTCATGATTATAAAAACCTATTGCATGCAATAATGTTCATCTCATTTTATGCAATTGATTTACAAGAAAGAGAGATTTTAGTCAAGTCATTGCATGAAATAAACTGTTTATATTCAAAAGAGAAGTGTTTATATAATCCCACACAAGTCATTGGAGTAACTATATGTGATATAATGCATAATAATAGGTACATTGGAAGTAAGGGAAAGCATATAAAAGAAAGGTGGGACCCGTCATTGCCTGAGTGAAAGAATAATTTCGTTGTCCACATCAACATCTCCAGTTGTCCTAGTGAAAGCTCCAAAAAAAGACCTATAGGAGGAATAAAACATGATGTTAGAGATCAAGGTCTCATCTCTACTCCTATATGCATCAATTCAAAATGTACTTTTTATTCTACCTTTGATCAACAAAATGAAGGAGATAAATAGAAATCAAATGCAAATATCAAATCAAGATGAAGCAGAAAAGAGAAAGTCATATCGTACAATCAAGAAGAGGCTATCAACCCATTTGTTTTATCTAACTTGTTTGTTCACTATGTAAATGTAGGTACATAAAGACCATTCATAAATTTTGTTTTTTACAACAATCATAGATGCAAGACATTGTTGAATACAAGCAAAGAGGAACACTGGTAGAGGATTTCAAAATCCTAAGCTACAACACTCAGAAAAGATTGAGACAGTACAACATAATAAAAAAGTTTTCAGAGCTTAAGTAAGGTGACAATAGCCTTTGCAGAGATAATATAGATCAGTCAAAGTCAATCTAAAGGCATGTGAAACAATAAAAAGATACTTGAAAGAACATCATTCACATGGTCACGCATAAATAACTGGTAAAAAATTGACTAATTATAGTCACAATCATCATAGGTATGGAATAATAGTTTGAGTACAGTTCATAGTAGAAGAAATTAATTTTATGATCAATGATGTAGAGATCTATAAGTGAACATGCCTATACTTTAGCATAGATAATGAAAAACAATCATAATCACCTCTGAAGGAGCAACTTACAAAGCAACCAAAACATTAGACAGTCATACAAACCCAAAGGGAAATAAAATGTTTGAGGGGAAGTCCATAGTCAAGACCATGGTCCCAATAAATTTTTTTAGCCATTATCAAAGAGATAGTCATGGAGAGATACATTCAAGAAAACAACATGTTGGAAGATGAATTACTCTGAGAGGGGGGGGAAGGGGGGTGAATCAGAGTATTATAAAAAAATTCACTTGTCTTACAACTTACAACTTGAACTAAGACCTTGGAACAATATATGTAACCTTTTAATTGCGGAGTGAACATAGACAGGTCAATGATCTTTAACAACAAAAAGATTGATCACAAAAAAAACATTTCTTAACAATGTCAAAGCATGATATTGATTGTTCAAGTAAACTTGATTGAACAACTCCTTTTAATGCTTTATTTCCACAAGACTTCATGTAAAAACAAAATGAAATGTTTAGAAAAGTATCATAGCATTGCATGAGTTGTATTGTCAAATGAAATAACGAAAAATATAACACTTAAGCACATAGGCTGAAACACAAATTCACCACATAACACATTATTTTCCTAAGTGGAAAAACTCTCTTGGGGTATAAAAAACCACTCACAAATTGATCTTTTTATTCATTCAAAAGAGAACCAAAACCATTACAATGGTGGAGCACCAACTCAACACCAAAAATTCTGAAGTACCAACTTCAATAGGAGCACCAAATCAATTTAACATATCATTGATTTAGCATCCTATCAGAACCCTAGATTGCAGATTTTGCAACTCTAGAATTACAATAAAAGTCTATGAAAGATTTTCAATAAATCCTTCGAAGAATGTTGTAAATTAACATCTTCTCAAATAAAAATCAGATTTTCAATGCAATATCTTCTTTGTCAAATGTCTGAGAACAACAAATTCCTTTTTCAGATCTCTCCAAAATAATGTCTCTAAGTCATCTTTTAAAGACCCCACAAAGAACCACCTTTGTATGCAGTTTATATAACTGAAACAATAACTCGGGTTAGGGTTCAAATGTCAAACCCTCAATCATTCTCCTTCAATATAGTAAACTCATTTAACAAATATCACCACATTCAGTTAAAAAACAACTAGGGTTTGTGAAACCCTAACAGATTTCAACCTTCACAAAAACAATACTTAATCTTCTTCAGATGCCCGAACAAAATAATCCATCTTTTCTTTTTAAAAAACTAAACCACAAAAACAACATACAAAGTTATCAATACTTGGTCATGAAGGATGAAGCAAAAGAAACCACCACGGTCTATCAAGTAAACTCATAACGACCCAACTGGAAGAAAATCCTTTGAATTCCACAATCGCACACATACTAGCTCAGCTAGTATTCCAATTTCAAAACCAGAATCATGAAGAAATCCAAACAACACTTACTACCAGCAAGCTCCAACAAAACAAGATCATAAACCCTCAATGTATCTGTTGTGTGAAGACACCAAAAACCTACAAATCATCATGTACTCCATGGCGGCTAGGGTTCCATGCTTAGCCATGATAAAGAACCAACAAAAATATCTAAAAATGAACTCAAAGATAATTAATAAAATTTTGAAGTCCATCATATATTCTGTAAAGAATATCTTTTGCTCAAAATGTTGGCATCCTTATGATAAGACAAACAAACATTAATCCATGGTGAATGATAGTTGTCGATACCCAAAATTATTATGCCTTTGCAAATGCCAAGTCACTATCCACGTGACTCATGAAGACTTCAAAATCATTCACTGCTTTCGACTGTCCAAGTCAAAGAAAGCAATACTTTATGATTAGGCTGACACAAAATAATGCCAAGGAGTAATATTAAAACCTGATAACAAAGCCATGTCAAATATAAAGAGCTCGATAAATACCAAGGGAAAATACAATATGTCCTCCTTGAAAAAGATTTTAACACCAAGTAAAACCAAGGTGAAGCCAAGTAACCAATATAATGCAAATGATAAAATATTTCCTTGGTTAAAGATTGAAACCCAAAGAACCAAGTGCCAATATAATTTGTAGACACCATTTTATAAACCTGTTACTAGCACCTGTGAATGCCAAAGTGAACAACCATATTGCCAATGACATAATCTCAAAAGCTTTGCAGATATACACATGTCATTGAACCAATATCTTGATATATACATGAACAATGTGAGTCCTTATCAATGTAAAAACAATGCAACACATTTATATATCAATGAAGAACCAATGATATAAGTATACTAAATGATATCACCTGTATGTGACATATATAACCTCTGCACATGAATTCAATAGATTAGACCAGCCAAGGATAGTAGAACTGAATAGAATGCCAACCATATCAAAGTGAACTAAGCACCAACAAATCAAGATAACAAAAAAGAATTATGCCAACTGTGTCAATAACAAATGAATATGCCAAACTGTGAATGTCAAAATGATATGCACAACATAGAAACTGAGCCAGATGATATGAAATCAAAGAGAATAATAATGCCAAGCATTAGACAACTTGAATTGAATATTATCCATGTTGAATATGCATGTGGCAAATAAAATCAACTGTGTAAATCATCGAATGCCATGAAGATCAAACCACCAAATTGACATGAGTCATCAACATGTAAATATGTCACCATCACTATAAACATCATGTGACTACATAAGTGTGAATCACTGAATCAAACCAACTTATCAGTTTTGACATCAAGGACAAAATGCCACAAAGAGAAAGTCAACAAACTCCCCCTTTGTCCTTGATGGAAAAAACAAAAAACGAAGCCATCATATTAAGCCATCTTAACCAAAATTACATATTTCTCCCCCTTTTTGTCACAAGGACAAAGGAGAACCTATGAGATGCCAAGAAATAAAACTAAAACAACTGCAGATGTAGCAATGGAGCAGCAAATAAAAAATGAATGAAGCAAAAACAAGCTACTCAGAGAGCTAAAAATCTCCCCCTGAATCCATGATAGAGCATTAAGAAAGCAATGATTGAGGGACAACTCCCAACCTAGAACGAAGTCTTTCAAATACTTCCTTAGCCAAAGGTTTTGTAAAAATATCTGCAACATGTGCTTGAGTAGGGACATATTGCATAGAAAATTCATTAGCCAACACTTTTTCATGAAGAAAGTGAAATTTAATAGCAACGTGCTTGGTTCTTGAATGCATAACCAGATTCTTCAGACAAATTTATAGCACTAGTGTTGTCACAAAAGATAGAGACATTGTTTTCAACAACAATACCCATATCAGAAAGAGTTTGTGCCATCTAAAGTAATTATGTACAACAAGATGTAGAAGCAATGTATTTTTCTTTTGTTGTAGAAAGTGAGATAGAATCTTGTTTCTTGCTATGCCATGCAACCAAACGATCACCAAGATAGAATGCAGCACCACTGGTGCTTTTCCTGTCATTTAAAAAACCAGCCCAATCTGCATCAGTATAGGCCAACAAGGTGGAATCATCATTTTTGGGATACCAAAGACCATAGTCAAGAGTACCTTGAATGTATTTACAAATTATTTTTACAACTGTAAGATGTGTCTGTTTAGGAGCATATTGGAATCTAGAAACTATACAAATTGCTTGCATTAAATCAAGTCTAGATGCAATCAAGTACAATAAACTACCTATCATAGACTGATATTCAGATTGATCTACATCAGGATAATCATCAACTTTAGAAAGTCTACAACCAGTTACCATTGGAGTGCTTACTACATGAATTTATTACTCACTTTGTGTCTGAATTACTCACTTTGTGTCTGAATTTATTACAAAGCACCATTACATCTTGGTGATCGTTTGGTTGCATGGCATAGCAAGAAACAAGATTCTATCTCACTTTCTACAGCAAAAGAAAAATACATTGCTTCTACATCTTGTTGTACATAATTACTCGCTTTGTGTCTAAATTTATTACAAAAGAAACAATAACCATGAAAAAATGCATTAAACCTGAAATTGGTTCATTTATGCTCAAATGGTTGCTTCTTATCAGCTTCCTTAAAGTTCTTATTTAAAGTTTTTGAACACTCACTAGTGTTGAATCCAATACCAGTCATGTCTTTGTGTTGCTTTTGTTTCCCAAATATAACATTCAAGTGAATAGTGCTTTCATAGCCTTCAACTTTCTTTTTAAGAGTGGCAACCTGCTATTCAAGGTTTTGAATCTCTTTATCTTTATCAACAAGAGCTGATTTAAGATTATCCACAACTCTTTTAGAGTCATCAAGTTCAACTTGTAAGCATGTGATCACATTGTTTGGACTATGCTCTTGAGAAGCAATTTGTTTCCTTAATCTTTTGATTTCTTGAAGTGCACAAAGCAATTCAATTTCACAATTTTCTAAATTAGACTATTTTTTTGGCTCTTTATTTGAAGTCTTTTGTGTATCTACTTCAGCCATGAATAAATTTATATCTTCATCACCTAGTGAGTCATCTGACTCAACATCTGAGTCTTCTTTGGTAAAGAGACTCTTTTTCATTTTGAAGTTAAACTTCTTTTTAGGATTTAAAGTTTTTTTCCTATACTGTTTTTCTAGATTTTCACCATCATTAGACTGATCACCATAAGGACATTTAGCAACAAAGTGTCCAGGCTTGCCAAAAGTAAAACATTTAAAGGGCAGCTTACCCTTATACTTATTTTTGATTTTTTTGACAAGAAGAGCTTCTTTTGAATATGATAAATCAGAATCACTATCATCTGAAAAATCATTATTTTCTACCTTGAAGGCAGTTTCTTTTGATGTACAGCCAGTATTACCAATTCTCATTTCATATGCAGTTAGAATACCTTGTAAGTTATCTAAGGAAAGCTGATCAAAATGCTTCTTCTCTTCAAAATTAGAAACCTTAGATTCAAATTTAGGTTGCAAAGTTCTGATTACTTTCCTAACCACATCAAACTCTTCAACTGTTTCACCTAAACCTCTTATTGCATTTACAATTTCATCTATTCTTAGAAAGTAATCTGCAATCTTTTCATCATTTTTCATTTTCAATTCTTGAAACTGGTTTTTAAGAGTGAGTATTTTGGACTGTTTGACCTTGTCATTCCCTTGATACACATTCTCAAGTTTTTCCCATATTTCAGAGGTTGATTTATAATGCATAACTTTAACAAACATTTATTTTTTTAAACCACACAGAAGAGCATGTTTAGCTCTAGCATTTGTTTCATATTTTATTTTCTCATCAGAATCAGTGGGTATGGATGCAGGTACATTATATTTGTTTTGTACAATACTCCAAACATCTAAATCAATAGAAATCAGATATGTTTCCATTCTGATTTTCCAGAAAAACTAATTAGAGCCATCAAACAAAGGAGCTCTTGTAATAAATGAACCTTCTTACGCATGTGAAATATTGAATTCCAAGACCATAATCAACCCTAGGTATGACACCTAATGCAGGGCCCTACACTCTGATACTAATTGTTGGAAGATGAATTACTCTGAGAGGTGGGGGGGGTGAATCAGAGTATTATAAAAAAAATCACTTTCCTTACAACTTACAACTTGAACTAAGACCTTGGAATAATTTATGTAACCTTTTAATTGTAGAGTGAACATGGACAGGTCAATGATCTTTAACAATAGAAAGACTGATAAAAAAAAAAACATTACTTAACAATGTCAAAGCATGATATTGATTGTTCAAGTAAACTTGATTGAACAACTCCTTTTAATGCTTTATTTCCACAAGACTTCATGTAAAAATAGAATAAAATTTTTAGACAAGTATCAGAGCATTGCATGAGTTGGATTGAAAAATGACATAATGAAAAACATAACACTTAAGCACATAGGCTGAAACACAAATTCACCACATAACACATTATTTTCTTGAGTGGAAAAACCCTCTTGGGGTATAAAAAACCACTCACAAATTGATCTTTTTATTCATTCAAAAGAGCACCAACTCTGTTACAATGGTGGAGCACCAACTCAACACCAAACATTCTGAAGTACCAACTTCAATAGGAGCACCAAATCAATTTAACATATCACTGATTTAGCATCCTATCAGAACCTTAGATTGCAGATTTTTCAACTCTAGAATTAAAATAGAAGTCTATGAAAGATTTTCAATAAATCCTTTGAAGAATGTTGTAAATTAACATCTTCTCAAATAAAAATCAAATTTTCAATGCAATATATTCTGTATCAAATGTCTGAGAACAACATATTCCTTTTTTAGGTCTCTCCAAAACAATGTCTCTAAGTCATCTTTTAAAGACCCCACAAAGAACCACCTATGTATGTAGTTTATATAACTAAACCAATAACTTGGGTTAGGGTTCAAATGAAAAACCCTCAATCATTCTCCTTCAATAGTAAACTCATTTAACAAATATCGCCATATTCAGTTAAAAAACAACACGGGTTTGTGAAACCCTAACAAAATTCAATCTTCACAAAAACAATACTTAATCTTCTTCAGATGCCCGAACAAAATAATCCAACATGTTTTCTTTTAAAAAAACTAAACCTCAAAAACAACATATAGAGTTATCAATACCTGGTCATGAAGGATGAAGCAAAATAAACCACCATAGTCTATCAAGTAAACTCATAACGACCCAGCTGGAAGAAAATCCTCTAAATTCCACAGTCGCACACATACTAGCTCAGCTAGTATTCCAATTTCAAACCCAGAATGATGAAGAAATCCAAACAACACTTACTACCAACAAGCTCCAACAAAACAAGATCATAAAATCTCAATGTATCCATTGCGTGAAGACACCAAATACCTATAGATCATCATGCACTCCATGGCAGCTAGGGTTCCATGCTTAGCCATGATAAAGAACCAACAAAAATACCTAAAACCAAACTCAAAGATAATTAATAAACTTTTGAATTCCATCACATATTTTGTAAAGAATATCTTTTTCTCAAAATGCAAACATCATTATGATAAGACAAACAAAAATTAATCCATGGTGAATGATAGTTGTCGATACCCGAAATTATTATGCCTTTGCAAATGCCAAGTCACTATCCATGTGACTCATGGAGACTTCAAAATCATTCACTGCTTTCAACTATCCAAGTCAAAGAAAACAATACTTTATGACTAGGCCGACACAAAATAATGCCAAGGAATAATATTGAAACCCGATAACAAAGCCATGTCAAATATAAAGAGCTTGATAAATACCAAGGGAAAATACAAAATGTCTTCTTGAAAAAAAATTTAACACCAAGTAAAACCAAGGTGAAGCCAAGTAACCAATATAATGCAAATGATAAAATATTGCCTTGGTGAAAGATTGAAACCCAAAGAACCAAGTTCCAATATAATCTGTAGACACCATTTTATAAACCTATCACTAGCACCTATGAATGCCAAAGTGAACAACCATATTGCCAATGACATAATCTCAAAAGCTTTGCAGATATACACATGTCATTGAACCAATAGCTTGATATATACATGAACAATGTGAGTCCTTATCAATGTAAAAACAATGCAACACATTTATATATCAATGAAGAACCAATGATATAAGTATACTAAATGATATCACTTGTATGTGACATATATAACCTCTGCACATGAATTCAACAGATTAGACCAGCCAAGGATAGTAGAACTGAATAGAATGCCAACCATATCAAAGTGAACTAAGCACCAACAAATCAAGATAACAAAAAGGAATTATGCCAACTGTGCCAATAACAAATGAATATTCCAAACTGTGAATGTCAAAATGATATGCACAACATAGAAACTGAGCCAGATGATATGAAATCAAAGAGAATAATAATGCCAAGCATTAGAGATCTTGAACTGAATATTATCCTTGTTGAATATGCATGTGGAAAATAAAATTAACTGTGTAAAGCATCAAATTCCATGAAGATAAAACCACCAAACTGACATGAGTCATCAACATGTAAATGTGTCACCGTCACTATAAACATCATGCGACTGCATAAGTGTGAATCACTGAATCAAACCAACTTATCAGTTTTGAGATCAAGGACAAAATGCCACAAAGAGAAATTCAACACAAAAATCCTAAGGGATAGATCTATAAAGTATAATCACATGTTTGTTAGAAACCTAATGAAGAAGTTAATAAAATGATGAGGATTTGAGCAATTCTATCTTCTTTTAACTCTAATGAGCATATTCAGAATGTGTTCAAATAGACAAACATAGTATAATATTGAAGGGCCAAAGACTTGCATATAACTGTTGATACTTGATAAAATGATAAGGAGGAATCTCAACATTTTTATCAAAATACCATAGAGGAAAGCTTACCAGTAAGGGAGAACAGTTCAACCTGTGCAAAGAAACATCAAAAGCATTAAACCCTGGGTGACAGACTGAGGGTTTCATGAGAAAACCCTCAGGTGTTGATAAAATGAAAGCCTAGAATGCTAACAAAAGTGAAAACTCATAATAGAAACTAAGGAGATGTTTACAAAGATTGGGAATAAGAGGTTTTTTTATCTTCTCTTTCCAGAAAATAAAGAAATATCTTACAAGAAACACAAAGGAATAAAGAGAAATAGAGAGTAAGATATTTTTTACAAGAAAACCTCAGAAGCAAAGAGGAAACACACAAAAATGGTAAATTTCATTATTCTTCTATAAAACTGAAGCAGAAACAATCTTTTCCTTCACAATAAAGAGAAAATCTAGCACTTTCATGCAAAGGAAGAGCATTCCAATGATGTCCCAGTGTATGACTGCACAAAATCTTCAAAACTCCAAACCCTTGGCAATGCAGTATGGTGTCATAGAGAACAATGGAAAATGAGAAATGAATGAGCCCAAGGATGCTTTAGGGTTTTCCTTGAGAATATCAAAGAAAACCTAACTTTAGTCGACCAAGATAGGGGTATTTTTCCCTTTATTTTATAAAATAAAGCTTTGTATTAATGTTTAGGCAAGGTTAAGTCCTTGTTTACCTTAAGATTCCCTTTTGTATAATCTTTGGTGCCTAGCAACTGGAGGTTCTTATTCTTTTGTAAACATTGACATGTAACAACACTTTAACTCCCCTTCTCCACATGCTCAGAAGATAATATTAGTTCATCTTAGCACTTATTAAGGTAAATTATTATTAATTAATTGCCTTAATGATTGTTAGAATAATTGTGAGATTAGTTTGTTCCAACAATTACTAAGGTAGCTAACTATTTGTTACCTTAATCCTTGTTAAAATAAACTTATAAATTCCCTCTAAGCATGCAATGAGGCATAGTTGACGTTGAGTTGAGCAATCAATGGATCTAAAGTGATTTTTCTTTGACTGTAGTCAAACTGGAGTGCTTTTGGAGTTATTTTTGGTCAAGCATATTGAGAGGGGGAGTTTGGAGCTATTTTGGCTCAAATTGGAGTAGTTGTGACCCATTTTTTTAGGGCTTTTCAGCTTTGCTCGTGAGAGAGATATTTGGAGTGCAGCAGAGAAATTGAGAGTTTTGTAACCCAATTTATTTTCATGTAGCAACAAATATTTCTTTGAAATCAATAAAGAAAAGTTATTGGTCCTATTTGGAGCTTTCATTTTGCATTCTAGATGTATGTTCTTGCGGATTTTCATTGTGATTCATGTGAATCCTTTATTTTCTCCCTCATCTAAGCAATATATTTTGAATGTTTATCATATTAAATCAGGTCATATGCTATGTCAAACTAATTTTGAGTAAAACTTGATGTGTAAACTCATTTTACCTTCAAAACAAAACTCAAAATTGAAACCGTCATTCGAAATACTTAAGATTTTATGCAAAATATGAATTGTGAACATTGTAACCAGAAAATTTTGTTTCAAAGTTATAAGTCAGGCTTTAGTTTTCATTCCAAATCATTGGTGTATCACCTCCTAGAATTAAATTTACATTTCCAAATAATCCTTCTTCCTTTTTCCCATCAAACCCATTAGTTTCTAGGAAATCTAAAGGGGAACCGACTCATAATCTAGAGGTTCATTCTCACAAAAGGTCACTCACAACTTGAGTTTGATCCCATGTTGCATAGGATTGTTGAAGTTTCACACTTAGCTAAAGGGTGCAATCCTTTGTGACAACAATAATGTGTCTTTTAGATCTTAATATAATGTGTATTTTTTTTTTTTTTACATAAATTTATTAATAAACTCGAAGAAGGGGATAACGTTGAGTTGTTGGATCCATTTGATGGTGCTATTGCAGGCATTGGGCAGATTCACTCACTATCTATTATACATTGAGTCAAAATGAAAGAAATGAGAGAAGCAAATGTAATTATTTTACAGGTCACAAGTAACATACCCCTTCCTTATCTAGACAAAATAGATGGAGCTATCTATTTGAAAGAGAAAGAAGGGACCTTCACACGGTGGCTACTAAAATATTTGAAAAAAATAATAGTGTTAGTCGTAAGTGAAAAAGAGAAAAATAAGGGTTAGAAGCAGTAGAGTGTGGAGAGTGAAGTTACAAACAGAGAATGTAATGAGCTTGAATAAGTTGAACCCAAAAAAAAACTAGAAAATCATATTTGGGTGTACATTATGTGAGTAAAACAAATAATGTTCTATCTTACTGCACTTGTAATGGAAAACCCCTTGATTATGTTTTTCTCTTTTTGTTTGGGTTTCGCTCATCCAAACTAGTGCATTATAGAAGAGGGGATATGTGGTTGTGTAAGCAGTAGACATAGAGAACATGGGTGTAGAAAAAAAAGTAAATAAAGAGCAGATAAAGAGGTGTAGAGAAGAGGAAAAGTTGAAGATAGTGCAACATACATATATGTGCAGTTGCAAATAAGTTGCAACATAGAATTGTCATCAAAATTGTAAAATCTTGCATAAGTAAAAAAAAAAGGCATTGTAACTCAGTTTTCTCAATCACAACATGAAGAAAAACACTTTGTAATAGTACATTTTTCAAAGCAAAGACACATTTTTATCTTGTATTTGTTGTAAGAACATGTTCTCTAAATAAAAAATTTAGTATTTTTCCTTCTTAATAGTCGTTCCATTATGTGCAAATGAATGATTGATTATGTTTTTCTATATTTTAATATGTTTAAACCGCAATTAAAAAATTGTCTCATTTCCAACACTTATAGGTAGAAATCAATGAACAAAAACAATTAAATAAACTACCAATTGACTAAATATACAACCAACTAACATGAATCAATGAATAAATATGACTAAATATAATGATTATGCAATTAATAAATAATGTATCAATATACCTGGTGGATATTGCTGATATGTGGTTGTCATTGATGTCAACACTATTGGAATTAATGTCTTTAAGGTTGTATATGTCGAGGATATTGAGAAAATTGTAATAAAATAAGTTGCAGGTTGTCGCTGAAGCAGTGAAGTTTTGTATAGCCGTCATACTATTGGCTAGTTCAGTATATTGATGGTGAGAAGTTGCGGATTAAAGGGTTTGTTGTCAAGTATATCTAGTTTATCCACCAAAAATTTTAGAGGTTGGCATGAAGACTTGATCAAGTTATGAGTATCTGTGTTCTGATAGCTGTTATGTTGCTTTAGTTGGTGTTCCTAAAAGAAGATGATGTGATTCTGGTAATTTGAGTTGTTGTGAATGCTTTTGTGGTGTTTCATAATGCTTCTGGATGTTTTTAGATCATGCTCTATATATGTTATTGGTTCACATCGATTGTTGTGCTCATGATTGGTGATTTTGTGTTGTGAGTTCATGTTTTTCATGTTCATGGACGACAGGGTGATTGTAGCATGTTGTGGATCTTTGAGGCTAATTGTTTAAGGTGTTTCATGTTTGAGACATGTTGTTTTGGGTCCCTACTATGTTTTGGCCGACATTGGTTGATTTGTATTAATAATTTTTTTATTAATTTGGGCCGACAGTTTGTACATTTTATATTTTGTTGGGCCAACATTTAGTTGATGTTATCCCTAGATGCAGATATATATGACCAATTGTTTATATCATTTGACACATGCAAGAAGCGAGATGTGTGAGTGCTATGTGCGAATAAAGTTCAGATCCTTTGAAGGCAGAAGTAAAGTGTGAAGAAGAGTGAGCAGAAGAAAGAGTGCTCATGTGCTTAACCATAACTATAATCAGACATTAGTAGATGCTACTTTCTTAGTTCAAGATCTCGCGGATGGATGTAATCTGAATGTGATTGTAAGATAGTGTGTCTTCCTTTTGGTAGTAAGCATTTTTGTATTTGAGAATTGAGCTCTAGGCAGTGTGCCTGAATGCATGTGCATTTCCTGTTACATAATTTTAATAGAGTATAAACTTGTGGATTAACCTCCACCGTGGTTTTTCCCCTAACAAGGTTTCCATGCAAAAATATTGGTGTTATGTGTGTTTCTGATGTGATGATGGTTTATGATTTCATCAGATCTAAGATTAAGTTTAATAAGTATAATTTTTGGGACAACTGATTCACCCCCCTCTCAGTTGTCTTTCCTTGTGTTTCCAACAATTGGTATCAGAGAAAGTTCCTTTGGAGAAGCTTGATCACTTAAGGTGATCTGGGATGGTGACATATAAGGATAGTCTGAGATTTGATAAAACACATTATTCTTTGTGGAAGACTCGACTAGAGTGTCACCTGAGATGCATTGGTGAACCCTACTAGACAATTACAAAGAACAGATATACCATCCCTTAGAATGGTCCTTCTATTGCAAGTGAAATTAAGAAAGCCGAGTACAATATAAGGGCTAAGGAAGCATTGTTGAGTGCTCTGAATGATTCTGAAATGAAAAATGTAATGGAGCTGAAGATTGCTTATGAGATCTAGAAAAAGTTGGAAACCTTGTATGAAGGCGATACTCATGTGAAGATTGCTAAGTTGTAGAGCCTAAAAGGGAAATATGAAACATTGAGAATGGGTGAAGATGAGAGCATTACTTATTTTATGTAGACAGTGGATGAACTTTGTGTATAGTATTAGATGTGTTGGTGGAACATTGGAAGAATTAGAGATTGTTTCTAAGGTGCTCAGATCCTTGCCTAATACATACAAACACAAAGTTGTTTCTATCGAGGAGATCTGAACTGTGACAAATGTAACAAGAGACATGTTGATTGGTAAGCTTGCTGCTTTCGAGATAAGTGAGTTTGGTGAAACTCTTCCTAAGAAAAAATCTGCATTCAAAGCTAGAGTATCTAGAAAAGACAAGCAGAGATATGATCCGGGAGAAAGTTCTTCTAGAAAAATTTCCAAGTATGAGCAGGAAATGAGAGAGATTGAAGAAGAAGAGAGAAAACTAGATGAGATTGAAGCACTTCTTGTCAAGAGAGTAGCCAAAGGAGAAGGTAAGTATAAAGGAAATTTCATCTTAAATGTTTTTCTTGCAATAAGATAGGTCATTTTACCTCAAGGTGTCCTGAAAGAGTTCCTAAGCCAAGATATAACAAGCCTAAATTCTAGAGAAAGTGTTATTTTGTTGCTGATGAAGGTGTGACAGATGATGAATCTGATAAAGGAAATGTAAGTGAGGATGAATTTGTATTTATTTCTATCAAGGAAAGTAATCCTATACCTACTGAATCTACTAGTTGCATGAATGTGGAGAGAGCTCTAGCTGCCCGAGTTGAAGAAAAAGATGAATGGGTGATTGACAGTGGATGCTCTCATCACATGACAGGTGATAAAAGTAAATTTGCGAGTTTGGAAAAGTATGATGGTGGTGTTGTAATATTTGGTGATGACAAATCTGGTGTAATCCGTGGTAGAGGATTCATTTATTTTGATGGTAAGCACAATACTAATGATGTGTTATATGTGGAAGGTTTGAAGCATAATATTTTAAGTGTCAGACAGATGGTTGACAAGGGATATAATCTTCAATTCAAGGATGGAAAGTGTAAAATATTGGGGAGTTCTAGAAATGTGATTGCATTTGGTACAAAAAAAAAAGGTAATATCTTTCATCTAAGTATTGCTGGTAAAATTTGTCTAATTTCTCAAGTTGATGAAAGTTGATTGTGGCATAGAAAATATTGTGTCATGTAAACTTTGATAGTATTATCAAGATAAGTTCTACCCAGGCATTGAGAGATCTTCCTAAGTTGATAAAGCCTACTAGCACTATATGAAAGGAATGTCAGTTAGGGAAGCAAACTAGAGTCTCATTCAGAAGTAAACAGTATTGTTCAAATGAAGTATTGGAGCTTGTGCATACTAACTTGTGTGGTCCTTCTAGAATCAAAAGTTTACAAGGTGACAGGTATTTCATGTTACTTATTGATGATTATTCTAGATTGATGTGGGTTACTTTCTTAAGGGAAAAATCTGAAGCTCTAGATAAATTCAAGATTTTAAAGGCTATGGTTGAGACAGAGACAGGTCTGAACATTAAATGTCTAAGATCAGATAGAGGTGGTGAATTCACTTCCAGTGAGTTTAATTCTTTATGTGAAGATCATGGGATAAAGAGACAATTATCTACCCTGCAGACCCCTTAACAAAATGGATTTTTGGAAAGGAAGAATAGAACAATTCAAGAAGTTGATAGGACTATGATGCTGGAAGGAAATTTTCCTCATATCTACTAGAGAGAAGCTATGAGTACTTCCTTTTACACTCTCAACCGAGTATATGTCAAAGGTGATACTGGTAAGACTCCTTATGAGCTATGGTTTAGTCATAATCCTACTATTAGATACTTCAAAATATTTGGAAACAAATGTTATGTTAAAAGAGATAAAGATATAGGAAAGTTTGATGCTAGAAGTGATGAAGGAATATTTCTTGGTTATTCTACTAAAATTAAAGCCTACCGATGCTACAATAAGAGATTGAGGAAAGTAATTGAAAGTGCTAGTGTAAAGTTTGATGAAGACACATTTAGATGATCTAGAGCCTATGGATATGATTCAGATGATCAAAATGATAGTTTAGATAAAGGAAATAAAGTTCAAATCAATCCAATGAATCAAGAAAATTAAGAGGAAGAAACTAGTGAAAGTGCAAAAGCAAGATCACAAGAGCCTGAAGTTCAAGAGCCTAAGACTCCAAGTTATGTAAGACTAAATCATTTAGAAGATCGGATTATAGGTGATAATAACAAAGGTGTTTAGACTAGGAGAAGAATTGCAGAAGAATACTGCTTGATTTTGAAGACTAAGCCTAATAGTGTCAATGAAGCATGCAAAGATGAACATTGGGTGGAAGCAATGAAAGAAGAGTTAAAAAAAATTGAGAAGAATGATACATGGACTCTTGTTCTTAGACCTAAGGACAAAAATGTAATTGGAACTAAATGGGTCTTATAGAATAAATTGAATGAGCAAGGTGAAGTTGTCAGAAACAAAGCAAGATTGGTGTGTAAAGGATATTCTCAGATGGAAGGAATTGAATTTGAAGAAAAAAATTCTCCTATTGCTAGGATTGAAGCTGTGAGACTACTTATTGCCTATGCTACTTACAAAAACTTCAAGGTTTATCAGATGGATGTCAAGTCAACATTTCTAAATGGTGAACTAGATGAAGAAGTGTATATTGAGCAACCTAATGGATTTCAATTGACTGATCAAGGAGATATGTGTTGTCGATTGAAGAAAGAATTCTATGGAATTAAGCAAGCCCCAAGGGAGTGGTATGCCAAATTAGACAAGTATTTGTTGAAGCTTGGATTTACCAAACTGATGCAAGAGAGTCCTTGGTTCTTGGCAATCTTGCATCAACCAAAAATATTTTCATTTAGTTTTGTTCTTGTTCAGCTCAAGATGCCAAATTCGGTATTTTCTCATGTTTGTTCACCAAACCCTGCAGATCTATTTTTTCATCGAGGACATGTTCATTATTCCAAGATTTCAGCATGATTGGATATTTTTCTGGCAAGTTATCGCTTTTAGATTAAGCAAAATTTTTTGGAACTGGCCCTAGAATAATTTCAAACCTAACGGCTAGTTTGATCACTCATGGATCTTTCTCGTAGCTTGCATATCCTTATAGTGTGTTTCAAATTGTTCTATGGAGTGTCCCCGACCTAATTTATTGGTCCACACTTCATCTTATGCACTTGCAATGGATAAATTCAGATTTGAGGCTGACCTATTCATGCACACATTATGTTTCCTTCATCAGAGATTGTAATGATCTTTGGCTGACACAGATGTTTCTAGATCTCGGATATGATATAAAACATTGTAATAGATCATTAGTATGGCGATGAGAATAATTAGGAAGAATATCAATTTCAATCTGTAATAATTTTGCTCGCATTAAGGAGCATGTAGGAAGACTGTATTTAGAGCATGTTGTAACAGGCCTATGAGCCAAATCTATAAGCTTGAATGTTGCCAATCGATTGTAATCAAGATTTATGTAAATGAGAATTTTTTAATTTGCATTCACCTCCATATTCTGTGTTACTTTTTTTGTGTCTCTTGTTGCATGGTCCAGATTGTTCTCTTTGAGGACCCTCCTATTGTGACTATGCTACAAAGGTACTTCTGATAGTAATTTCTATTTCAAGATTGATCATGATAAAGATTTGATTGTTGAAGTCTTTGTTGATGATATCATTTTTGGAGGAGATGATAGCTTGTGCATGAAGTTTGCTGATGAGATGCAGAGTGAGTTTGAGATGTCTATGATTGGAAAAATGAAATTCTTTTTGGGATTGCAAATTACTTAGTTAGATAAAGGGATCTTTATATCTCAGTCCAAGTATGTGAAAGAACTACTAAAGATTTTTTGTATGGAATATTTAAAGCCATTTGGTACACCTATGGTGACTGGATGTAAGTTGACTCAAAATGATGATTCTCTTAAGAAAAATCAGACTAGATACAAATCCATGATTGGTGGATTTTGTATTTGACTCAAACTAGACCTAATATCATGAATGTTGTATGCATTGTTGCAAGATTTCAAGCTTATCCTAAAGAATCTCATGTGACAACTATGAAGAGGATTTTTAAGTACTTGAAGGGAACAGCTGATTTTGGCCTATGGTATCCTAAAGATGATGACCTAACTTTGAGTGCTTTTACTGATGCTGATTGGGTAGGAGATGTAGATGACATAAAGAGTACTATTGGTGGTGCATTTTTCTTGGGAAAGAAGTTTATTTCATGGTTAAGTAAGAAGCAGAATGTTATTTCTTTATCTACTGCAGAGGCAAAATACATTGTTGTTGCTAACAATTGTACTCAAGTATTGTGGATGAAGCATATGTTGACAGATATCAAAGTTGTGTATGATGAACCTATTGCTATATTCTATGATAATTCAAGTGAAATTGACATTTCTAAGAATCTGGTGCTACATTCAAAAGCCAAGCATATATCTATCAAGTCTCACTTTTTAAGAGACAAGGTGAGTGAAAAGGAAGCCAAATTGGAGTATGTGCCTACTAAGGAACAAAATTGTAGATGTCTTTACCAAGCCCTTTCCTAAAGATAATTTTGATTATCTCAGAGGGAAGCTAGGGGTGATTACCTCTCCTAATCAGAATTAAGATGTAATGACTTGCATCATTTGTGCATTTCATAGGCATATCTTGTGATTCAGATTGATGTTGTGGTGGCCGCTACTCAAGGGGAGTAGACAGATTCTTAGAAAATGTGGTTCAAATCTTGTGTGGAGAGAGATAGTGTGTACCTTTTTCATTGATGTCAAAGGGGGAGAAGAGTCATGTGAAAAAATTATGAAAGAGTTAAAGAGAAAAGAGTCAAAATCTAAGGGGGAGAAAGTGCTAAGAGAAAGTTTAATTTATGGTGTTTTTCACATGATGTGTTGTCATCAATTCCAAAGGGGGAGATTACTGGATATTGCTGATATGTGGTTTTCATTGATGTTAACATTATTGGAATTAATGTCTTTAAGGTTGTATATGTTGAGGATACTGAGAAAATTGTAATAAAATAAGTTGTAGGTTGTCGGTGAAGTAGTGAAGTTTTGTATAGCCATCATACTATTGGCTAGTTCAGTATATTGATGGTGAGAAGTTGTGTATTAAAGGGTTTGTTTTCAATTATATCTAGTTTATCCACCAAAATTTTTAGAGGTTGGCATGAAGATTTGATCAAGTTATGAGTATTTGTGTTCTGATAGTTGTTTTTTTGCTTTAGTTGGTGTTCCTAAAAGAAGATAATGTGATTCTGGTAATCTAAGTTGTTGCAAATGCTTCTGTGGTGTTTCATGATTCTTGTGGATGTTTCTAGATTTTTCTCTATCTGTGTTATTGGTTTTCATCGATTGTTGTGCTCGCGATTAGTGATTTTCCTTTGTGAGCTCATGTTTTTCATGTTCATGGCCGATAGGGTGATTGTAGCGTGTTGTGGATCTTTGAGGCTAATTGTTTAAGGTGTTTCTTGTTCGAGTCATGTTGTTTTGGGTCCCTACTATGTTTTGGTAGACATTGGTTGATTCACATTAATAAATTATTTATTAATTTGGGCCAACAGTTTGTACACATTTTATATTTTGTTGGGTTAACATGTAGTTGATGTTATCCCTAGATGTGGATATATATGACCAATTGTTTATATCATTTGATACATGCAAGAAGTGAGATGTGTGAGTGTTATGTGTGAATAAAGTTTAAATATTTTGAGGCATAAGTAAAGTGTGAAGAAGAGTGAGCAAAAGAAACAGTGTTCATGTGCTTAACTGGAACTGTAATCAGGCATTAACATATGCTACTTTCTTAGTTCAAGATCTCTTGGATGGATGTAATCCAAATGTGACTATAAGACAGTGTGTCTTCCTTTTGGCAGTAAGCCTTTTTTTAAATGAGTAGTGAGCTCTAGGCAGTGTGCCTGAATGCATGTGCATTCCCCATTTACATACTTTTAACAGAGTATGAACTTGTGGATTAACCTCCACCGTGGTTTTTCCCCTAACAGGGTTTCCACACAAAAATCTTGGTGTTATGTGTGTTTCTGATGTGATGATGGTTTATGCTTTCATTAGATCTAAGATTAAGTTTAATAAGTATAATTTTTGGGACAATTGATTCACCCCCCTTCTCAGTTGTCTACCCTTGTGTTGCCAACAATACCTACTAGTTGAAAAAAATCAATGAACAAAAACAATTAAATTAACTACCAAATTGATTAAAATGATGATTAAATTAATGACTGAATACACTACTAATGGATGGAAATCAGTGAATAAAAATGACTAAATAAGTGACCAGTTAACAACAATCAATGACTAAATTAACGACTAAATAGGCCAGTGAATAAAAAATGACTGAATAAGTGAACAGTTTAAAATAATCAATGAATAAATTAATGACTAAGCACACCACCAGATCGATTAATTGGATGACTAAATCAACAACCAAATTGATCAATCAGACAACTAAATCAACAAATAAATCAATCAATCAAACGACTAAATCAATGACCAAATCGATCAACTAGACAACTAAATTAATGACCAAATCGATCAATCAAACGACTAAAAATGGTTTAGTCATCAATTTAGTCACATTATAAATGATTGGCAATAAATAAAATACTACTGGTCACATGACCATGTTAGTCATTTATAAGCAGTTTTTAGTAGTTTTTTTAGTAGTTTATTGCTGTTTCTATACTAGTGTACTAAGATCTTGGGGATCATAAATAATATCATTTTCCTTTTTAATTTCAGTAGGAGGCCTGCTTGGGGATTTCATAACCCTAAGGATGAACTCAACCATGTTTACTAATGGGGTATAGAAAGGAGGGAGAATGAAATTTGTACCCCAAGGTGTGACCAACATCATAAAATCCAAGCCTCGTGATGCTTGGTCCACCGAAACATGTATGGCTGAAGAGAGTAGAGGAAACCCCTCAAATCTCGGGTATCCTTAGACAAGTTCACTATTCATAAAACCAATACAAACCATTATTATTTAGAAGCTTTAAGACCTTTCATCCATTATCGCTAGTGGGGTGTAGTGTACAAAATCATCCATGAAGCTACCCAACATGTACTGTCTTAGGGTGAGATAGAATTATTTTAGAGAGGGAAGGAGGAAGGTGAGCCCTTGTGCCCTGGACACCTAGCTATCCCCCTTTGAGTGTAGAGTCATGTATATGTGCTCTTCTATAGTATTTTATTGATGGGCCTCTACTATTGGGAAACACCTTTAATACTAGTTAGGTTGTACTTCTTGGAGTGTCTTATTTGTTCAAACTAGTGATACCATTCAACATCACACCTTAAAATATCATCATCTATCATATCTATTGTGTGGTGTTTTTCTTGCTAAATTTTCTCAAAAACACTCAAACTAGACTAAAATTACATAGAATCATGCTATTGAACCTCAAAAACTCATACTTGTATATTCTTTCATGTAATTATTTATCGTTCAATGCAATTTCTTATCATGAGAAACTTAGAAACTTAGTTTTAGGTTAAAATGATGCACATGTTTCTAGTTTGGTGCAATTGTCCTAGAGTGGCACATTTGTAGAGTAGATTGGTGCAATTGTATCTTACATTGGCATAATTTAAGCTTGATTTGGTGCAATTACAATTTACTTTTGTGTAGTTGCAACTTACTTTGGTACAATTACAACATAAAGTGGAACAATTGTCTCAAACTGCCACACAACCATTTTTCTTTGAAAACTAAATCGTCATCAATTTTTCCTCAGTCACATAGTTGAATCTTTGATTGTTGCATTTTTCCTTTAGTGTGGCATAATTGTTATGTAATTTGTCACACTTATTTTTTAATTCAATGTAGTTGTTATATCATTTAGATTACTTATTGTCACCAAATCTTATAGTCCTACAAACAGACCGTTGAAACAAAATTGTGCAATCACAACAAACCGAAGATATACTAGAATATACATATAGACCTAAGGCATCCCAACTAAGTCCATCATCAATATATTGAGGAAAAATCCATAAATTGTGTCATTCATTACTACCCTAACTTGGCAAGATCATAACTCCTACCTTGGTGGTTGAAATTACAACTTCTTTAAACCATTGGAAAGATCTCCAAGAGTTATAATTTCATTCCCTTAAAATTCATACCTTTGGAAACCATTTCGAAGTATTGATTTCAGTATTGACCCCAAATTCTGCTTTAAAATCCTCTAAAAATGGGATTTACTTAAATATAGAAAATATCGAAAATATCATTTTTTGATATTTTTCATTTTTTATTGTGCCAACACAACCCAAGTTCTTTTTAATTGCTACTAGATCAGTAATCATCCATTTTTAATCCCAAACACCATTCATCAATATTTTGTTACTTGATTTTTCATAGAAATCTCATAAAGTCTTATCAAAGTGAGTTAAACATTACCATAACCATGGGTGACACTTAACATGAGTTTGGCATGCCTTCTTTGGTCACCCCAAATTATTACCAAACCATACTACCATCCTCATCAGGGGTTATACCTACTTTAGAATACATCATCAACCCCACACTCATGCAATATATCACCAATAACACTTCACCACCAATCTTGAGTGAAAAAAGTTCCAACAAAATCATACCACCTTCCATGTCACAATATAGCAACCTTACCATACAGCCTCTTAACAATACTCTCATTTATTCTTCACATTCTCCTAACATCACACCCAAAAAAAATTACTATCATCATCCCACAAACAACTATATCCACTAACTCCACACAAGTACCATTACCTCCTATGCACACTCAAACTCCCACATACACCATGCAAATAACCAATCCACTATATAACATAACATCAAGTAATACTATTTCACCCAATTCAATAATGAATCCACAAACATCATTGATATCATCTCACATCTCTCAAGTACCTTCATTCAAATTGTATATGAACACAAACCCAATCCAGCATGAAAATGCTATTACTAATCCACTATATCAAGATACCGTTCCACTTAATAACTCCAACATCTTCACTACAATGAAAAATGTGAAAGCTCCTTTATATGCACCCCCACAATTCTCAACCACTAAAAATTCATAATTACATACCCAATGATCATAACATCACCCATCAAAACTATAATTCCACATCACAACATCCACATACACTCACCTTGAATCATAATCAAAACATGAATACATCTAACCAAAACTTTCATCAATAATACCTAACTCAAAACACCATAAACCTAGGCAACAACAATCCATCACATAAAACCACTTTGCTAACTCCCACACATCCACTCATACTTACATTCCAAAACATTGTGCACACAATCACCAACACAACTCATCACAAAATTTCCCCAAAGGTGATTCATCATCACACCCCATATTTGGCTACAACATACCCACTTTCACACACCCAAATGATTTGGTGCTACAAATCTAGGATCTAAAACAATAGATCTCTAACATCTACATAGGACTAATACAGAAGAGCTACATGCTAGAAGACATATGTCCCTATCCTTTTGACAAGACTCTACCCATGCCGCCTTTTCCACATAATTTTGAATTCTATGCAGCTCTTTTAGAGGTGGTTCATAATGACACTTATCATATGTGCCTCTTCATAAGAAGCTTAGGAGTACATTCCATGGAATGGTTTTCTTGGCTATCAACTAGCATTTGGACTTTTGATGAACTTGCTGAAAAAATTATCTTGCGTTTCTCCTACAACATAGAACATGAAGTCTCAATGATTGATATATGTACTACTAAGAAAAATAGTGGATAAACCTTCACCTCATTCTTACAAATATGGATAAGCTTGTCTAGTCAATTTTTGTGCCACATACTTGAGAAACAATTGGTTCAAATATTTATTCAAAATATTAACACAAAGATAGGATTCCATTTGAAAGTGCATTGCTCTAACACTTTTCATGAGGTCATTGAGAAAGGACTTACTATAGATAAATCTCCTATTGCCAAAGGACTCGTCAAAATATTCAAACATAACAAAAACTACCTAATCTCCTCAAATGATAAATCCCATTTTTAGAACAAAAATAAAAATATGGTCAATGATGGTGTGGTTGATGCCAATATGGTCCAACATATTCAACCCATATTAATCTTACAAGCACCACCAAATGTGCAAACATTAGTGGCAGTCCAATATAACTCATAGAGAGCACCTCCTAGACAAAACAACATCCAATGGAAAAAATATACTCATTTGGGAGAGCTCATCGAATTTGTAATAGGTCATCTTGAAGAAGTGTTCCCACAATAAGTATTTATCTCCTCCTACTCTTTCATCCCTAGAACCTTTATAACATCAATCCACATCATCCCCATCAAACAATTCATCAAATAATAACACTTTTCCAGTTTTTCCCCAAGGGATATCCATGATAGATAATCCACTATTTGATACAAATTCAATCTATAATCATGAAATCTTAGACCAAGAACTATCATCCATATCATCACCCATCATACCCACTCCAATTATTCCTATCCAAATTTCATTACCACCATGCCAACATATTGAGACTACTTGAGAGTCCCTTATTCCTACCACATTATTTGAACCATATCTATGTCAAGAACTCAATCCAAAACATAAAGAAGAAAGCCATTAAATTAATCAATATCAAGTTATTCAAATCCTATAATCTCATCCTATCATTGATCAAGATCCAATAATCCCTTTCTACTTCATCCATCATCCCATCATTCATTTCTAGTCCATCCATGATCCCAAAATCAAAGTTGACCACATTCATATACTAATAAGCTCTACTTCCACAAATGAGAAACTTTCTTCCACTAGACACATAGATGATCTATCCCTTGTTCATCTAGAACAGGAGTCTTTCTCTTTAAATGTCTTCAAGAATGAAAAAGTAACAAGAATGAAGGAAGAGAAAACAACAATATCCTATCAACCTAGATCACTCACTTTTGTTAAAGCAAGCCTTCTTATTTATGAGAAGATAACCATCGTTGATGATTCCCAAAAGTATAAATAAGAGTTAGCATCTTTCTATTATAATAACATATGTCCTATTGTAAAAAATATTTTTCAAAGCATTTAGTATAAAGGAAAATGACTAGGCCTACATGAATAGGGAATTCTGGAGCTAGTATAGTTTTTCAACAATCTTAAATATCAAGGACTTGGTTATTCATCAATCAAGAAATCTAATAATGTCATTGGTACATCCATGATATTGGGTGAAACTTCATCTAATGCAAACATCAATATAGGGGTCATAAATAGTCCTTATAATAAGTTTGTTGTCAACACTCCAACCATTCACATCCTAGACCATCATTCCAAAATCCTTCAACCCACTAGTTGGGGCCAAAAAGAGGAAAAACCGTACAAAGACAAAGATAAAAGTCATGATATTGAACATAATAAATCCAAAAGTCAAAATGGACACAAAATAAAATTGGATCATGCAAAGAATCCAATCCAAATATTAATCCAAAATCCATAAAAATTATGGAGACACTTTATAAAATTCCTTCTATCCATCAAAAGTGTCTACCTACTCCAAACAAAACTTTAATACTAGCACACAAAGTGTATGAAATCGTTGATCTTAAACATACTCAAAATTTTGTATCCACACTCCATTGTCTACCATTCAAAGTTTGGAAAATAAAAAATCCTACATCCAAACTACCAATAATTCATCCACATCTCACATCCCCCACCAAAATCTAATACCTCACCTAAAATCAAAAATCCCAAATCCCACATTCACTGTGTCTTGGGAACAATACTTTATCATAAGGACTCTAACAACACTCTATTACGATATGCATATTTAGATAAAGAAAACTCTAGTATAAATGAGTATCATAACAACATCCATGGGCTATATACAAAGTGCTCTTATATTAGCAAAGAAATTCCTCAAGGTAGGGCATTATTGGAAAACTATGACAACAACATCTACATCCAAAAACCATATGGTCCATCATAGTTGATGATCATTAACCAATAAAAGAAAAAATAACAAAATTAAAGAAAAATAATTCATCCAATAGTGAAAACCATACTCATTGCACTTTGGACAAGTACTATGATGAAAACCCATTCATGGGTGTCATTTATAAAATTGATTCGTTCGTTTGTGGAGCCTGATCAAACTTTGGAGTTAATATTTTGGTCACTTTTATCAACGTGGTTTCTCCCCAAATTAATTAATGAGGGAGTGCAAGGTTTTCTTATTTTTAATAAAGGAAATTCGCTGCAAATTCCTATTGTAATTTGGTTGAAAAACTAATTTGTAATTTCCCAAAAACTAATATTTTTTTGTTGCAGATTGGAAGATGAAATACACAGCAAATAACACATGGTTAGAATGAGAAAAGTTGTGTGATAAGAGGAATAGAAACATAACAAAGTGCATGGTAGTGTATCTCTATTATGGTGCGTAACGCATAGCAGTGAAAAAAGTTCTTAGCATAGTATTTTGTTTGGAGATGCAACAAATTGCTATAGGTTTATGTAATTTGTATTTTGTTGGAATTTTAATAAAACTGGATAGTTATTATTTCATGTGGATGTATCTCAAGGGTGAACCACATTAAAATTATTGTTTTACACATCTATGAATTTTATTTTCTATATTTTATGATTAAAATTTGCATTATAATTGGTAATTAACTCGTCTATTCTGCTGAAAAATCCTAACAATTGGTATCAGAGTGGTGGTGTTCAATTGTTTGGTAGGAAAGTCTCACAGTTGAGTGGGAGAAATTTAAGAAGAGGGGAAATCAAAGGTTGATATATTCAATACCCATAATTATCAATTATGGAAGATATATATTGAGGATTATTTATATCAAAAATACTTATGATAGTCATTGCAAGGGAAATCGAAGAAATTAGTAACATTAATAGATGAGGAATGGGAAATTCTTGGTAGAAAGGCACTAGGAAGTATTTAGTTGTGTCTATCACCATTGGTGGAATTTAATATTTCAAAAGTGAAGATAATAGAAGAATTGATGTAAACATTGGTGAAGTTGTATGAAAATCCCTCAACTTTGAATAAGGTATTCTTGATGAAGCATTTATTTAATATGAAAATGGTATAAGGAGGTTTGATTACAAATCATTTAAATGAATTTAATATGGTTTCCAATCAATTAACTTCTATAAATATTAGTTTTTATGAAGTTAGAGATCTCTTGGTTTTATGTTATTTTCTTGAAAGTTAGAATAGCTTACTTCTAGAAATTAGTAACTTTATTTCTGGTTCAAATACATTGAAATTTGATGATGTTGTTGGTGTGATTCTGAGCAAGGAAATTCAAAAGAAAAGCATCGGTGAATTTTCAACATCAGGTAATGTATTGAATGTAGAAAATAGGGGTAAATCAAAAGAGATAAGAAGTCTTGGAGGTTGTGGTAAATCACGAGGGAGATCGAAGAATAGAAGGTCACTATCTAGAGGAAAGAAGGATTGTTGGTATTGCGGAAAATCAAGTCACTTAAAGAAAGATTATTAGTTTCATAAGGATAAAGAAGGGGACAAATAAGATGGGAACAAAGAAGTTAATGTGGTAAGTAAAGTTGAAGATGATGCTTTAATTTTTTCCCTAGATAATGATCATTCATGGGTATTAGATTTAGGGGCTTCATTTCATGCTACACCCCATAGAAATTATTTTCTTGATTATGTCCAAGGATATTTTGGGTTGGTGTATTTAGGATTTAATGAACCTTTTCAAATTGTTGGAAAGAGAAGAGGTAAAATTAAATTACTGAATGGAAATCAATGGCTATTACAAGAGGCAAGGCACATTCCAAAGTTGAGTAGAAATTTAATTTCAGTAGGGCAGCTAGGTGATGAAGGTTGCATAGTTACTTTTATAGATAAAATTTGGAAGGTTACAAAAGATGCTTTGGTAGTGAGTAGGTGTAAAATTAGACACTTTATATCTTTGTACAGGTCATACTATTCCTTCTACTTTAATTGTTGTAGAGAAAAACATAACAAGAAAATTTACAAAAATAGTTATAGTAGTTGTTATGGGTTCAACAACAATTGTTGTAGGTTCCTCAACATTCATATAAATAGTTGTTATGGGTTTTGTAGTAGAAAAAAAATAGTTGCTATGAGTTTTGAGACAACACTATGACATCACTGACTTGGGCACATGAGTGAGAAAGGGATGAATATTCTCCATTCTAAGAAGTTGTTACCAGGTTTGAAAAGTTTTAACATGGATTTATGTGAGATTTGTCTGTATGGTAAATAAAAGAGAGTGAGATTTATCAAGGATGGGAAGTAAAGAAATATGAGAAATTGGAGCTTTTTCATATAGATGTATGGGGAATAGCTCAAATACCTTCTCTTAGTGGCTCTTGTTACTATGTTACATTTATTGATGATGCAACTAAGAAAATATGTGTGTATTTCCTTAAAAAAAAACTAGATGTGTTTGAAACTTGTACAAAATGGAAAATCTTGGTTAAGAGTGAGATAGGGAAAATATTACAATGTCTTAGACCTGATAATGGAGGTGATTATTTTAGAAACTAGTTTGAATATTATTGCTCACTAAATAGAATTTTTAGGTAGAAAATAGTTTCAAGAACTCCACAAGAAAATTGTGTGGCTAAGCAAATGAACAAAATAATTATGGAGTGTGCAAGGAGCATGAGATTTTATGTCGGGTTTTCTTTACACTTGCGGGTAGAGGTTGTTAATACTATTGTATATTTAATTAATAGAGATCCTTAAGCTCATTTTGGTTGTGGTATTCTAGAGGAAGCATGGAAAGGTGAGAAGGTGAATTTTTATTTTCTCAAAACCTTTGGTTGTGAAGTTTTTACAATTGTTGATTTTGAAAAAAGAACCAAGTTGGAAGATAAATCTAAAATGTGTACCTTCGCTAGATATGATATTGATGAATTTGGTTATAGATTATGGGATTCTAAAAATATGAAAATTATTAGAAGTAGAAATGTTCTACTCAATGAAAAGGTTTTCTACAAAGATCAATTGCAAAAGCATGAGAAGAAAGAAAGAGAATATGTGGTGTTGAATGATGTTCCAAAAATCAGTATTCCAATGGTTCTTCATTCTCAATAGTAGCAAGAAATACCACAAACTCCAATGAGTGCTAGATGTTCTACAAGGATAAGTAGTCATCCTGAACAATTTTATCCTTCACTATATTTTATTTTATTAACTGATGGTGAAACAAAAGGGTATGAAGAGGTTATGCAGGTGGATATAAAGGAATAGTAGGAGAGAGGAATGAAAGAAGAAATGGATTCCTTACTACAAAATCAAACTTGGGATTTATGCAAGTTGTCTATAGGAAAAAGAGAATTATCAAATAAATGGGTTTACAGGCTGAAAGAGGAAGGAGGTAAGAAAGGATTTAAATCCAAACTTGTAGTAAAAGGAATTATACAGAAAAAAGGTATTTATTTTGATTAAATCATTTTGTTGGTTGTTAAAATGACTTCTATTCATACTATTCTAAATCTTGTGTCTACAAAATATTTACATCTTGAATAGATAGATATGAAAATAACATTTCTACATGGGGATATGGAAGAAGATATACATGTAGCAACCATAGGGATATGAGGTCGGAGATAAGGATAATTTAGTGTGTAGATTAAACAAGAGTTTGTATGGCTTGAAATAGGAACCTCAATAATGGTATTCAAAATTTGATAGTTTTAGGGTTGAGCAAGGTTACAGCTGGTGTCATTCTAACCATTGTGTTTATTTTAAGAGTTTGGATAATTGTAGTTATATTATCCAATGTTTATATGTTGATCATGAAATTTTTATTTCAGTGTCTAACATGGATCACATTAATGAGTTAAAAAAATTTAACAAAGTATTTTACTATGAAAGATTTGGGTGTAGCTAAGTAAATCCTTGGTATAAGGATTTCATGAGATAGGAAAAATAAAAAATTATCTTTATCTCAAAGTGATTATATTGAGAACTTGTTAAAAATATTTAATATGGAAAATGCTAAAGTTGTTAGCACACCTTTGCCTATTCATTTTAAATTTACAAAGGAGATGTGTTCAAAGATACAAAAGGAAGAAGAAAAAATGTCCAAGATTCCATATTCTTCAACTATTGGTAGTTTAATATACTTAATGGTATGCACAAGGTTGGATATTGAACATGTCATTGGAGTTGTGAGTAGGTATATGAGTAATCCTAGAATGGAGCATTGGAATGTTGTTACATGGATTCTCAAATATTTGAGAGGGACAATCAATAAACATTTATGTTTTGAGAGATCAAACACTACTTTACAAGGTTATGTTGACTTTGATTTGGTGGGTGACATTGATACCAAGTGAAGCATTATAGGTTATGTGTTTATCTTTGGTGGGACAATGGTTAGTTGGATTTCAAGGCTAAAAAAGGTTGTTTCTTTCTCAAGCATAGAGGTAGAGTATGTTGCTGCAACAAAAGTGATTTGGATGCAAAAAAATTTAGAGGAATTGGGATAATAGTAGGATGATAATTATTTACTTATGAACAACCAAAGTGTTATCCATCTTGCCAAGAATTCCACCCTGCATTAAAAAACAAAACACATATAGTTGAGATATCACTTCATACTAGATCAATGTTGGAGGATGGATAGTTAAAGCAAAAAAAGATTCATACAAGTAAAAAAACAACAAACATGTTTATGAAGGCAGTAACATGGGAGAAGTAATTGACTTCCTCTTCAAAAAAAATCAGTTTTCAAGATTAAATATGAATGAAATAAAAACATCTATGTCCAAGGGTGTCAATTCCAATGGGAGCTATAGGGGTAGCAATGCTACAGGATTAGTCTCCAAGTGGGAGATAGTTTGGTGTAGATTCTAATCAATCTCCATGGGGGAGATTGTTGGCTTGTGGTGCCTAATTAGACATTGGAGTTAACATTTTGGTCACTTTTCCAAAATAATTTTCCCCCAAATTAAATAATGGGGGAGTGCAGGGTTACCTTTTTTTAATAAATAAAATTCAGTGCAAATTCCTATCATAATTTGGTTGAAAAACTAACTTGTAACTATCTAGAAATTGAAAGTTTCTTATTGTAGATTAGAATATGGAATACATAGCAAATAGTATGTGACTAGAATGAGAAAATTCATGTGAGAAGAAGAATGAACATGCAGCAAAGTGTGTGGTAGTGTATCATTTTATGGTTTGTAACACGTAGCAACATAAACAAAATTGAGCGCAGTATTTTTTTGGAGATACAACAAATTATTGTAGGCTTATTTAATTTGTATTTTGATAGAATTTTAATAAGATTTAACTATTATTATTTTTGGATGTAGCCCAAAAGGTGTACCACATTAAAATGGTTTCCTTGTACCTCTGTGAATTTTATTTTATATATTTTTCAATTCAAATATGCAATATAATTAGTAATTAGCTCCTCTATTCTGCCAAAAAATCCTAACACGATTATCTCATTCAATCCTAGTTGGAAGAATATTATCTCATATGTCATTTTATTGTATTTTAACACCACTATCCATCCAATCCATTCCAATTTCATCCATCTTCCCTATCCATCTTGATCTTGATAAAGACTAGGGGCATATACTTCAAAACATGATTTTGGCAAAATCTTGATATGGTCATTTACCTTTGACCATTTATTATCTCATGTCATACCATCACCTACATATCGCTATCCAAAAATTTAGTCTGGGTAAAACATGTTATCCCACTATAAGACAGTCCTTGGACATAAAATCCCTAATCTTACATCTATTTGTATTATGCCTATCCTTCACATATTAATTTCCATCGCACTACTTCATTCACCTAATCACAATGTCTCATACATTTCTAGACACTAGGGGAAGGTGATTACATATTGCTTTGGAAAAAAATATTGATATATGTCTTCTAGCTCACTTTGTGATCTAGGAACATTCCAAAAATCATAAAAAAATCAAATATCTTGAAAAAGAATAAAAAAAAAACACTTTCAATAATTTTCCACCATCTCATGAATAAATTTTTCTATCAATATCAATCCAAATAAACGCCATCAATCGCATCTCACCTACACTCCGATGGGTTATCAAACTATCTAGTAGATTTTGTTCCTAGCCTGGCTACAAATCTTGATCCATCTTATTCAATCAGTCATCATCGGGATGTATCCTTCCTTATCATCGTGTTTTTCCTATCTTAACAAAACTATCATTATGTTGTTCTTATTGTCAACAACATTATCACTATCATTAATCAATCAACCAGATCAATCAAATTTAGCTTGGCTAGTGACAATATCTCAAGAGGTCTTCAATATTTGTACACATCCATATCTCTTCATCATTCATCCCCATCATTATCATCACAATCCAAAAAAGTCTAAAAACATCAAATATTACAAAATCTCCAAAAACATCAAAAATTCCAGCAAAAATCCAAAAATACAACATAATCCACCATATCCATAAAAAAAATCCATTACCTAGATAAAAAATTCAAGAAACAACAAAATATGCAATACCCAAAGATATAGAGAATTCATGAAGCAATCACAATTAAAGACCCGTATTAAACTACCCACAACCTATTAATTTATTGCTAAATCAGCTTTAAACATCTTATCAAAACTATCATGCATTAACAAATGCATCTTTCCTACAATGGCAAGAAAATATAATGATTGTTGATTTGTTTGGTTAGTGAGTTTTTTTATTGCTTGATTTATCTAAAATTTAGAAAAATGGAAACCTTGGAGATTTCCCCTTTGGGGTTTGACACATTTTCCTAATTTCATTTAATGCAAGAGTGCAAGGGAGTTTGATTGGATTCAGACAATATATGATTGACTTACAACCTAAAAGGTGAGTCAACCCTCCCTTGATGAAATCTAAAAGTGACCTAAGGATGAAATGCAATGATTCAATTGACCTAATGATGCAAATGATTGTTTTGATGCAAATATAGTAGATCTAAGAAACCACAAATAAAAACATACTACACAAACGAAATGAGTAGGAAACTGTGCACCTGTGATATAGATTTAGAGATAAAATGTTGGACATAGGTGCCTCAAGTTCCATCATATTTGTAGGAATAATTCAGATCTATTTTTGTAGTCCTTTGGTGTCATATCAAAGATTTTCTTTCCCACTTGTCGTACTGTCATATCACAGTCAGATAATTATGTAATTGAGTTTTTGTGAGCTGTCAAGGTGTAGGGTTTTGATTTCAATAATAAATTATTGATCCTAAAAATTCCTCCAATACTATTTAGACCTAAAACCTACACATTCAAAGAGAGAAGAAAAATTGTGCCATTTAGGGGCTTGCAATGGCCAAACATTGTGCTAGTGTTTTCACTTCCGCAATGGAAATGTCAAAGATAGATAGGTAAATGATATGAAGGAATGATTAATCCACAAAGTGTTATAAGTCACCACCCTTCAATGGCTTCCTAGAAGGACTGAAGTCATACACATATCCTCAAGGCTTGGATCTTTCTTTCTTGAATTTCTTGAGGACCTACAAGGGTTAGATCTCACAAACAATATAAAAACATAAAAATGAACACACACTCACATACACTTTGACATGATGTTTGGATCTTGAACTGCTACAATAAATCCTCTTATGGTTACTCTTGAATTGCTTGATAATGCTTGATCATAAATTTTTCCAATAATCTCTAGAAAGATTTCAAATGATGCAATAACTGGGTATTTATACACAATAATTATAATTTATTAAAAATTAAATCTTGACAGTCAACTTTAGATATTTGAATTTTAAATAATAAAATATTAACACTGATATATTTGAACTTGAAGCCAAAATAGGGGGCATAGATGTTAGATTAGATGTATGTACTCCCGCGGCTCCATGAATCACCTGCAACGATAAACCTATCACACTATGAAGAAATAAGCAAGATATGATTTCCCAACAACTCAAATTTGATGAAAACACCAATTTGCATTACATGAACAACTGTCACATTGAATATGCTATCATAGAGAATGAAAATACAAGTAATATGAATCAATCCTTATGAAAAGGATGAAAGCTAACCCTAGATTAGGGCTAGATTAGAACATGACAAGTGGAATGAATGAGACAACATGTTCTAATAATATAAGCTTTAATCATGCAAAAAACAACTAATTAATAAAATAAAATAATGAAATAAAAGCACTCCTAAGTTTAGCTTAATTTTAATAAAACATAAAGTTACCTAATTAATTAATGATTAATTAATTAATTAGGTGATGAATTTATTACTCTAACACCCCCCCTTAAGATGAACTAGGGAGAAACTAAACTATGATAAATAAATACATGAATGGATGCATCAATGGGTCCCGCCCTAATGGCTGATGAGGTACCCATGTACAACAAGCTAATCTCTCATAAAAGAGGAGAAAAGGAGAAAATATCATGGGAATAAAACTCCCCTCCAAAAAGAGAGAAAAGAAAAGAATGTAATGCACTAATGAGAGTGAGAGGAGAATAGAAGATGGGTTACATGATACTCCCCAAAGACAACTTCTATCTCATTAATACATATACAAGAATCTCCATAGGAGAAAGAATAGGAGACTAGAAGGCCCCCCACAATGAAGAAACTCTTTTCGCAATGGTGTAATCTTGATGTAGGATGTAGAAAATGATCCAAGAATGGAAAAAATGTTCCTCCCCTTGGGAAGAAACAAATCCAAAGGATGATACTGAAGAACCTCGGTGTAGAGTGAAGGACCAAGAAGCCTGAAGATGGATGTCCTAAAAGGATGTTGTTGAATCTCTGTATCTGAACCAAGACAAATGATGCCAAGAGCAAAAACATTTGAAGACTCCTAATATGCAACCTCTGAAGGCACAAATGATGGTGGGAAATGACTGGTATGAATAACTGTAATGTGTGACTCAAAAAATAACTGTACAATATATGGAAAGTAGTCATCAAACAATACAAAGAATGAATAACCAGTTTCCTACTCAATAGGTATGATATCTAAATAAGAAAGAGGAGGAGAAAGTAGTTTTGAAGGAGTCTCAAGAACTGTGGTGGATGAATGCATGCACAAGTTCAAGTGACCAGACTTCTTCTCCATATGTACTCTCAATGGTGGAGAGTGAATATCAGGTATATGTAATGGTGGATCCTTAGATGAAAAATGAGAAAAGGAATAAAGCCTAGAAGAATGATAAATAGTTCCAACTGCCACAATTTTCCTAGTGTGCAAATCCCTGGTGAGAACTAAGTTAGGGGACAACTCCACTATCTTCCCTGATCCACTATGAGTAATCTGATAGATGAAGAGGAGGTTGGTTGAAAAATATGGAACAGATAGTACCTCCTAAAAGATACCATCATCAATGACTATACCCTTCCCACTAACACTAACATATGTGTTGTTACCCAGTAAAATGTGTGGTGTGGTGCTTGCACCAAATGTAGAAAACATATCCTGTGAAGATGCCATATGATGGGAAGCTCCTGAATCAAGCAACCATCCATCTGACTGAAGACCTGCAGATGCATGTAAGGCATGTCCTTTCATCTTATCGGATCCATTAGCAATGCCTATTGTACTTGTATGTGTAGATGGTGATGGTGATGGTGATGGTGATGGTGATGGTGATGTGGAAGAAGGTGATAGACTGTGAGACATAGAAGATTGAAAATGTATATGTTTCTATTGTAGAAGATGTCTCAAATGATCAATTTGCTTAGCATATCAATGATGCTCATCATGTCCTTACTTTTGACAATACGCACAAGCCGGTTTCTCCTTCCTAGATGATCCCCCTTTGGAAGAGGGTGAGTACTCAAAAGATGCATGTGAATATGATTATTTTGCTTGCCCATGTTTGTTTTTCTATTTCTTTGTTTTTCCAGGTGAATCCTTCTCCTTAGGACTCTAAATAGCAATGAGAGCCTATGAACTAGAAGATTTTAGAGTACCCATATAAACTAATTTTGCTTTCTCTTGAGTGAGAGAAGAAGAAAAATAATCAAGTGAAGGCATGGTAAATCTTGTGCCAACTACATCTCGTGTAGCATAGAAAGTAGAAATAAATATTGAATAATCAGGGCCCAACTTGGCAAGGATGGAAAGAATCAACTGTGAATCCTGCTTAGTAGTACCACACTATGACAATTGCAATTTGAGAGACTTAAGTTTTGTGAAAAATTCTTGGATGCTGCTTAAATATCTAGGATTTAGACCTGTAAGCTCATTCTCCAACTGAAAACCCCTCAAAGAATCTTGCTAACCAAACAAGGACTCCAATTGGGTCCAAATTTGGTTAGGTGTAGTGCAAGATTCAATGTGAAATAAGAGATCAGGAGACATAGACATGCATAATGTTCCAAAAGCTTCATCACATTTGTTAAACCATTTTCTCTTCTCTGCTACTGATGTTGGTTCAACCTTTGTACCCATGGTTACTCTAAACAACCTCAGTTTCTTCAAACTGGTCTCTATGTTTTTCTTCCACTCATAGTAGGTGTATGGTGTGAGGAGAATGTTTTGAGGTTTTTCCATGTTTTGAAATTGAATGATACAGTAATGGGATGAAAATACAACAGTATATAACTCACAATGCAAAAATTATCTTCTTTGTATTGAAAAATTTGATCCATTATGCATGTTTCCCAAGAAATACACTAAAAATGGAAAATCTAATTTTTGATACAGAAATAAAATACCTGGTGAATATTTTGGAAAAATGGATCATAGATCTATGTAGAGCTTGGAACCAATTTTTAAATGCCACGACAATCATGAAATCCAATAACCGAGGGAAAATTTATGCCCCCAAAAGCGTAAACAGGTAGATTTGGCTTTAGAGATCAATAACAAGCACAAATAACAAAGTCAGGTGATGAGACCTCTGCCAATGTGTAGTGCTTGGAACCAACTTTCCAGTAATATTTTGTTTTTGAAAATTCAAGTTTGAACGCAAACGTTATGGCCAAAATACCAAAACTGCTCCAAAAGGGTTTGGGGGAAAGCTTGGTGGTAAGACTAGCCACTAGCATTAACTGCTAGCGGTTTACTGACAAAGGCGCCCATTAACACTGTTTTTTAAATTTTTTCTCAGATTGCATGTCGTACCAAATTGTACGACCCAAAAATGAAAAAAAAATCCTCTCGGAGTTACTGTGGCCGATTTTGACGATTTGACAATCAATTTTGGGGTTTTTGGGTGCTCTAAACGCAATGGTGAGGTCTATTTGGGCTCAAAACACTCCAAACTTGTAGGTATGCTCTAGATCTATAAATCCTCATAAACTTCAAACCCTCACAGATCTGAAAAATGAAGGCCTTTTTTGATGAAACAAAAGGAAAACTTGACTATTCTGGTAGCTCTAGATTAAATAGAATGCTCAAAATTTGACCATGGATCACAAATATTAATCCATGAGTTCATTTCTTTGAAAAAAGTGGACAAGGCGGCTACAAATCTGGGGCTCTAATACCATGTTAGAGTAGATGTATGTACTCCCACAACTCCATGAATCACTTGCTACGATAAACCTATCACACTATGAAGAAATAAGCAAGATATGATTGCCCAACAACTCAGATTTGATGAAAACACCAAATTGCATTATGTGAAGAACTATCACATTGAATATGCTACCGTAGAGAATAAAAATACAATTACAATGAATCAATCCTTATGAAAAGGATGAAATCTAACCCTAGATTAGGGTTATATTATAATATGACATAGGAATGAATGAGATAAAATGTTCTAATATTATAAGCTTTAATCATGCAAAATGAAACTAATTAATAAAAGAAAATAATGAAATAAAGCACTCCTAAGTTTAGCTTAAGTGTAATAAAGCATAAAATGACCCAATTAATTAATGATTAATTAATTAATTAGGTGATGAATTTATTACTCTAACAATAGATGCCCTAGGAACCAATGTCCCAAGCCTATTTTCTGAAATTTAAGGAGTCGGGGGCAAAGTATTAAATGAGAGCATTTTTTTTATGCTTGTAAATTGTTGGTAAATGTTTAAAATGAGTTATGGAATGCATAATTTAGGAAATTAAGTTCTTAATTAGGTCCAATAAATTAGGAGGGAGAAAAACATAGTGTGAGATTTTCAAGGGTGACAATTTATGATGCTACATTTAGCCCCCAATTTAGTGAGAGTATGAGCTTACGCTCAGACTCACACTAAAATAGAAAATATGTCAAGAGGTGTCTGATTGACCAAATTATGTTGAAGAAATATGATGACTAAGGATCAAGGGGGAGTGTGGAAGCCCCTAGGATCCAAGATCACATGGAAAACCAACATAAGCACAAATAAACACACACATGTATGTAATGCATCAAGACAACATACACAAACATACAATAGTGGTTTACACTAGTTTGCCAATATTGACATTGAACTAAATTTTTCTAACTAAATCTTCACTTTTGGGCACCTATAGCTGCTAAACCATGATGAATTTGAAGATGATGAAAACTAGTGATTTGTGAAATTTTGTCTATAGATTCTAAATATATATTTAAAAAAAAAATTGGAATCAAATTACATTTCTTTTTCCATCTCCTTCAAAAACTATTTTTTAACAGTAAACACCATTTTTAAAGAGTGATGTGTACTTGATAGCACATAAATTTTTTCTATGAAGGATAAAATTCTATTTTTTCAAATTTAGATTTGTAACTATGATATCTAGTGCATGCAATTGGTTTCATATTATTTTATTGAATATTTTTTTCTTAATTAATTTTTGAAGTCAAACCAGTTACAATTTAGACATAGGTTTACTTGCTAACACATAATTTTTTTTGTATGTATCAAAATTCAATTCTATTTTCTTTGTTGGATCAAGGACACCAATATCAAGTGCATAGATATTTTTTAGAATTTTTTTTTATAATCTACTATTTTTCCACATGTGCATAACAAAGATCTTGATTTTCAGTGAAAAACCTACATTCACAAAAAATAAAAAAATAAATATAATAACCAAATTAAATATATTTAAAATTATAATTTTTGGGAAGCTTATAATAAGTACTACATACTTACAAAAAATAAATTTTAAATGAATTCATTTGATCCCCCAAAAGGTAAATCAAAAGTGGTATTTTATCAGCATTTTGATAGGTGTAAAGGAGACTTCGTTATAGGTATGGTTTAAAACTAGCAGGGTTCTATCTAAGGGGTTTTGATAAGGTGGTTTGACCAAACCCTCTTCAATTAGAATCCTTTAAATAGAACTTTTAAAGGCTTAAATCATTATATTTTCTAAAAATATGTACTTTCCGCAAAAATTAGGATGTCCCAAAAAGTGTAGACCACTATTGTGTGATCATCCTAAAAAAGGCATAAACATGACAAAATCACCTACGAAGGTGCATAAAATCGCTCAAGAAGGTGCATAATATAAGGCCAAACCTTAAGGGGTCTTAAAAACAAGACCACCACAAAATGTGATTTATAAAATAACAAAGGGGCATTTCTCAATACATGAAGGGTCACACCTTAGGAAATATCATGCATGACATCACCACTAAGAGAGGACAAGTTAGGGAATAGAAAGATAACACTTTAGGGAATACTAGCCATAGTTTACAACCAAAGGGAACATCGTATTCCAAGGAAATTCACACACTTATAAGATATCGAGACCAATATCACTATAAAGGAGACGCAACATATATTGAGAAGGCCACACTTCCATTGACAAGGTCACACTTTCTAGGAGATGCATGCTATCATCACTAAAAAGGGACCATTTCTTATGAAAATAATAAGTAGGGGATTATATATCGGGGGACTATATGCCCCCTTAAAATATGTACTTTCTACACTAACATTTTAAGGAGATACAAAGGGATCCCTTGCTAGAAGGAATGGACCTAAGACAAGCCTACCTAAACCCTTTCCCCCCAAGTGTAGGGACAAATATGAGCCAATAAGAATAGTGATGTGTTTCTCCTTACGAGATGGAATATGATTTCATAAATCCTAGTTTATACCCCCATGCATGGTGTTGAGTATGTTATGATACTACAACTACCACATGGAAAGGAGAAAAGTGCATGTGTGTTAATTTATTATTCCATCAATTTGATTATCTTAAGGATAAAATTCTATCAATTTCTTCTTTAAAGCACTAAATTCATCAGTAGTATGTCCAAATATTCTATGATATGCATAGTAAGATGTATTTTTATTCTTTTGTTTATTATCTTTCCATTTATGCACAGGTGGTAATGTAATGTATCCCAAGCTTAGAAGTGTAGCTAGATTACACTTAGTCTCTAATAAAGGATGTGAAGTAGGTAACACACCTTTCTTAATAGGACCATAGACTTTGTGTTGTTTGGTTGGTGAAACAAATGTTTGATGTAAAGATGGTGGACCTTGGTAACCTATTCCTATTGTGTCTTCAGATGGTTTTTTTCCCAAAAGGGAATGGATTTCATGTTCATTCTTTATGCCACATCCTTATTTTTTCAGAATCTTAAAGCCTTGGCCATAGCTTTGATCCAAGCTAACAAGTGTGTTTGTAACTTTGTTCTCATATGATGGGAGATTGGGTGATATGTTTTCCTTGTGATTTGAATTTGGTAGGTATTTCCATGCACATTAGTTGGGTATGAATTGCGAGTCACTTTTCTTAAGCAAGGTGGAAAAAAATTCAAGTGGTGGTATAGTAGGTGGTACATTGATTGTTGATATGGGTGATTAGGCCATTCCATTGAAGGATAAAGGGTGAAATTGTTCTCACACTTGAGCGAGATTTTTTTTATGAATTCATGCATAATTCCCTCTTCTTGCCTCAAGATATCTTCATTAAGAAGACATGTGCTGGGAGATGAAGGATCATGAATAGCATTATTTAAATTAGGGTCATCACCAAACACACAACTTGAAACATCAACTAAGGATTTCAAGGAAGTCAACATCTTACCAAAAAATTGAGTAGTTAATGAGCATATGATTCTTGCACTAAGGTTTAGAATTTTATTGCAATAGGTAACTGGAAAATAGGCAAAAGATTTGGATAGAGAATTTAGAGAGGTCTCTATTACAAAAATCTAAGCCAGAATTAAAGGCAAGACTAGAGTGCCTAGGGCACCTATATCCTAAACAAGGTTTTGAAAAATTAAAAGTTTGGTTGTGTGTAATGTTGTTTAATATTATGTGTCTGTGTGAAAATAGGTCTAACAGTGAATCTTTTTTCATAATTTTCTCAATTTATGATAATGTACTTCAAAATGCAAGTGTGCAATAATGTTGAAAATGCTTGAATGATAAATGACGATTGTAAATGCAATTTTCAGATCTAAAGTGCAAAAAAAATTGATTCTAATATGTAAAATTCTGAAATTGATGCTATTGATATGATTTTTGAAATAAAACAGTGCAACTTTTCACTTTTTAGCTATATGCAAGATTTCTAAATGCATGTAATGACACTTACAATTTTTTTGTTATCAAATTTTTATTCCCTAATGCAAATTTTTGAGTGTAATTGAAATGTATATCTAAGCTATACTGATTGAAATAAACCTTATTACAACCTATGATACAATTTTTTTTGAGTTTTAATGATTTTTTATGGTGAAAAATGAATGCATAAATAAAAATTCTAAAACAATGCAATGCTAAACCTAGATCTAGGTTGAATTACTTCATATTTCATAAGGCATATAATGTTAACATGGTGGGTTCACCTAAATGAAATGGTGGAAAAGGGGAAACCCTACAGATTTCTCCTTTGGGTTTGACACCTTTTTCCTAATTTCGTTTAATGAAAGAGTGCAAGGGGATTTGATTGGATTTGGACAAGATATATGATTGACTTATAGCCTAAAAGGTGAGTCAACCTACTCTTGATCAAATCTGAAAGTGACCTAAGGATGAAATGTAATTAATCAATTGATCGAATAATGCAAATGATTGTTCTAATGCAAATATAGTAGATTTTGAGAAAACATAGATAGAAATAGACTAAGCAGGACACTCTACACCTATGATATAAATTTGGAGCTAAATTTTTTGTTCATAGCCATTTTTTTAGTCCTTTGGTGTTAGATTATAGCTTTTTTTTTCTCACTTCTCACGCTATCAGATCATGGTTAGATAATTCTATAACTAAGTTTTCATGAGTTGTCAAGGTGTATGCTTTTGATTGAAATAATAAATAATTGATCCTAAAATCTCCTTCAATCTTCTTCAGACCTAAAACCTACACATTCAAAGATAGTAGAAAGGTTGTTCCATTTAGGGGATTGCCTTAGTCAAACCCCATGTTAGTGTTTCCACTTCCACAATGGAAATGTCAATGATAGATAGATAAATAATAGGAAGGAATGATGAATCCACAAAGTATTGAAACTCACCACCATTCAATGTCTTCCTTGAAGGACTGAAGTCATACACGTCTCCTCAAGGCTTGGATCTTTCTTTCTTGAATTGCTTGAATTCTTAAAAGGGTTGGATCTCACAAACAATATGAAAAAATAAACATGGAAACACACTCACATACACTTTAACATGGTGCTTGGATCTTGAATTTCTGCAATAGATCCTCTAATACATTCTCTTGACTTGCTTGATAATGCTTGATCATCAAATTTTCCAATAATCTCTATATAGATTTCAAATGATGTAATAACTAGGTATTTATACACAATAATTCTAATTTACCAAAAATTAAACCCCGTAGCCAACTTTAGATATTTGAATTTCAAATAATAAATTGTCGACACTGACATATTTGAATTTGGATCCAAAATAGGGTGACATAGGCACCCTAGGTGATAGTGTCTCGAGACTTTTCAGATTTTAAGGAGTCATGGGAAAACTATTAAATGAGAGCATTTGTTTTATGCCTGTAAATTATCGGTAAATGTTTAAAATGAGTTATGGAATGCATAATTTATGAAATTAAGTGTTGAATAAAGTCCAATAACTTAAGGGGGAGAAAAACATAGTGTGAAATTGTCAAGGGTAACAATTTACAACACTAGATTATCTTATTGTCTTATTCCTATACTACTCAAGGATATCTCCATGAGATTAGAAGAGTATGAATGGGGAAAAGTTAATACTTTTGTATGACGTGTTTTTGGATTTTTCTTGTTGCACTACTAGGGCATGCACATTCCTTGTGTCTATCATAATGGCTTCTACCATTGACAAAATTACTTTGCATATAAGGTCATTTAATACCTTTTTGCACTAGCAATATCATGTTATAAGATCATTTCTTTTACATATTTTGATAATCTTCTATTGTGTCTGGTATGAATGAGAAGAATCCTTCTTGTTTGCAGTGTCAATGTCTATGCAAAGGATACCAAAGACAACTTGGTATGCCATACCTTGGTGTACATATATCCATTTACCACAATAAGCTCTATGATGATTAAAAAATCATAGAATAAAAAGAACACTATCTATCAATATCTATTTATATCAATCTATTTCATTCATCTATCTCATTTATATCCATTTCATCTCATTCATTATCCATCCAATTATGTGATATCAATCAACAATAACCATCTCATTACTATCTTCCACCATATTAATCCACAATATTATCACCTCCTCTCACCCACCTTCCTCCTCATCCAAATCTTTCTTATCCTACTCTTTCCATTTTATTCACCTCTATCACATATATCCAACCCTTTTTGAGAATTTGACCTAAAAATCTTATTTTATGCCAACCTCTCAAGGGGGCATCATACCTTCATTTCTTCATTTAATCATTCAACTAGGGCATGTCATCACAATTATTTCATATGTAATAAAAACACATTGTCTCAAAGAGGGGAAAAATATAGATACCTAAATCTGACTACAATATTTTTTCCAAAACAACATCATTTTCCATCATTAAGTATCATTAATCAATCTTCTACATTTAATTAAATAATTTTATTATTTAATTAAATTATCAGTTTCATCACTTTTCCTCTATCCTAAGTTTAATAATTAAATAATTAACATTATTTAATTGATTTACTAATTATTCCTCTGTCCTAAGTTTAATTAAATAATTTATTATTATTTAATTCATTCATTTCCCATTTCCCACTTCTCAAATTAAATACTTGTTTCAAATTATTTAATTTATCCAATTATTCCTCTCAACATTATCCTCTTCTAAAATATTTATAAAATTATTTATTTTATTTATTTCCACCTTTGCATATGAAATTAATAATTTATTATTTACTCATACATTTCCACCTCACTAGTCAACTCCCACTCATTTTCAAATCACTCCTCAATCAATTTAGTCTATCATCTGATCTATCATGTCTAACTCATAGCCACTTCCACTTCTTTGATCAATCATTCTACTTCACTCCTTACACCTAGTTCACTAAAATCATACAACCAATTAACTATCCAATCAAATCCTCTCAACTATTCTAAGCCATTGATCTACTCAATCCTTCATCAAATCTCGACCATTGATTGATATCACTCAATCTATAAAATAAACCTATCATTTATCAATTACCTCTCTCTCCTAGATCATTGCAAAGAAACTATATTTGTACTATAATCAAACATGTAGAATTATAGTCAGATGTGGTGCACTACCCCTAATAGATGCAACTCTATTTTTCAAAAGTGAAGGTCTACAGAGAAAAGTGGCACTGTGTGATAATCAAACATGACACTATAGGAATTTTGCCAGTAGATTACTTTGAGAAAAATGTTCCAAGTTGTGAAAATGTGTTGATATGCATACAAAAGCATTGATTTGAAAAATCAAATGAGTCAAGATGCATATACAAAAGCGACACAAGGTGACATTCATATGTGTCAATTTGACTTAGAGAAATGTTTTTGAAATTTGATCCTACGTACATCTAGGGTTTTAAAAATTTTAAGGATTAATTTATATTTTTTTGATGTGGCAAGTGATAAAAATAATAAATAATAACACATATAGAACCGAGATGAAGGATTTGTTGGTATATTTTCATGTTTCTTCTTCGATAATGTAATACCCCTCTGTTTTGCTTCTTGTTCGGTTTTCTTTATGCTATGTTTGGATGCAACTATTTTGATACTGGATACATTTTGTTATGATGTTTTGATCGCTACTATTGAGCGACAACTATTTTATGTGATGTGATGTGGTTTATCTGATTATTGTTTCACATGCATTATGGATTAATGATGTTGTAGATTTAGCATGAGATGTTATTATGAGATTATTGATTATGATGTTAATGTCAGTCTTTGATGAGTGGATTGGTGAAGAGGACAGTTTCGCATCACTCGCTTACGAGCGCCCTACGAATCCATGATTTCTTCTTCACGGTGTGTATTATATGCTGGATATATTGTATTATGTTGTTTACTTGGTTTCAGGTTGCAAGTTCATGGCATCGAATCCACCTGGTTTCACAAGTTTGAGCATGTCGATCCAACGGTTAAGTTGAAAGGGAGATAGTAGCTAGGTAACATGTGTCAGGTCTACACCCTAGCCTTAGTGTGTCGTCAATCCTGATTGTTGATTCATGTTTTACCTTATTTAATGTTATTTAGTTTTGTTAGATGTGTTATTATTAAATTAATGTTTACAATAATTGCATTGGAAAAAGTAGTGATTATGTTATATTAAAATTAATATTATGCTTTGATGTTATATTTAAAGTTGATAATGAAATTTAATTTAGTTAAATTTTAATTTATTTAATTAATTAAATTTTAATTTATTTAATTAATTAAATTTTAATTTATTTAATTAATTAAATTTTAATCTCAAAAGGGTTGAATTTAGTTATTAAATAATTAAAATTAATTAATTAAGTTCATTGGATTAAATTGAATTAAATTAAATCATAAGAAATTGAAAGGAAATTGAAATTGTATTTTAAATTCAATTTGGGTTTTCGAAAATGGAAAATGAAATAAATATCTAATTCTCAACTATGCATGCATGCAATGTGAATTAGGGTTGCATTAGATATTTTTGATTTATGTGGAATGCATGTTTTCAATTTGGAGGGAGAAGTTTTTGGGAGAGAATTCATTTTTCAGAGCAGAGAAGGAATTTTGGAAAATTTGCACAAAGAAGGGTTTGAAACAGTTTTTGGTTTTGGATTGGATTCGTTGCACGTTTGAGGAAATTCTTGGAGAAGGCTTGCATCAAAAAATTCATCTTCTTCTGTAGCTTCAGATTCCAGGTTTTGTTCTTGTTTTGTTCAATGCAATTTATTATGTTTATGAATCTGATTGTTGAAATTCTTTGTTTGAATTAAATCTTAGAATTGTGCTTCAAACATTTAGGTTGTAGCATGAAGAATTTAACCTTTTTGAAAACATCCAGATCTGTTCTTCAAAAACACAAACCCTCTGTAGAAAACCTCCATTGAAAAAAATAAAAATAAAATAAAAAAATTAAGATCTATTAAATTTTCCTACCTTATTTTATTTGAAAATTTGAAGGAATAGTATAAAAGAAATTAAATTTACACCTTTTGAATTTAGAACGATATTCTGGAAAAATTTAATTAATTTCCTGTTACTGGTTATTTTATTTATTTTACTCAGTTTTATCAGTAAATTTATTTTGTGATTAAATATATATATAATTATATATTATATGTATTATATTCTTGAATATAAATACACATAATATATTTATATATATATATTTATTTATTTAATTGTCAAAGATTAAATTCATATTGTTTTTGTTATTAAAATCGCCATCCGTACGGCATTCCCGAGGAACGAATTTTCGATGAAACTCGTGGTATTTTATTTACGAAAGTATTTTATTTAATTTCAAAATTCCAAACTCATTGCATTTTATTTATGAAAGTTTTTCTTTTAAGTTCGAAAATTCCAAATGGATGTTTGATTTGGAAAGGGTGAGGTTGATAGTGGTAGGTGGGGACGAATGTACCCCACCACCCACTCTTCCTAAGGGAAGGACGCACTTGCCATGGGCAATGCGCCCACCACTTGGGGGACGCACTCCCCATGGGAGGTGCGCCCACCCCAAAGTACGTCGGCCGCTGTACAATGTACAATAGGCGATAGGCAAGGGTACCATCCACGCCAGTGCTGGAAATGGTCGCCGGTATTTTGAAGGTCGTCGGTATCAATGAAATCCGCTGTACTAATGAAAGTTTGTCAGCTTGATATAAAATCCATCAGTCATTAATGGATTTTGCAGGTCTTTAAAAGGACCTTTGGTAACTGCGATGCATGGATTTAATTCATTTTGGTATAAAATATTATATATATTTAATATTTATATATATAAAATATATATAATTATATATGTGATATGTAATTATGTGTATGTTTTATGTATATATATTTAAATATATATATTTATTTGGTATGTATTTTATTAGGTTTATATTTAATTATTATATATATATATTAAATATTGTTGTAGAAGTTTTTATTAATAGTATTTTTAAGTAATTTGTAATATGATATTTTGATTAGGGAATAATAGGAGATTAAATAAAAAAGAGAAATTTAAATGAATAATTATTAAATTCAGTTTATTTATTTATATGTAAAAAAGAGCATATTTAAGTGGCTGTGTATGTTGTTTCAATTGCAAATTGTTGAAATTAGATAAGTTAGTTGAGAAATAGAAAGGAACTTTCTTGCATGTATTTAATATGATTTAGGTGCAATTGAGTATCCTCTTATGTTAAATTTGAATTTATCTTTTAAGAAAGTAAGGGTAATTACATTAGCTTATTATTTATCTTATTGAAGCGTTTGGCTATAAAGTTAGAGAGAAGGTATTTAATTTAATGAAAGGAATTATTATTCACTTTAGTGAAAATTTAGAATGATATTATTTTAATTTCTGGGAGATGCATTAAATAGGGAAATGGATTTAAGATATCCGAAATTAGCATATTTCCTTGCCTTTGCCTATTGTTGTTATATTTTCCTTATATTCGTGATTGGCGAAAAAGGGTTTTATAATTATTTGAGTTAACCTTATTATCATGCCTTTGATTTTTCCAACGTTACCTATTGAATGAGTATGGATTTAGGAAATCCAAATATTAGATTTGAATTATGACTTGAATGCTTGTTGTAGCTATGTCGTCAAGTTGCATAGTGGGTTTTGGGATTTAGTGTTAGTCCAAAATTGTAAGTCTTCCAGAAGAACTTAGAGGATGAGGGTTGTTGAATCATTATGTCATCCAGTTGTTTATCCCTTGGGTAGTGCATGGCGTCTTTTCAGTTTTTACCGAGTTTCCACGAACGGGGATGTTTTTGTGCCTCCTGTGAAAGGAGTGGTCTATGTGTTTGTTACCTCCAAGATGTTTGGAGTGAGTTCTATTATTTGTTTCCTCCTTGTGTTGGAGTGGTTATGATGCCTAGGTTGTATGCACTTGTGTTTCCCTTGGTAATTAATTTGGTATGGTGTGTTGTCCATTAGAAGGGTGGCTTTTGTTAGGCGTCAGAGCCCAAAGGGGTAAATCGGGTAACCTTCAGAAGTTATTTAAACAAGTGATAATTAAAGTAATGTACTTAGAAGATTAGGACTAACTTCTCACTAATCAAGATAATTTTTCCTCACTCATAGACACAAGGGCTCGTTTAGACTTGGGATGAGTGGGTAGGCCTGAAATGACAAAGTCATCTATCTTGTCAGTACGAGAGGTATTTGATGTTGCATGGGTGAGCATGGGGGTCGAGATTCAGTTGAGGTCACCAGGATATCTGGAGCCTATGAAGAATGCCCAGAGGTAATCTCATGACTAACTATGCGATGACACTCTATCTAGGACAACTGTTGTTTATTGTTATATGTGTATGGTTCTTTGAACATACTTGATCTATTTTATGTCTAGAAGTAATGTGATCTATGTCAGTGATGTGAATGTTGTACTTGTGTTGTAATTGACTTGTACTTGTTTAGTTCATTTATTTGATTATATCAGTATGAGTCAGTATGAGTCTGCCTTTGGTTAGTGGTAGTAGTTTCTTTGTCCATGTTGCGTTGTTACTATCTCCTAGCATGGGGGGTGGGCCTTCGGGTACCACTTGGTTGGGTGGAACATGCACCATAAACCGTTGGGTCCCCATTGATCTTCAGTTCGTGGAGGCGAGACATCCAGTTGGACAGCTCGTGGATCTTGTTATTCATTTCTTGTACTATTGTATTTCAAATTGTAATGAGTTGTTTATACGCCTCTTGTATCTATGAGGTGGATTTATGTAATTGTAACTTATGTATTTATGACTCATTCTGGGAATGAGGGTTGTAATCAGTTAATCATGTGATGGATATATGTTATGGATATTATATTCTTATCTTGTTATTTATTTATGTTGAATGATTGTTTATTACTTGAGTTGTTTAATGCAATGATTTTTAAGTGATGTGTTAATGGGGATTTAAGTAATCTTGGTTACGTAGCCTTAGGGGATGTTGTCAATTATAGATGAACATGTATGTTTAATTCACTTTAATAAAAAAAAAAATTAGTACGCTTTTATTGTGAATTGAAACTTCCTTTAGGGTTGTGTGGCGGGGCATTAGAAATAAGATCATGCAAATTGGTTTCATAGGTATTTGAACAATAAAGACACACCATAGATACACAACCTAGATAGTAGTCTTGAAACAAGCCCACCTTTCGTTTAGTATAATACCTCCATAATGAATGGGTGACTAGAGTATATGAATATCATGTACCACCTCCACACCTCTCACCTTAAAAAGGATAAGGTCCTAATCAAGGAATATCGGTCACCTCAACAAGGGGAAGCACATGGCGAGTTACTTCATGCATGATAATATGTGTCGCATCATTCCAAGCTAATGGCTAAAAATTATTAAAGGCTACTAGATAACAAGGTTTGTAGTAGGGGATTAGTGAATAGTGAGCTCTTCCATTATTCCCAAGTCAAGGGGGGTCTCCCCTCTTCCCATCACTTATACATGTCTTGGCGGACTGAGGGTCATGAGGCTTGGCTTGAAGGATGTTGGCCACACCTTGGGGTACAAATTTCATTCTCCCCCTTTATATACCCTTCCTGAAAATGTGGTTTAGGCCTACCTTAAGGTATTGATCCCCAATTAAGCCTCCTACATAAAATAAATGGTAATAACACGATTTTTGATCCCCAAGATCATTCTTAAAAGTTATGAGGGGAGAGAAAACACATACAATCACACCTCAAGTGTACAATCAATATTGCAAGTTAGTGGTGCTTTTGATTTCCAAGATTGCATGAATCACAAGGAAAGTGCATACACAAAACTAACCTACCAATCATGGCATAAAGTTCATTTTAAGTGCACCGAAATTCAAAGATGTGGGTTTAATTTTAAAACACCAAATCAAATGTGTAAGTTATTGTTCATTTTTAAAACCCAAATTAAAGTGTGCAAGTTGTTTGTTCCTTTTAAGCACCAAAATAAATATCAAGTTTGTGGGTTAATTTTAATTGCACCAAATTGAAATATGAATAAAAAAACTACAAAACCAATTGTTAATATTCTTACAATTTATCTTTTCCCAGCATATGCCACATGCTACACAAGTGTTAGATCAAGAAAAATAGGCCCATGTTAGGGTTAGAAAATGAAAGAATTTGAGAAATTTTACCAAACCCTAAAATAGAAAAATGTATCGAGTTACCTAACAAATGTGTCACTGTAATAGAGAACATAAGCATCCATATCTGACAAAAGTGTTGATGTACAATCAAATGCATCGTTGTGAAAAACCTACAGACATAAACATAAAATAAATTTATACAAATGTATCACAAAAGGTAGAAGCATCATTGTAATAGAAGACAGATGTGTCAAGTTACTATAAAAGTGTTGAAGGAAGGATAATAAAAAGCATCATTGTAGAAAACTATAGTCAAAATAGAAAAGATCAGTCAAGAAAATGCTTCAAGGAAAAAATATGTTGTTGTAAGTTGCATACACATCGAGATAGAGAAAAGGCGTTGTTATACAAAAAACAGATGTGTTGCTATACTACAAAAGCACCTCTGTAACCATGTACATAAACATCAAAAAATGATAATTCTAAGATGCGGGTCCCATCGAGTGTGCCAAAATATCAAAGGGGAAATATGGGTTAGTTGCAAAAATCATGAATTAAGCTATTAATAGATAAAACATTAAAAAAACATAAAATATTCATCATATAACCCCATACTCAATGAAATTAGCAAACAATGTCAAAGATTCAATTCAAAGCAATTACACATAATTCAACACAATTGAACCAAGAAAGACATGTAAACCTTCAATCCCATTAGGGGATTATGCTCCAAATTTATGTTGATTTTACTATTTAGAATAACCCATGTTACAAAATCTTGGATTGATGATAAATGGATGACTTGATTCACATGATATGATGCTCAAGAGATGATCTCATGATAATTGCTCAATGATTAAGATTGTGGTGAATTCGACGAGAAACATGACTTGTTTTTATAGATTTGTAGATATCTAATCAACGGTGGAGGTCGAATCTCAGGATCGATGGTCGAAAGGAAATCAAGGAGATCAATGGTTGAAAATGATTGGAAAGTTATTTAATCAATTGGGATTGAGGAAAAAATAGATTTAATTAAATAATCAAAATTATTTAACAATGGTGGAAGAGGGAAGATTGAATTTAATTAAATAATTCAAGATTATTCAATTAAGAGGAAATTAGTAAGAAATGAAAAAAATAATAATAATCAAATTACATTAATTATTTGATTAATAGAGGAAAAAGATGAATTTAATCAAATAATGTTAATTATTTAATTAAATGAATAATTCGATGATAATAAGGAAAACGATGTTAAAATGTGAAATCGAGATGTTTGATACATTCAGACAATTTTAGTTGTCTACACATGGACTATGGAAAACTCATACCAACTATAAATAGTTATGTCACTAATACAATTTTGTAGCCTCATTGCTAGCGACTAACAAGAGGACACTACTTATTAGAAAATATGGTTTTTAGGATTAGTTTGAGCATGCCCCTTGATGTGAATTTATCCTCTAAAAACCATGGGAGTGTCAAATACCACTGATCATGCACACCAAATATACTTCTTTTTTTTTAAATAATTTTTTTTTTTAATTTAAAAATATAATACAAATATTTTACATCATTAAAATTTGAGAACCAAATCACTTAAAAATTTCCCCCAAACATATAAAACAAACCATGAGTCGTAACTAGATAAAAAATTATGAAAAGAGGACCTTAAATGAGCAATCATTTCAATGGTGTAAATAGAGTAACGTTATATGTTTTGCACAAAATCTTCATGTGTTGCCTTCCCTAATAGATTAATTGAGGATTAGTGCACTATTTCATCTATTGTATATGTGTAATAAAATATAATGGAAACAACAAGGAAATCACTCAAAAACACTCAAAATAATGCAACAATCAGATTAGGCTAAGAAAAATCAAACCTTGGTGAATTGTTATGAAATTCACATATGCAAAGCCCTTGATAAATATATTTTCCCAAGATCATTGTTTTGGATGTGTTCTCGCTTGATTTTGGTAGCATAATGATGCTAGATTTCTCAATATGCATGATCCCTTGAAAATAACTAGGTTTTAGATATATGAGAGAAGAATTAGATGGATGGTTAGGATTAGATCATAGAAGATCAAGGGTTGATAATGAATTAGAAATATCAAGGAACAAGATGATGCCAAGTGTCAAAGGGAGAAAGAATGAGGTGGAGATGATATCTCAAGCTCCAAGATTGTGACAAGTGTCACAATGAGAGAGCTTGAGAGGGAGATAGGTACTATGAAAGTACCTTGGGAGATGGAGAGTATCCTTACTATAAAGGGATTTCTTGTCCTACATTCCTAAAGCATGGGATGAAAAGGAATAATGAAATAAAAAATTCCTTTTGGGTACTTTTGGAAGAAAGACCCATGTGCCAAAAGGACATGGGGCCTTTTCCAAAAGGGGAAACACTAATGAGATGTGAGGCTAGGTGGATAGGCGATAACTGGAAAGTGATTAGCCCTTTCCTAATCCTAGGATTAGAAATATGAAAATGATTAGGGGGTAGATTAGGTGGGATTAAGATTAAGATTAAGATTAGAGGGCAAGTGAGAAAATATGGAGGATGTGACACCTCTTAATCAATGATTAAGTGTGTATACATGATTAGGGAATGAATTAGGATTAGGATTAGAGGGATAATAGGAAATGATAAAGGATGTGACATGTGAGGGGATTTAAATAAATAAGAAATCATTTATTTAATTTTTGGATGAGAGGGAATAAGGTTGGGTAAATAATTAGAAATAATTATTTTCCTAAGGTTGGACTTTAGGGGGAAATAGACATAATGACTTTAGATGAATATTGGGGTGGAGGGGGTATTTTATTAACATAAAGGATCAAGAAATGTGAATAAAATAAAATAAATAGGACTATTCATTCAATTTAATAGACTAAATGAATATAGACGAAAAACTAAGATAAGATTTCCCAAAAGATAATGGTAAATTTTAGGTATCTACATTTTGCTCCTCTTTGAAGTAACATTAAATTAATGATCTTTTAAACAAAATTAAATATAGTCAACTTAAAGGAAGGAGGACGAGATGAAAATATGTCCCAATGTCGAGGAGATAGAAGAAAAATGAAGTGGATATGTGATGCCCCCTCGAGAGGGTGTTCGAGAAAAAAGGGGCCTAGGTAGCCTCTCAAAAGGTGAAAAAGAAGCCTAAAAGAGGATCTATGAGGGAAAATAGGGAAGAAGGGTGAAAGAACGAAAGGAAACAGAGGTATGGGGAAGAAATGGGAGCAAAATCAATGATTAAGGTAGGCATAAATAGTAACTAGGGGGTAATTACTATTTTTTGGCTTGGAAAATGATTATGAAATTGAATGAAAAACAACAAATAATAACAATTCACAATCAAAATTCAAAAGAAATCATATCAATGAAGCATAAAACTTCACATGAAATAAACACTGCAAACATGTGTGATCTCTTTGCTAAGCTCCATTGCTTTCCTCTTTGCACCTTGGAGAAAAGTGTAATAGTACTTGCTCTCAAATTTTTAGTAGCAAAACTGCATAAAGCATTGATAATAAAAATATAGTTTATTTGCAATGATCTAGGAGAGAGAGGTAATTGATAAATGATGGGTTTATTTTATAGATTGAGTGATATCGATCAATGGTCAGGATTTGATGAAGGACCGAGTAGATCAATGGCTTAGAATAGTTGAGAGGATTTGATTGGATAGTTAATTGGTTGTATGATTTTAGTGAACTAGGTGTAAGGAGTGAAGTAGAATGATTGATCAAAGAAGTGGAAGTGGCTATGAGCTAGACATGATAGATCAGATGATAGACTAAATTGATTGAGGAGTGATTTGAAAATGAGTGGGAGTTGATTGGTGAGGTGGAAATGTATGAGTAATTAATAAATAATTAAATAAATAAATTATTAATTTCATGTGCAAAGGTGGAAAAAAATAAAATAAATAATTTTATAAATATTTTAGAAGAGGATAATGTTGAGAGGAATAATTGGATAAATTAAATAATTTAAAACAAATATTTAATTTGAGAAGTGGGTCTCTGTATACCTTCACTTTTGAAAAATAGTGTTGCATCTATTAGGGGTAGTGCACCACATCTAACTATAATTCTACATGTTTCATTATCAGTTCAAAATAGCAGAACCTTTACAAAACTCAATTTCCAATTTTGCACCAACAGTTTGTATAGGACCAAAGACCTGCATAGAACACACTTGTAGTCGTCCTTATCATCCAAAACAACAACATGCAATGCATTATGATTTGTTCACTTTAAACTTCATTAAATAGCTCCTATTCATCCTTGGATTGAATCAAACTCATTAAGCTATTAAAACAACATCACCCAAACATCGGTCCAAGGTCACTTAGGTGTATTTATAAATTCAATCTTAAAATCAATGAAGCATGACAACATAACTCCACTATCAACATTAATTTCCAGTTTATCCTTTTATCGGATCATCACATCCTACTATCTTCAATGACATAACACATATGGGTGTCCCTAATCAAGAGTTTGGAACTCTTTTTTGCACATTAGATTCTAATCAATGTCAAACCTCACATATCTATCAACCAAATAATCAAAATATGAATCCTCCAACAAGAACATCTCAATCCAACAACACTACCAAATGTGAGTACACTCCTTTAGGAGAGCCAATTGAGTTCATGTTAAACAAGCTAGTCCAATGTAATTTTCTCAATCTTCCAAAGTCACAAGGTGATTATGAACTTAACTTCAAACCCATATGGTATAATGACAATGTTTATTGTGAATACCATAGAAAAAAATTTCATGAAACTAAAAATATCATAAGACTCAAGAACCTCATACAAGACTTTATTGATCAAGGTGCAATCATTGTTGAGAATAACCTTCAAAATCTATTGAAAAATAATCACACTAATAATGTCTATACTTTACATAATGAGAAAGTTGATATATATCAAGATAATTTTTTAATGCATGATCAACATCATTCACCTGTGTCTAGCAATAATCCATTTCAAGATGTAGTAGCATCATTTGGCCTTATGGTAGCACATATTGAAGAATTTTTCCCATAAGAGACTTCCATCTCTAATTCCAATCCATCATCCTCAAGTCTTTTGCTATATCCAACTACAAATAATGGCATATTTCCAAATTCCCCCCAAGGACTATCCTTGATAGATACATGTCAAATTTTCCAAAAAATTAATTCAAATCCATTTGAGGATCAAGAAATCCTTAATTCAACACTATCATGCATCCAATCACTTCTCATGCCTAATGTAGAAAATCAAATTCAAGAGCTATCACCAACATATCAACATTCTAAAGGTATCCAAAGGTCCTTTACAAATAATCCATTCTTTGAACTTGATTCATGTCAATAACATAAACCAAATCATAACAAATATAACTCTCAAATAAGTCAAGATCAAGAATCCATATCTCCAAAATACCACAATGATCTAATGAGCATTTTATAGTACATTAATGAAGATAACTATAAAATTATTTAAGATCAAGAATCCATATCTCCAAAATACTACAATGATCTAATGAATATTTTCCAATCCATAAAAGATTTCACAAACAAAGACCATATGCATGCACCAATCACTCCGACATCTACCCATGAGATACTTGATTCCACTGAACACACAAATGATATTTCTCCAAAACAAGAGTCTCCTAATATAAACATCTTTACAAATGATCAAGCAATAGAAGAATTCATAGGAATTCGTGGTGACATTTTATGAAATAATAATGAAGAAGGATTCTACATTGACTTTGAAGCACAAACATATGTCGAAGAACAAAAAAATATAATGCATCCCAAACTTATACCAAAGCTATTGATCAATAATTTAACCCACATATTGAAGCACTTATAGTTTTAAAAATTGGATCACTTACCTTTGTCAAAGCAAGCCATCTTGCCGATGAAGAGACTATCACCTTTGGAGTTTCCTAGTAGAGTAGAGAAGGATTAACACCTTGTTTGCAAGACACATCATATTCAATTGCAAACAAATTTTTTAGTGAATGCATAATCAAGGTAAAGGATTAGGCCTACATGAACAAGGTATCCTAGAACTAGTGCAGTTTATCGATAATCATAAGAATTAGGGCATTGGCTATTTAGCAATAGAATAATCTAATCATTTTGGAAATACCTCTATGATATTGGGGGAAGTTTATCTAATGAAAAATTCAGCATGGGAGTCATGAAGAGTCCTTACAATTAAATTTCTACCAACACTTCAACCATCCCTATTATGAATCATCGTCCTCATATATTTCCACTCACTAATTGGAACCAACAAGATAAAGTTATTTACCAAGGAAAATAGCCTATAATTGAAGCTAACGAATCAAACAAATCAAAATGGACACATGAAATTCAAATGGATCCCAAAGAAAAATAAAATAGACAATTGCTATCAAACTCCATTAGTTAAATAAACTATGGGGAAAAATAAAAAAGAGACTTCCATCCATCAAATATGTCTACCAATACAAAATAAATCTTCAATAGCGATGTACAAAGTGTATGAAAAATTTGGTCATAAATCCAATCAAAATTTTGTATCCACCTTTTTTTGCTTCTCATCCCAAGTTTAGAGAATAAATATCCACTATCCAAACTATCAATTGATCCATCCTCATATTATATCCCTCATCAAAATCCATCATCCAACTCAAAACCAATAATATCCAACTCTCACATTAATCGTGTCGTGGCAACAACTCTTTATCGTAAGAATATAAGGGAACTCTATCATGATGTGAATATTTAGATAAGGTTAATTCTAGTATAGATGAAGAAAAGAACATTTAGGTGTTATATACAAGAACATGTATCTTAGAAAAGCAACTCCTTCAAGAAAGACAACATTAGTATGTCATGACAGAAGAATCTACATCAACACCACTAGGTGGCTTGACATCATCAATAATCATTTCAAAAAATCAAAAAAATCAAGAAAATAGTAAATAGAAAAATCATCCTCTAGTGAAAACCACTTCGGTGGTGCTTTAGGCAAGTACCTTGATGAAAAACTGGTAAACATGCATAGAATTGAGCATCTACGTGTGCCATTCTAGGTGGAAGCATCTTATCTCATCCATAATAAATCCATGATCCATCCAATCCCTTTTCATTTATCTTTCATATCCATCTTGATCTTGACAAATATTAGGGCTATATACTTCAAACTTGCTTTTGGAAAAATCTTGATATGGTCATTGTCGTTGACCATATCCTATCTCATGCAATACTATCACCTGCATCCAACATTATTCAAGAAATTAGGCTCAATCTAATTAATATATCCCTATCCAAATGATCATGCCCTATCCAAACATGTTATCCTATCACAATATAGTCCTTGACATCCATTGCATATCCATTGTATTGAACCATGCATCCACTCATAGCATTTCATATATTGCTAGACACTGGAGGCAGATACTTAACATTTTTCTTCAGAATAAATATTGATCTATGTCCTCTAAGCTCATGTTCTAATCCAAGCACTTTCAAAATAAAAATCAAAATAGTCAAAAAATTCCTAAGAAAATAACCAAAATTACAAGCATATTGCACATTTTGATGAATAAAATGTTCCTCATCATATATGTCTTTCATCAAAAAATCAATCCCAAAATAATCCATATCAATTGCATCTTGTTGATGTTTAAGCATGATATCAAACTATCTAACAAATATTGTTCCTATCCTAGCTACAAATATTGATCCATATTATCCAATCAATCAAATCATTTTCTCGGGATGTATCCTTCACAATCCTCGTGTTCTTATCTTGACAATGTTATCCTTGCATTGTTGTGCATCCTCAATAATTTTATTACTATCAACAATCAACCAATCATATCAATCAATTTTAGCTTGGCTATCAATAAGATCTCAACAGATCATTGATATCACTACATATCCAAAAAAAATTGTCATCATCATGTTGAAAGTCCTAAAACATCCAAAAAATGTTCAAAATCTCAAAAACATCCAAATAATGTTGAAAACTCCAAAAACATCCAAATAATTTTGAAAAACTAGAAAACATTCAAATATGTTAAACAAACTCAAAAACATGAAAATAGTTAAAAAATACCAAAAACAAACTCAAAAAAATTCAAAAGAACCAAAAAAATCCTCAAAACATTTCAAAAAGTTTTTTTTTAAAATGATTTTTTTCTAAAAAAAGAAAAAAATCATTCCATCTTATTGCCCACTAATCCATTTGCAATAAAACTATCATCCATAATAAACCTATTGTCACCTTCATATTTGTCAAAACAAATAGAAGAAAATATAGAAATCATTGAAACACAAACATTCACACAAAAATTATAAGCCTTGATCATTGTGAAACATATCAATTAACTTTCGTGTCAATAGCCCGCAAACATTTAAAAATCAACATCCAATGAATGTCTTAAAGGATATATCTTTCCTACAATAGACATCATTTTAGATATCAACTAAAAACAACTCTCTCTAGCAAGAGATATGATGGAATTGATGTGTTTTGTCAGTTCGATCTTTTCTTTTGGTTTTATCTTTTTGTCTCATTCCATCGCTCACTCGAAACTACCTTGATCTTTAATATCTTGGTGTGTCTAAAGGGGTATGTAATGGGGCATACACATTGATTTCATCTGTAGTGCTTCTCATGTTCTGATACTCCGATACTGCTTTGGTGTGTGTGTGTGTATCTGCTTTAGTGTGATTTCTAGTTATGTTCTGATGCATATTTGATACTTTGTTTGACATATTTTCTGCCCTATGTTGGGCATGGTAGACAATTATGCTTATTTTCTTATGATAGTTGGACTTATGTGTGGGATACTCATGTTATGATGATGTTACTTTGATGATGTGATGTATAGATTTTTCTTACTGTATTTGATTCTATGAAGGAGATGGGGTGGCATCGCTCATCCATGAGCGCCCTGCCTCACCGTAACTCTCCTTCACAATGTGTTTGACTATGAGTTATATGAATATGTACATGTTGTTCGACGTTTTGTGTTATGCAGGAATGCAGGTACCGAATGTTGACTCCACCCGCATTGTCGGGTCTGAGCGCATCCTATATACCCAATGGATTGATGTGGTTAGGGAGTTGGTAAGAAAGTACCCTCCGCCTATGTCAATGGTTAGTTCAAGGATTGTTCATGTCGTGTCTATAATTCGTTCGTGTGGGTATGGTTGTTAATTAAATAATTTTATTTCATGAGTTTTATAAGTGTGTTTATGCCTTGGTCTAGTGCTTTATGGTTTAAATTAAATGTTATTCTATGGTGCAAAATATTAAATTTATGAAATGTTCAATGTTGCTTATGATATTAATATTTTGGAAAATTATGGGTACATTAGCACTTTATTGTTATTTTAAAATGTGAAGCTATTCTTTAAATTAAATAATATAGTTAGAGAAATTATTATGGATTATTTTTAAAAATAAATAAAGTTAAGGAAAGTATTATCATATTTGTCTTTATTAAAAAAAGATGATTTAATAAAATAAGTTTTAAACTTAAAATTATAATTAAGTAAAACGTGGTTTAAAATTATTATTAATTAATTGGTTACTTTTCAAAAGTTAATTTTATCTTAAGGAAATTAAAATATTTAAAAGGGGCATATTTTGTGTAAATTAATTTTGGAAGATTCTCTTCCAAAATTGGAAAATGGCAGAATTGGGTGTTAAGTGGAATTTGCATGGGAAAGTTGTCAGAAAATTTATGACAACTTCTGATTTGGCTTTTTTGAAAAAAGTATATTTCCAAATATTGCTTTTTCGAAAAAGCAAGAGGGAGAAAATGAAAAAAAAAAAAAAAAATGTCTGTAACTCGAAAAGTGTTGAAATTTTTTCTGAGAATTAGTTGATTCATGTGGTTTTTCATCTATTCAATCGGAGAAGATTTAATTTTAGATTTGCTCTAGGTTTTTTGTCGAATCCGTTGTTGCTGGGGTTCGAATCTCTGGTTTTTCGAAGATTTCATCTGGCTAGAATTGCACAACTTGTCCTCGAATCGAGCTTTGCGTAGAACTTTGGGTAATTCGAATTTCTTATTTTAATCTTTGTAAATTTGGTTTTTAAAAGAAGAAAAGAAAATGTGTTTCCTATGTGTGTTGGGAAAATCCTCTTTCTCTGTAATTTTTAAATTACATATCTGAAGATTTCCCTTTTCCTCTCTGTAATTCATTTTGGAATTTTTGTGGAGATCTCAATTCTCAGCTTTAAACCTCTCTTGTTTGAAAACCCTCTCGTTCTCTGTATTTTGTTTCCCTAATTTATTATTCTGGAAAATTTGTGCATCTTCTATGTTTTTATTGTAATTACTTTCATGGAAAATAATTGAGGAATAAAAATGTATATATATATATATATTTATGTTCGTATAATGTGAAACCCCTGGTATTTTTTATTCAAATGTCGTACGACGTAATGGGGGATGTTTATTTTTTTTGTATTGTTGGCAGGTTCGTATTTTTTTAAGGTTGTGTGTTTTTAAATGGTTATGGGGGATGGTTGGGGGAGGCACTTCCTCCCACCACCACCCCCATATGGGGATGGCGTTGTGGAGGCAGAGCCTCCACCGCCTCCCCACTCCCTTTGTTGCATGGGGAATGAAGGGGGGTATGGTTGTGTACAGTCACCCCTCCCCCATTTGTATGTCTATGTGTTTTATTTAAAGGCCAACGTACTATAAAAAATTTCGTCGTTCTTTCAATGTATAATGTGGTTTCATTTTTTATTGTGTTTGGTTATTTAAGGTATAATATATATATACATATATATAGTGTGTGTTATGTATATTATGTTATGTGGCAGATTTAATATTTAAATTATATTGATTTGAAGTTTATATATATATATGTATATATATATATATATATATATGTATATATATATATATATATATGTATATATATATATATATGTATATATATATATATATGTATATATATATATATATATATATATATATATATATATGTATGTATATGTGTGTGTGTGTGTGTGTGTGTGTGTGTGTGTGTGTGTGTGTGTATATATATATATATATATATATGTATGTGTGTGTGTGTGTGTATATATATGCATATAGTGTATAGACAGGAAATGTGAGCAAATAATGAAAAGTTAAAAAAATAAGTTATTCTCTGGAAAAGTTTATATTTAATGAGGAAAAATACTATTGTTTTAAAATTTGTTTGAAAATGACTTTTTAATTTAATTTGTATTAAGAGATAGAAAAATAATTGTATTTTAAATATTACTGTGGAATTTGATTTCATTATTTCCCAATCAAACTATAGTGTGATATATCAAAATAGTTGTTTAAAATAAATAAATATTATAATCAGATTTTTGAACTTAGAAGATTAATATCTTAAATTTGCTTTTTACCTTGAAAGTGATTTTTAAAATAAAGGTTAGATTTCCATTATCTTAGAAAAAATAGAATTTAGAATATTCTGTGTGGAAAGGATTTAAAATTAGAAAATAAAATATAGTTGAAAAAGTGAATTTAGTAAATGAATTATAATTGGTTTTTGATAAATTAAGTTAGTATCTTTAATTCTTTTTAAAGTCTATTTTATTATGTTAAATAAATAATGGAATTGTCACTACTGTTCTTAAATCAGCTTTTTAACAAGTTTGTTAACTTAGATATTTAATTAGTGAATTATTTAAATGTGGGAAGATATTTGTTAAATTGAATATTGTTTTTGGATTAAATAGAAATAATAGTGAATTTCCTTATTTTGATTTTAATTGATGAAAATGGTAATTTGGATAAGACTTGGATGATTTCTTATTTAAATTCCTTATAGTTAATGATGTGGTGTTAATTAATTGAATGTGACATCTTAGAGTGTCTTGTGTGGATTTAGTGTTATCTCCAAAGGTTAGGGAAGGTGTGAATGCTTTTCTATGGTTGCATCTTTTTGGTTCATGTTGATACCATGTGGGAGTTTGTGGGTGGTACTCTCTTGTGAGTTATGATTCTTTTGGTTGAACATTGTGGTACCTGTTCTTGGGTTTGGTTTTAGGGCAACCATAGGGGAGAGTGGCTCTTCTTGGGATCAGTGTACAAGTGGTCACCCTTGATAAAGTTTCCTTGATTAAATGAAAACCTAATTAATGTACCTAGAGGGTTGGGTTAGTTAACACATAATAAGATAAAAACATGCACCTCACCCCTGTCGTTAATGCTCTCAAAGGCTAAGGACGGGTGGGAAGACCTGGTTGGTAAGGTCACTACCTTGTTTCTGAGAAAGGTAAGTGGCTCTACATGAGTCACCCTATGGAGCGGTTCCTTGAGATAGGATACCTGGTGAACCATAGATGGAGGTGGTTCCTCATGTTAGGTAGCCTGGTTAATGCATAGAGATGAAGTCAGTTCCTAATGTTATGTAGTCTGGTTAATCCATGTAAGGCCATGCGATGACACTCTCCCATTGTGCCCCTTTGTTTCCCTTATTCTTGTGCCTCTAGAGTTGTTTTAGTTGTTTGAGTTGTTTTATTTACTGTTGATGTTTATGTTGTTTCTTGGGCTTGAGTCTTGTGATGTGAGTCCTTATGTTTGAGTTGTGGCCGAGGGTTCTTTCTTATCAACTCCTTGCACGGGGGTGTTCCTTCGAGTTCACACGGTCAGGTGGAAACGTGCAATGCACCCATTGGATCACCAGTTGTGATCATGGCATGGATGCAGTTGCAGTGATCTCAGAGCTCGTACAAAGAAGATTGTACCTTTGAAGAATTCTCTTTCATTATTGTACTTTTTTTTTATGAGTGTACCCTTCCCAATGTTATAAGGGAAGTGGCCTTGTAATGTAACTTTGATTTTATATTGTGTTGTAGCTGTGGAAATATATTCCACAATTATAATTTGAACTCTGAAGTTGAATATATTAATATATGATTTATGTTTATGAGTTTATATCTCATTATGGATTGAATGTATGTCATACTTATATCTTGTTTATTCTTGTTTCTTTCTTCCGCTTTAGTTAGTATCGCATATCATTTATTTGTTGGGTTCGTTTAAGTAACGCACCATGTACCCCATAGGATTAGGTTAATGATTTATGTTATATCTATGTTGTATAAATGTTTATATGTTGCATGGTGTAGTTGTTATCTTTTTATAAAAAAAAAAAATTATGTATTCGTTGTAGTTGTCCTATGGGGTTTGCATGGCGGGGTGTTACAGCTTGTTATCAGAGCATTGGGTTCATACATTGGGTACTCTGGATACAATGAGCCCATTATGTCGACCCAGTGTGCATACTCATGTAGTTATGTTATTCTTGCACACGTTACATTTTTCTTCATTGGAGATTGTAATGATCTTTGGCTGACGCGGATGTTTCTAGACTCGTGGATATGATATAAAGCTAGTATTGAATCATTAAAAGAAGGAGAGAAGGATGATCAAAGAAAGATATGTTGTATTTTAGGTCTAATCTATAGGATTTCACTTGCATGTATGAGCACTATATTTTGAGCATGTTGTAATCAGGCCTGTGTGTTGAATCTGTAAGCCCAGATGTGGTCGACTATATGTAATCAATATTTCAAATAATGAGAATGTTTGCACCTGTATTTGCCTCCATAAATTGTGATGCTTTTGTTGTGTTACTCTTGCTGCATGGTTTAGACTATTCTCTTTGAGGACCCTCCTTACCATGTCTACACCAGAGTTGAACTGTAACGTCTTTCTTCGACTGGCCAACCCAAATATGGCCGTTTCTTGACCTCTTCCTTCATATTCTCACTCTTTTCTTCCATTTTCATATTTTTGGTCATCTCTACACAATTTTTCCACACTTTTGAGCATTCACTTCAAGCTTTGTAGCAGCACTTCACACTTCATAGCAGCAATCTACCATTCCATCACTTTGATAGTGCAAGCATAGGACAAACACCATTGCAGTAGAGGCTTGAGTTCCTCTCATATTCTTCTCCACTAGCCTTGAGTGCTTTGGACGAAGGTGGTAAGCTCCTCTTATCTTCTCTATCATTTTGGTTGAGTAAGCACGTACTATTTTGTAGGGTATTTTGTTTACATAGCTTGTATTCTCTTTTTTATCATATTTTCCCTATCATTGCAAACTTGGTTGTCTGTGGAGGTGGAAACACCAAAACGGGGGTCTGACTAAGGCAGACACCTCTATACAGCCCCCCAACATTTTCTCACTTTTCTGTGTGTAGGTGGAGAGATCTTATAGCAAGCTGGTGAGAATATTATTCTACAAAATAATCTTCGTCACCCTTGCGGTAATCTATTTCCTTTATCACTTTTGTCTTTATATCTCACTCTTCGTATTCTTATTCTTCACTTACTGAAACTCTTAAACAAGGTTGTGTAGACACTTAAAAATGACCTAGGCCTGCAAGCTCTATTTTACCACTTTCGTCCTAGCATAATTATGACATTTAATTATGTCCTTGGTCCACATTTGACAAATAATTAAGTAGTTCATTATTATTCAATTAATTCATGTCTATTGTATTCTTCATGATTATTAAATAAATAAATTGTATTTATTTATTCAATACGTCATTAATTGTCTATTGTCTTCTTACAATTAAATAAATATATTAATTTATTTAATTACCATTATTCATTTATTCTTCCTGATTATTAAATAAATGAACTTTATTTGTTTATTTAATATGTCACTAATTCTCATAATTAAATGAATTTATTAATTTATTTAATTATCGGTCATAATCCTCTAAATTAAATGATTATCTTTAATTATTTAATTTAAAATTTCTCTCATTTTAAATAAATGAAATTATTTAAAATGATTTCGTTTTATTAACTATCACTTCATTTTAGTAAATAATCTGAGAAAGATTATTTATTGTCACATAAAATCCTTATTTTGAATTAATTTAATTCAAAATGGTAATTTTCTTCCAAAAATCAAGTAATTGAGCAAATTCTTGATTTTCCAAATCTTCTTTTCAATTCAACTCTTATCTTATTGATTTTTCGAATCTTACAAATCAAGCAATCTTTATCTTCTTGATTTTAGAAAATCTTTATCTTTTTGACTAATGATCACATTTATTCTCGACCGTCGATTTGATTTTATCAAATGACATCTCGACCACTCATTTAACAATCTTGCCCTGACCCTAATTAGGGATTTTCACATGGAATCTCATCCACTAATTTTAGGCTTTGTCAGCTTTTAATCTCGTTCGTCCATCCAAAATTGTATTTTCTATAAGATGTCAATTTTGCTCACAATTTTGGGACCACTTCATTATTATAGACATTTTATGCTTAGATTTTACTTTGCATTTGGCTTATTAGATTTGATTACTTTTCATAGGCATAGTCTTTTGTCATTCAAATCCTTCAAAAATTGCATAGGACATTGTCATAGTCAAATTGCTCACACACTCGATCTAAGGGCAACAATCATACGTTGCAAGCTAGAAGGTTCTATGGAGGTGAATCATGGAAGCTTCTACGAATATCTGGTTTAATCGTTCTTGTTATTTTATTTCTTTGTGCTTTATAAATTCTTTGGGTTTTTATTTATTTAATCTAATCCACTAAACCTTTACCTGAAAAATAACCCATTGATACATTGGTGAACCCAACGCATTTATTTTTTTGCAGTTTTCGTACGATTTTTGGTTTTCTTTTTTTTTTCTTTTTTCTTTTTGTAGGTACAGGTACGGAATGCCGCATTTGATTTTTCTCATGCCACATCTGATGCATCCTGACGCATTCATGGACTGAAATGACACAAATGCTCTGCTAAGACACATACGTAGTCCAAAAAGCCGCATTTGATAAACCGAGACGCACTCGCAGTTTCAAACGACACATTTGATATACAGGACACATCTGCCTGTTAAACCAAGACATCGGCCCATGACGCATTTTCTTCATAGAGCGACGCATTAGCTCTATTGTGACGAATCTGCCTGCTAATCATTTTCTTCTTCTTTTTGGCATTCGGGTTTTCCAAATTTCCTTTACATTGTGATTTTTTTTCTTTTTTCGGCATTCTGACTAGCATAGGTGTTTTTGGGGTTATTAATCTTTGTTTGCAACGTGTGGCACCCAGACTTCGTGGGTAGAAGACAATTTTCTAAAACTACTAACTTGTGGTTTTGCAGATTCGTTTGTCCAAGAAGTTCCCATTTGAAAACATTGTGCTTGTTTTTTTTTAGAATAGAAAATATTTCATTTGGTGCACTTAAAATTAACATGTCTTCCATATTGTTTGATTGTGTTTGAAAATGGTAGGCGAATATGCTCTCACCCTGTGCAAACTAGGTGATCAAAAAGCCAAACCCACTTTGTTTATGTCTAACCTTGATGCAATAACTGAAGTATCCTCTCCCCTTACGCAGTCATGTGATCCTGGGTGTAAGAGAAATGATTATTGCCTCTAGAAATTGGGCTTGCCTGGGGATTTCATCACCCCAACATGACTCAAACCGAAAATGAAGCTAAAGCCAAGCTACCCCGAACGGTATATAAATGTGAATCTTTAGGGAAATTACGAGTGCAGATGTGTCATACGGACCAAGTAGTACTCCCCAAAACCCTGTTGAGCTTAACCTCTTCGGGTTGGAGTGCCTCCTAAACAGAGATTAATCTTGCACCCCATGTATGGCCACTCAAACGAGGGTCCCAAATTAAAAACTCTTATGTAGTAAGCCCAAAATCTTTGCTAGTACAACAAATATTTACTATCCTGGCTTAACCATAGGATTGTACTTGTTCTCTTATGTGCTTGATTACTTTTCAAAATATCATGTTTGCCAAGTGTTTGCTGGATACTGAAATGAAACAAACAACACTCAAACATCTTGAAACAAACAGTCAAACTTTAAACAATTTGGTCTTTTGACCATAAATATCATAAATTTAACTTGTTTACATCCTGCAACACATCTGTTAAACCGCAATCGATCTGTCACACTGCATTTTCAAGACTTCACAACGCATTTGCTCTTCCAAAATGCATTTGTTGCTCCAAACACTGCATTCACCTGTCTTGAAATGCATTCACCTTCTGTAAAGTCACATCTGCAATACTGAACCACATTTGACATCTGTAAAGCCGCATTTGCAAAATTGCACCATATTTGACATTTCCAAAGCCACATTTGATCACTGCAACATATTTGTTGCCTGTAACGATGCAATCGCTTGACATAAAATTGAACACTGTCTCAGACTAGAATTCCAGTCCAGACATCTTGGCCTACTGTCAAACATCTTTTTCAGAAAGTCTCTGTCAGAAACCAAAATTGAAATTGCTCGAAACATCCATCATTTACATTCATTAGCTTGCATTTTAACCATAGGTTTAACATTTCCAAATTTTAGTTGCATTCCCTAGGCATCATAATCGTCGTTTTTTGCATAAATTTATCCTTAGGTTTCATCTTGGAAAAATTTTGATTAGGCCAAATCTCCACACTTTGCAAAAACCATTGTTTTTAAAACTAGGTTATCTTGGGACTTGTTCATTATTCCTCTTTTCGGTCATTGTCCTTTTTTGTGAGAACCTCAAACTCAACAATCTAGTTAGGCAAGATCACTTGTCATTTCAACCTTGTCATTTGGTCCCTTTAGCAAGTCCCTTTTGATAACCAAAATTGAGACATAATTCAAGCTTAGAGTGGTTAGGAAAATATTTCTCCAAATATTGTCCAAACTTAGTCCTCATTTTAAACTTAGACTTTACATTGTCCACCTCTAGTCCTCATTTTGAACCTAGACTTTGCATTAATCATCTTAGTCCTTCGTCAACATTATCATCTTAGTTCTCATTTGACACTTTGGCTTTGACAACCTTGTCATCTTGCATCAATCATTTCCCTAGACAAACTTCATCATCGCCTTACATTAGCATCCTTTATCAAAAATCCAAAAACATAGTCTTGCATTGTCATCCTTTATCCAAAAATACAAAAACATAGGCTAGTGTCATCCTTGCATTTAGTCATCATTTTCATCACTCTCATTTGAGAAATTCCCTTTTATGGTGGAAACTAGACTCCAAAGAAAGAAAAGACAAATGGAAAACTTTGGACAAGATTCTAATTCCAATGTCGCCAATCAAACTTATGACCCAAATTGGACTTCTAACGACCCATTTAGAGAAAAAACTACTCAACCTCTTATTACCATACCATCCTCATCAAATAGCCCTTTTGAACCATTCTTACGTAAGGATGAATATGGACAAATACTTGAGGAAAACCTAGAGGTAGCAACACAAGATCCTGAGGCCACCTACTTCGTAGAACAAATGGTCTTATATGACAGAAAGATATTTAGCCATACTTTTAAGTCAAGGAGCTAAATTACCTCGTGGGTTTGACATTAATACTTTGAGACCGTCATCTCCTGATCATAATGTCAACAATACGAATAACATGTCCAATAGTGGTCAACCTCCAAACAACACAAATAATACCTTTTTTTATGCTACCTCGCAAACTGTCACAACGACCATGAGTGCTATCTCCAACATTCCAAACAATTACAATTCAATCAATGCTACATCCATTAGAGGAACACAATCTGTCACATAGCCTACACTATCCACAACATCATCACAATCGGCTGGAGCCACCTTTGGGTCCTCTGCAATGTGGGTAAGTTATTCCAATCCTCTATTTACCACTTCGATAAATGCCTTGGGGGCAACATCAATCCATACAAATCCCCGATTGACGACTACATCTAGTACCATGAGTGCATCCTCATCATATCCTCTCATTGGTACCTCACTTAATCCTTTGGGTGGAGGTAAATGGCATCTCTTTATTCAAGGACCACAACCAAATGTTAACATGTCAACACAGTTTAATACCATCCCCTCCCAAGGACAAAACATGAATTTCCCCTCGGGACAGTTCTAACAACCCCGGTAAGGCAATCAAAACACACAACCTATGGCATCTATTGGACACCAAAATATTCCTAGTCACCATATTCCCCAAATATTGACCCAAATGGCTGAGGGACATTTTCTGACATATTCATCTCATATTCATACCCATCAACACGTCCCCAATCCAAACTTTCAGTACCAACACACAAACCAAAACACATCATACATGTCACAACAACATATCCCTCAACAACACACCAACATCCACTTACAACAAATGGGGACCCAAGGTGTACCAATCAATCCTATGTATGGGGCCACAAATGACCCTACAATCGATGCCTTGCAAGCTAAACTAATGGGTCTAGAGAAGACCATAGAAAACATACAAATATTCGGCAAGAAATCAGAAGTGTCATGTGATTTATCCGTATATCCCTTTGACATGAACTTATACATGCCACCATTTCCTCTGGGATATGTGTCACCTAATTTTACCAAATACAGAGGAAAGACAAATCCTATCGAACATGTCCGAGAATTCATGACCAACTATATGGATGTCGCCTATGAACAAACATACTTGATGAGACTCTTTTCTAAGAGTCTTGCAGGTCCCGCCCTTGAATGGTTCTCCACTCAAAAGGATATCGAAACATGGGCTGAACTTAAATGCAAATTCATAAAAAATTACTCTTACAACATTGACATGGACACCTCTATTACTAGCTTATGCAATCTCACACAAGAGGACGCTGGTGAAACTTTCATCCCATTCTTCCAAAAATGGAGAATTCTAGTTAGTCATTATCACATTGACATACCCGAAAAGGAAAAGGTTGACATGTTCATACGAACACTTCTAGGTCCCCTAAAATATGCATTGTTGCACAAATTTCACGGACCTAGTCAAAAAAGGTGTCCAGATTGAGAAAGCCCTTATTGCAAAGGGGAAGCTAAAATACGGTCCTAAAAACACAAACGAAAATCCTCCCACTAACAAAAATAAGTACTGGGTCAAGAATAAACACATCACAAATGATGGTGTGGTAGATGCAAAAATAGTTAATGCAACAGGTTGTGTACTCACCATCAAAGGTCGTTCAAAATCAAAATGCACCTATGACCACACCAACACCAACTGCCAATGCTATTCAAAATAGTCTTGCTCAATTTAATCAAAGGCAGTTGTGTCAACCACGACAATTTCAAAAATGCACATACACTCCCTTAGGTGAGCCTATCGAAATTGTCTTAAAGAAACTTATCCAAAATGGTGTCATAACTTTGGAAGAACCTAAATCGTATGACCCTGGTCAGTTCAAGCCATCATGGGGGATGATAATTCATTTTTTGATTACCATCGTGTCAAAGGGCACAAAACTTCCTCTTAACCGCCAATTGTGAAATCTTGTGCAAGACTTTATTGAAAACCATACCATTGAGTTAGGAGGTCAAACGTTTGCATCTAATGCAGACCATACAATCCACAAGAACTCACTACATGATCATGGTTCTGGTAACCCCTCCTCATCTGGCACAAATCATAACAATAATCAAGCCAATCACGTATGTCCTTCCTTCAATTATTCTGGTGGTACCATCATTAACAATCTTTGCGCTATTGATGAAGATAACTGTGTCTATACTATTACCATTAAAAAGGCCCTAGAATGCAATGTCACAACACATAAAGGCAAGTTCACCATCCCAGGTCCCTCTGCACGTCAGCCTAAAGCTACCATACCCGGTCTGTCTGCCAGATAGTCAAACCCTAAACCAGAGTTCAACCTTATTGAGCAATTGAACAAAACACCCGCCCAAATCTCCATCCTTGAATTCCTCTGCATTTCACCCGCACATAAGGCCATCTTGGATAAGGTTCTACAAGAGTCTTCCATCCCAAACAACATTGATGTCAATCATTTTGAAACCATGGTTGGATATCTAACTTCGCCTCACCACATTACCTTTTCAGACAATGACTATTCCTCACCCAAACCATCTCATAATGATGCCCTTCATATCGAGTTTTTTGTCCACAAACATAAGGTTAGACGAGTCTTAGTAGATGGAGGAGCAGGATTGAACATCTTCTCTTTAAAATTGGTTAAAGCTCTTCACTTCTCTGATGCATGTGTGGATTCTACCAAGAGCATTGTCATCAAGGCATATGATGATGAAGAACGTGCTTCTAAAGGCATCATCACAATTCCAATTCATGTGGGACTAGTTATTATAGATACAACATGCCAAGTCGTGGATCGTGACATACATTATAATATCTTACTTGGTCACCCATGGATTCATGCCTTAAAGGCCATTCCTTCCACATACCACCAATGCCTGAAGTTCCCTTTTGATGGTACTAAAATTACTATCCCAAGAGATCCTGATCCATTTCAATACTGTACCAATCTAAGAGCCACTACTGAACACTAGGTACCCATTAATCGGGAAGCCTCAACTTCCACCTCTTCCAAATATATTGACTCGTCTGCACTCACCAAATCATCCATTCCATCGAATTCTGCCACACAATCTTCCTCGGCCTCCATGCCAAGTAAAGACCTTCAGATCCAAGACCTTAGCTGTGGAAAATTCAAACTGAATACAGCTTACTATATCACCACAATACCTAAGCCGCCTAAAGTCTATGGTAGACCGTGTTTTGCAGTCAAGCCCAAAACAACTTTCAAGGTTCCACTAAGGGGTGATATGGGTAATGAAGTCATTATCGACATAGCTAATTGGATCTAAAAAGACCCAAAAGAATTACCTCCACTACCAGTGCATCTCTATGGAAAAGGTTATGGCATATGCAAGGCACTAGGTTTTTATGGCACAAGTGGTCTTGGAAAGGCCAACAATGGAAGAAGAGAACCTGTCATTATCTCTACAAGACCAAGGTACATTGGGCTAGGGTTTGACCAATTCAGGACTGATGATCAATGTACCTATGAACTTTTAAGTGAGGACGTAAAAGCTACAGAAAGTGTCAAGACACACAAAGAATCCCTTACCGAAACTGACTCTAATGAATGGGAATGGGGATCTGAGAAAACCCTTAGCAACTATGATATTGACGAACTCTTCCTGGAACCTAGCCAACCCCCCTTTGAAGAACGATTTCGACAATAATACAACATTGATCCTATTGACAGTCATTCTAAAAATGAGGAATGGGTAAGCATTCCTTGGGATCCAAAAGAACATAAGTTGTCGTCAGAAACATTTGAATTATCCCACCCCATTCCCGAGCCCACCCATGAGCCTGACATGCCTGAACCTACTATCCATGCCTCTGAAATATCATCCAGTAGTCATGATGTTGATAGTTTTGTGCCCTATTATGACTATGAATTCAACTCATCTGAATCTGAATATGGTCCATCCATTGCATCTGACATGGAAGTTGAAATTAACAACTTTTTCTTCACAGTTGAGGCTTCAATTTGCACACTTTTTGCATCTTCCCCATCTTTTACCAGCACTGACGATGGGATTTCCCTTGTTTACCTGCAACTAATTGACTGGGACCAACAAGAGCCACCTGTTATGGATATCTTTCAGAATGATGAGGCAATAGCAGAATTCATGGGACTCCGGGAAGGAATACCATGGGGTGATCACAAAACATGATTTTTCATTGACCTAGATTATGCAGCTTACTTTGGGGAGACTGTGCAATCCTCCAGTCCCAAAAATACAAAGAACAAGATTAAAAAAGAAATGTCTTTAGGTGAAAACCACAAGGCTCCTTCTGACAATAAAATAGTAAAAATAAAGGACGTATTCAAAGGTGAATACCTCTCTAAGGCGCCTAAGGATGGAGGATTGGAATTTCTTCCCGTAACATAGGAAAAATTGGCAATGCTCATCAAAGACACCATTAAAGTTAACATAGCTACACCAGAAAACCCCAAAATGGTTCTCTTGGCCGCATCATTGTCAGAAGAAGAAAAAAATGAATTTCAATAATTCTTCACAGAACAGAAATTTAACTTCGCATGGTCATATGCTAACATGCCAGGCCTTGATCCAAAATTGGTATTGCGTCATCTTCCTCTAATATCGGATATCAAACCAGTCAAATAAAAATTGCAGAAAATGCATCCACAGATTGCACTACTTGTAAAGGCTGAACTAAAGAAGTTACTAGATGTTGGATTCATAAGATCAATAGATTATGCTGACTGGATATCCAACATTGTCCCTCTCACAAAGCCAAATGGACAAATCCATATCTGCAGGGATTTTAGAGATTTAAATAAGGCTTGTCCAAAAGATGATTTCTCATTGCCGAATATAGACATGATTGTTGATCTCACAGCAGGGTACGAGATGTTGTCTCTCATGGATGGTTTCTCAGGCTATAAACAAATCCACATTGCAACTAAGGATCAAAAAAAAACGGCCTTTACATGCCCATGGGGAACATATTGTTGGAATGTCATGCCTTTTGACTTAAAGAATGCAGGCGCCACATACCAAAGAGTTATGACAACAATCTTTCATGACATGATGCATAAACTAATGGAAGATTATGTGGATGACCTCTTGGCCAAATATTTGACACAGAAAGATCATCTTAGGTTCCTGGAAAAAAAATTTAGATGGCTAGAAGATTACAACGTTCGTTTGAACCCAAAAAAATGTGTCTTTGGGGTTACTTCAGAAAAACTATTGGGCTACATAGTTTCACGTTGAGGCATAGAAGTTGATCCTGCTAAAGTGAAAGAAATTATAGACATGCCTCCACCAAAATGAATCAATGAGTTAAGAACACTTCAGGGTAGACTACAGTCCATCTGACGCTTTATCGCATAGTTGGTAGACAAATGTCAACCATTTCAGTACCTATTACACAAAAGTATCCCCTTTGTATGGACAGACAAATCCCACATAGCCTTCGAACAAATCAAAGAATATCTATTGACACCACCTATCCTAATGCCACCCATTGAAGGCAAGTCATTGATCCTGTATGTCTTGGCAAATACAAATGCACTGGGGGCATTATTGACATAAAATGACCATGAGGAGAAAGAAAGAGCCATATACTATATCAGTTGCACATTGATAGGATATGAGTTGAACTATACAACCATTGAACGTGCATGCCTTGCAGTTGTCTTTGTAGGACAAAAACTAAGACATTACATGTTGAGTCACCAAACACACCTATTAGCTAGGATTGATCCACTAAAGTATCTCCTAAGTCGGGAAGCATTGACAGGTCGTTTAGCAAAGTGGGTCACGATTTTAAGTGAATATGGCATACAATATGTTGAGCGCAAGGCAATAAAAGGGTAGGTAATAGCAAACTAGCTTATGGATGCACCTATCCAAGACACTCATCCATTGATAACTTATTTTCCCAATGAGTCTATCTTTCAAGCAGAGCCTACATTACCTTGGAAACTATATTTTGACAGGTCTCATACTGGTCACGGCTCAGGGGTTGGTATCTTGTTCATCACACCACAAGGGGATTCCATTCCTAAGGCATTTTGGATTGCTTTCCCTTGTACTAACAACATTGCAGAATACAAAGCATTGGTCACAGGATTCAAGATCCCAATTAAATGGAAAATTTAGACACTGCTAGTATTCGAGGATTCTCAGTTAGTTATCAACCAAGTGAATGATGATTATGAAACAAAAGATGAAAATTTTCTCCCCTACAAGCGAATGGTGGATAGCTTCCTGACATATTTCAAATTGATTTCCTTTGAACAAATCCCCAAGACACAGAATAAGGCAGTCGATGTAATGGCTACTATTGGATCTCTCTTAGACATCCCCAAAAATGTGTCACAATTTGGGTTCTTAGTTGAACAACTATTGATGCCGGCATATGACATCCCAGAGTCAGAAATGGTTTGCAAAATTTTTGGTCCTAGTTCACCTTGGTACCAAGACATCTATGATTATCTGAAGTCCCAAACCTTACCACTCAACCTTTCTGATAACCAGAGAAAGTCCTTTATATGAAAAGTCACCCGACACACCATCGTCAGTGACACCCTATACCGTTGTGGCTTTGACAACACCCTTCTTCACTGTCTCGACATTGATGAAGCCCAAACCACTTTATGAGAAGTACATGAGGGTATATGCAGATCTCATTCGAGTGGTCCAACGTTACCTAGGAAAGTCACCAGACTGGGATACTATTGGCCGACATTAGAAAAAGATGCTCTTCAGTTTGTTAGAACATGTCAGAAATTCTAGGTGCATAGTGACCTAATTCATGCACCTAAACAGGAGCTGAGATAGATCACTTCTTTGTGGCCTTTTACACAATGGGGACTCGACCTCATGGGCAAGATCCATCCATCCTCCTCTAATAGCCATAAATTCATCATCACCACCACTGAGTACTTTATTAAGTGGATTGAAGTCATCCCTCTCACGTACATCACCAGTAAGTAGATATCCAAGTTTATCCTAAATTATATCATCTATCAGTATGGTGTTCCACAATCCATCATCATAGATAATGGGAGTCCATTTAAAAATTAGGACGTTCATGAACTCTGTGAGCGATTCCACAACCAACATCATTTCTCCACACCATATTATCCACAAGGTAATGGCCAAGCTGAGGCACTAAATAAAACAATTCTTCACATTCTTAAGAAGACCATCAACAACGCTGGTCGAGATTGGCACCAACAATTAAATCCTGCCTTATGGGCTTATCGTACCAGCATTCGTACACCCACTAGAGCCACTCCATTTTCCCTTGTCTACGGATCTGAGGCCATATTTCCCATTGAGGTCAAAATTCCTTCTCTCTGAGTCTCCTTGAAGGGAATGATTGATGATGAAGAGTACAGAAAGTCTCGCCTACATGAGTTAGAAATGTTACAAGAAAGACGACAAAATGCCTTGAATCACTTGCAGGCATATCAAAATCATCTCTATCGGAGCTATAACAAAAGAGTGATGGTGAGAAAATTTAAAATCGGTGACTTGGTCCTCATGCAAAATCCAAGAAATCAGGTCGACCATGAAAAGCCTGGCAAGTTTGAGCCTAATTGGCTTGATCCTTATATTATTATTGCAGCATTCAGTTTTGGAGCTTATCAGTTGACCACGCCTAATGGAGAATAGTTGACAGAAACCATCAATAGCCTACATCTGTGAAAGTTCTACACATAACATCAGAGAACTTGGCTAAAACCTAAAAATACAAAAAAAATGAAAAATAAAGAAAAAATCGTCCCTTGATGAAAACCTGGCAAACAAGCGTCTCGGTCACACCAAAAAAATCAAAAAATGACAAAAATAGTAAAAAGAAATAAATCCATCCAATAGTGAAAACCTAGCAAACAAGCACTTTGGATAAGTACCATGGTGAAAACTTGAAAAACATGTGTCATGCGTAGTCGATCGTTGCTTCGCCATCTACTGTTACTCTAATTGACTTTTATCCACTTTGTATAATCACAATGGCCTAACACATTCACGACATTCTTCCTAAGTCCTATCAATTTTGGCCATGGTTAGCATTTGGTTGACATCAGCCCTTGCATATCCTTTCCGTTTGCCCCGTATTTCCATATCATTTGGCCTGGGTAGTCCCTGATCTATCTGGGGGAAAGACCTTTATCTGGTTATTGGAAAGGTTGGGTGGTAAGGTTTGGGACTTCAGATAATCATAGATGTCCTGGTACCAAGTTGAATTGGGACCAACAATTTCGCAAACCATTTTTGACTTTGGGATGTCATATGCCAGCATCAATACTTGTTCGACTAAGAACTCAAATTGTGACACATTTTTGGGGATGTCTAAGAGAGATCCAATAGTATCCATTGCATCAGCTGCCTTATTTTGTGTCCTAGGGATTTGTTCAAAGGCAATCAATTTGAAATATGTCAAGAAGCTATCCACCATTCGCTTGTAGGGGAGAAAATTTTCATCTTTTGTTTCATAATCATCATTCACTTGGTTGATAACTAACTAAGAATCCCCGAATACTAGCAGTGTCTGAATTTTCCATTTAATTGTGATCTTGAGTCTTGTGAGCAACGCTTTGTATTCTGCAATGTTGTTAGTACAAGGGAAAGCGATCTGAAATGCCTTAGGAATGGAATCCCCTTGTGGTGTGATGAACAACATACCAACCTCTGAGCCGTGACCAGTATGAGACCTGTCAAAATATAGTTTCCAAGGTAATGTAGGCTCTGCATGAAAGATAGACTCATCGAGAAAATCAGTTATCAGTGGATGAGTTTCTTGGATGGGTGCATCCGCAAGCTGATCTGCTATTACCTGCCCTTTTATTTCCTTGCACTCAACATATTGTATGTCATATTCACTTAAAATCATGACCCACTTTGCTAAACGGCCTATCAATGTTGCCCGACTTAGGAGATACTTTAGAGGATCAATCTTAGCTACCAGGTGTGTTTGGTGACTCTTAAACTAGGCTGATAGTCCCTTTTTTAGAGTCTAGCCTTATCTCTCTAGTTTTCTAGTTGTACGGATGCTAGTGCACCTATGAAATGCCAACATGCCTATGAGAAGCCAGCGTGCCACGCTGTCATCTCAGAACTGCTCTTTTTTCCTCTAACAGAGAGCTACCTAAGATGCAGAGTTGACTCTAAATATCAACTCGCCTAGCCTCCCCTTGACTCTCGGGTTTTCAAAGTGATCGAAGGACCTTATAGTCCTCATCATTCTCATCCCTCCTATCCTAACCTTCCTTTAAACTGAGGTAAGTTAGGGCTTCCATACTGCTCTTGGCCTTACATGACCTGGGGCCTTGCAGTGGTTTGTCCCCCTCTCTTACACTCTCTTTAATCTTTATATGTATTTAATTGATATCTTTTGCATGCAATTTCTTAATAGAAGGAACATTTATTTCAGTTGTGTTAGGGGGCAGTACCACCCAAAACTCAAATGACTTTTATTATTTTATAAAGGCCTCAGGAGATATTTTTCTATTGGCCGACATAAAAAATCCCTATTTTGTAATCGACTTAAGTCTTGATAAAATGGCTAAGGATTAGGGTTTTCGTTGATATTGTATTGTACCATTTGTAGCGGTATTGAGTTGCAAGGATTGTTGGTTATGATAAGTTTGATTTGTTGGATAGTAATATTGGATTCTTTGTTGGTGGATGTAGCCCGAGTTTGGGTGAACCATGTGAAAAATTGTGTCTAGTTATTATTTTTGTGTATTCTTCATTCCTCCATTTAATCTTTATCTACATTTAATTGATATCTTCTGCATCAAATTCCTAACAGAAGGAACGTTAATTTCAGTTGTGTCAAGGAGCAGTACCGCCCAAAACTCAAATGACATTTATTATTTTATAAAGGCGTTGAGAGTTAGTTTTCTATTGGCCAGCATAAAAAAAACTTATTTTGTAATCGACTTAAGTCTTGATAAAATGGCTAAGGGTCAGGGTTTTTGTTGATATTGTATGATAGCATTTGCAACGTTATTGAGTTGCGAAGATTGTTGGTTGTAATCGGTTTGATTTGCTGGATAATAATATTGGACTCTTTGTTGGTGGATGTAGCCCGAGTTTGGGTGAACCATGTTAAAAATTGTCTCTTTCTTTTATTATTTTTGTGTATTTTTCATTCCTCTATGTATTCTTTATTTGCATTTAATTGACATCTTCTGCATGAAGTTCCTAATAGAAGGAACATAATATTTCAGTTGTGTAAAGGGTCAGTGCCCCCAAACCTCAAATCGCTTTAATTATTTTATAAAGGTATCGGGAGTTATTTCTCTATTGGCCAACATAAAAAACCATTTTTTGTAACTGACATAAGTCTTGATAAAATGGTTAAGGGTTAGGGTTTTTGTTGATATTGTATTGTAGCATTTGCAATGGTATTGAGTTGCAAGGATTATTGGTTGTGATGAGTTTGATTTGCTAGAAAATAATATTGGACTCTCTATTGGTGGATGTAGCCCGAGTTTAGGTGAACCATGTTAAAAATTGTGTCTTGTTATTATTTATGTGTTATTTTCATTCCTCTATTTAATCTTTATCTGCATTTAATTGATATCTTTTGCATGCAATTCCTAAGAGAAGGAACATTAATTTCAGTTGTGTTAGGGGGCAGTACTGCCCAAAACTCAAATGAATTTTATTATTTAGTAAAGGTGATGATAGTTATTTTTCTATGGGCCAAAATTTAAAAAACCTATTTTGTAATCGACATAAGTCTTGATAAAAGGACTAAGGGTTAGGGTTTTCATTGATATTGTATTGTAGCATTTGCAGTGGTATTGAGTTGGAAGGATTGTTGGTTGTAATCGGTTTGATTTTTTGGATAATAATATTGGACTCTCTGTTGGTGGATGTAGCCCGAGTTTGGGTGAACCACGTTCAAAATTGTCTCTTGTTGTTATTTTTGTGTATTTTCATTCCTCTGTTCAATATTTATCTACATTTAATTGATATCTTCTTCATGCAATTCCTAATAAAAGGAACATAAAATTTTAGTTGTGTCAGTGCGCAGCGCCCCTGAAACTTCAAACGACTTATTATTTTATAAAGGCCTTAGGACTTATTTTTCTATTGGCCGACATAAAAAACCCTCTTTTATAACTGACATAAGTCTTGATAAAATGGCTAAGGGTTAGGGTTTTTGTTGATATGGTATTGTAGCATTTGCAGTGGTATTGAGTTGCAAAGATTGCTAGTTGTAATCGGTTTGATTTGCTCGATAATAATATTGGACTCTCTACTGGTGGATGTAGCCTGAGTTTGGGTGAACCACATTAAAATCGTCTCTTACTCTTATTATTTATGTGTATTTTTCATTCCCCTATTTAATATTTATCTACATTTAATTCATATATTTTGCATGCAATTCCTAACAAAAGGAACATAATATTTCAGTTGTGTCAGGGGGCAACACCCCCGAAAACTCAAATGACTTCTATAATTTTATACACGTGTCGGGAGTTATTTTTCTATTGGTCGACATAAAAAACCCTATTTTGTAACCAACATAAGTCTTGATAAAATGTCTAAGGGTTAGGGTTTTCATTTGTATTGTATGTGAGAATTTGTAGCAGTATTGAGTTGCAAGGAGTGCTACTTGTAATCGGTTCGATTTGATGGATAATAATATTGGACTCTTTGTTGGTGGATGTAGGCTGAGTTTGGGTGAACCATGCTAAAAATTATCTCTTGTTGTTATTATTTCTATGTATTTTTCATTCCTCTGTTTAATTTTCATTTACATTTTATTGATATCTTCTGCATGAATTTCCTAACGGAGGAAAATAATATTTCAGTTGTGTCAAGGGGCAGTACCCCGGAAACCTCAAACAACTTTTATTATTTTATAAAGGCATCGGACCTATTTTTCTATTGGATGACATAAAAAAAACCATATTTTATAACCGACATAATTCTTGATTAAATGGCTAAGGGTTAGGGTTTCCATTGATATTGTATTGTATTATTTGCAGCGGTATTGAGTTGCAAGGATTTCTAGTTGTAATCGGTTCAATTTGCTGGATAATAATATTGGACTCTCTATTGGTGGATGTAGCCTTAGTTTGGGTGAAACGCATTAAGAATTATCGCTTGTTATTATTTATGTGTATTTTTCATTCCTTTGTTTAATCTTTATCGACATTTAATTGATATCTTCTACATGTAATTCCTAGCAAAAGGAACATAATATTCCAGTTATGTCAAGGGGCAATGCCCCCAAAAACTCAAATGACTTTTATTATTTTATAAAGGTTGCAGGAGTTATTTTTACATTGGCTGACATAAAAAACCTATTTTGTGACCAACATAAATCTTGATAAAATATCTAAGGGTTAGGGATTTCGTTGATATTTTATTTTAGCATTTTTAGAAGTATTGAGTTGCAAGGATTGTTGGTTGTAATCGATTCGATTTGCTGGATAATAATACTGGACTCTTTGTTGGTGGATGTAGCCTGAGTTTGGGTGAACCACATTAAAAATTATCTCTTGTTGTTATAATTTCTATGTATTTTTCATTCCTTTGTTTAATGTTTATCTACATTTAATTGATATCTTCTCCATTAAATTCATAACATAATGAACATAATATTTCAGTTGTGTCAGGGGGCAGCACCCCCGAAACCTCAAACGAATTTTATTATTTTATAAAGGCATCGAGAGTTATTTTTCTATTGGCTGACATAAAAAACCCTATTTTGTAACTGACATAAGTCTTGATAAAATGGCTAAGAGTTAGGGTTTTGTTGATATTGTACTGTAGAATTTGTAGCAGTATTGAGTTGCAAGCATTGTTGGTTGTAATCGGTTCGATTTGTTGGATACTAATATTTGGACTCTCTATTGGTGGATGTAGCCTAAGTTTGGGTGAACCACATTAAAATTTGTCTCTTGATTTTATTATTTATGTGTATTTTTCATTCTTCTGTTTAATATTGATCTGCATTTAATTGATATCTTTTGCATCCAACACCTAACAAAAGGAACATAATATTTCAGTTGTGTCAAGGGGCAGCCAGTCTGAATCCTCAAATGACTTTTATTATTTTATAAATGTGTCGGTATTTATTTTTCTATTGGCTGACATAAAAACCCTATTTTGTAATCGACATAAGTCTTGATAAAATGGCTAAGGGTTGCGGTTTTCATTGATAGTGTATTATAACATTTGCAGTGGTATTGAGTTGCAAGGATTGTTGGTTGTAATCGGTTTAATTTGTTGGATAATAATATTGGACTCTCTGTTGGTGAATGTAGCCCAAGTTTGGGTAAACAATGTTAAAAATTATCTATTGTTGTTATTATTTTTGTGTAATTTTAATTAATCTATTTAATATTTGTATGCATTTAACTGATATCGTATGCATGCAATTCCTAACAAAAGGAACATAATATTTCAGTTGTGTTAGGGGGCAATGCCCCCAAAACCTCAAATGAATTTTATTATTTTATAAAGGTGTTGGGAGTTATTTATGTATTGGAAGATATAAAAACCCTTATTTTGTAACTGACATAAGTCTTGATAAAATGACAAAGGGTTAGGGTTTATGTTGATATTGTATTGTAGCATTTGTAGTGGTATTGAGTTGCAAGGATTGTCGATTGTAATCGAATCGATTTGCTGGAAAATAATATTTGACTCTCTATTGGTGGATGTAGCCTGAGTTTGGGTGAACCACGTTAAAAATTATCTCTTGTTATTATTTTTGTGTATTTTTCATTCATCTGTGTAATTTTTATTTGCATTTAATTGATATCTTCGACATGCAATTCCTAATAGAAGGAACATAATATTTCGGTTATGTCAAGGGGCAGTGCCCCGAAACCTCAAACATCTTTTATTATTTTATAAAGGCGTTAAGAGTTATTTTTCTAATGCCCGACATAAAAAACCCTATTTTATAAGCGAGATATGTCTCGATAAAATGACTAGGGTTTAGGTTTTCCATTGATATTCTATTGTAGCATTTGCAACAGTATTTAGTTGCAAGGATTGTTGGTTGTAATCAATTTGATTTGTTGGATAATAATATTGGACTCTCTGTTGGTGGATGTAGCCCGAGTTTGGGTGAACCAAGTTAAAAATTGTCTCTTGTTGTTATTATTTCAATGTATTTTTCACTCCTCTATTTAATCTTTATCTACGTTTAATTGATATCTTTTGCAAGTAATTCCTAACTAAAGGAACATAATATTTCAGTTGTGTCAGGGGGTAGCACCCCCGAAATATCAAACAAATTTAATTATTTTATAAAGGCGCCAGGAGTTATTTTTCTCTTGGCTAACATAAAAAACCTATTTTATAACTGACATAATTCTTGATAAAACAACTAAGGGTTGGGGTTTCTATTGATATTGTATTGTAGAATTTGCAATGGTATTGAGTTGCAAGGATTGTTGGTTGTATTCAGTTTGATTTGCTGGATAATAATATTGGACCCTTTGTTGGTGGATGTAGCTCAAATTTGGGTGAACCACATTAAAAAATCTCTTTCTAATATTTTTTTTGTGTATTTTTCATTCCTTTGTTTAATCTTTATCTGAATTTAATTGATATCTTCTTAATGCAATTTCTAACAGAAGGAACATAATATTTCAGTTATGTTAGGGGGCAGCGCCCCCAAAACCTCAAACGACTTTTATTATTTTATAAAGGCATCGAGAGTTATTTTTCTATTGGACGATATAAAAAACCCTATTTTGTAACCGACATAAGTCTTGATAAAATGAGTAAGGGTTAGGGTTTTCGTTGATATTGTATTGTAGCATTTGTAACGGTATTGAGTTGCAAGAATTTCTTGTTGTAATCAGTTTGCTTTGCTGGATAATAATATTGGACTCTCTGTTGGTGGATGTAGCCAAAGTTTGGGTGAACCACGTTAAAAATTGTTTCCTACTATTATTATTTATGTATATTTTTCATTCCTCTGATTAATCTTTATCTGGATTTAATTGATATCTTCTGCATGCAATTCCTAATAGAAGAAACATAATATTTTAGTTGTGTTAGGGTGCAGCACCCCCGAAACCTCAAACAAATTTTATTGTTTTATAAAGGTGTCAGGAGTTATTTTTCTATTTGCGACATAAAAAATCATATTTTGTAACTGACAAAAGTCTTGATAAAATGACTAAGGGTTAGGTTTTTTGTTGATATTGTATTGTAGCATTTGTAGCGGTATTGAGTTGCAAGGATTGTTGGTTGTAATCGGTTCAATTTTTTGGACAATAATATTAGAATCTTTGTTGGTGGATGTAGCCCAAGTTTGGGTGAACCACGTTAAAAATTATCTCTTGTTGTTATTATTTCTTTGTATTTTTTATTCCTTTGTTTAATCTTTATCTACATTTATTTGATATCTTTTGCATGCAATTCCTAATAGAAGGAACATAATATTTCAGTTGTGTAAGGGGGCAACACCCTTGAAACCTCAATAGACTTTTATAATTTTATAATTTTATAAAGGCGTTGGGAGTTATTTTTCTATTGGCTAACCTAAAAAACCCTATTTTGTAACCAACATAAGTCTTGATAAAATGGCTAACGGTTAGGGATTCCATTGATATTAAATTGTAGCATTTGCAGTGGTATTGAGTTCTAAGGATTATTGGTTGTAATCAGTTTGATTTGCTAGATAATAATATTTTACTCTCTGTTGGTGGATGTAGCCCGAGTTTGGGTGAACAACGTTAAAAATTGTCTCTTGTTGTTATTATTTTTTATTTTTTTCATTCCTTTGTTTAATATTTATCTGCATTTGATTGATAACTTTTGCACACAATTTGTAATTGAAAGAACATAATAATTCAGTTGTGTAAGGGGGTAGCACCCCCAAAACCTCAAACGACTTTAATTATTTTATAAAGGCATCGAGACATATTTTTCTATTGGCCGACATAAAAAAACCTATTTTGTAACTAACATAAGTCTTGATAAAATGGTTAAGGGTTAGGGTTTTCATTGATATTGTATTGTAGCATTTGCAGCGGTATTGAGTTGCAAGGATTTCTGGTTGTAATTGGTTCAATTTGCTAGATAATAATTTGGACTCTCTATTGGTGGATGTAGCCCGAGTTTGGGTGAACCACGTTAAAAACTGTCTCTTCCTGTTATTATTTTTGTGCATTTTTCATTCATCTACTTAATCTGTATCTACATTTAATTGATATCTTCTTGATGCAATTCCTAACAAAAGGAACATAATAATTCAATTGTATCAATGGGAAGTGGCCCCGAAACCTCAAATGAATTTTATTTTTTATAAAGGCATCAAGAGTTATTTTCTATTGGTCGACATAAAAAAATGCTATTTATAACCAACATAATTCTTGATAATATAGCTAAGGGTTAGTATTTTTGTTGATATTGTATTGTAGCATTTACAACGATATTGAGTTGCAAGGATTGTTGGTTGTAATCGGTTTGATTTTTTGGATAATAATGTTGGACTCTTTGTTGGTGGATGTATCTCGAGTTTGGGTGAACCACGTTAAAAATTGTCTCTTTTTGTTATTATTTCTTTGTATTTTTCATTCCTTTGTTTAATGTTTATATGTATTTAATTAATATCTTCTACGTGCAATTCCTAACAGAAGGAACATAATATTTTAGTTGTTTCAAGGGGTAGTGCCTTTGAAACCTCAAATGACTTTTATTATTTAATAAAGGTGTTAGGAGTTATTTTCTATTGGCCAACATAAAAAACCCTATTTTGTAACTGACATAAGTCTTGATAAAACGACTAAGGATTAGGGTTTTTGTTGATATTATATTGTAGCATTTACAGTTGTATTGAGTTGCAAGGATTGTTGGTTGTAATTGGTTTGATTTGTTGGATAATAATATTGAACTCTTTGTTGGTGGATGTAGCTCGAGTTTGGGTGAACCACATTAAAAATTATCTCTTACTGTTATTATTTCTTTGTATTTTGCATTCCTCTATTTAATCTTTATCTGCATTTAATTGATATCTTCTTCTTGCAATTCTTGACAGAAGGAACATAATATTTCAGTTGTGTTTTCCTACTAGTATGCCTCTTTTGAACCAGGATTTTAATATGTAAATCTATATTTATACTTATATTAATTTATATAATGGCTCTGTCATTTTTGCTTTAAAATAAAAATTCAGTCGTGTCAGGGGGCAATGCCCCCAAAACCTCTAATGACTTTTATTATTTTATAAAGGCATCGAGAGTTATTTTTCTATTGGTCAACATAAAAAAATCTATTTTATAATTGACAGAAGTCTTGATAACACACCCATGTGTTAGTGTTTTCGTTGATATTGTATTGTAGCATTTGTAGTGGTATTGAATTGCAAGGATTGGTTGGTGTAACCGGTTCGATTTGCTAGATAATAATAATAAAACTTGTCTCTTGTTGTTAGTATTTCTTTGTATTTTTCATTCCTCTATTTAATCTTTATCTACATTTAATTGATATCTGTTGCATGCAATTCCTAATAGAAGGAACATAATATTTCATTTGTGCCAGAGGCCAGTGCCGCCCCTAATACCTCAAAGGACTTTTATTATTTTATAAAGGCACTAGGAGTTATTTTTCTATTGGCCGACATTAAAAACCTTATTTTGTAACTGAAATAAGTATTGATAAAATGACTAAGGGTTAGAGTTTTAGTTGATATTGTATTGTAGCATTTGCAGCGATATTGAGCTGCAAGGATTGCTAATTGTAATTGGTTCTATTTTCTAGATAATAATATTGGACTCTCTGTTGGTGGATGTAGCCTGACTTTGGGTGAACCAAATTTAAAAAAAAACTCTTGTTGTTATTTTTTGTGTGTATTTTTCATTCCTTTGTTTAATCATTATCTACATTTAATTGTTATCTTCTACATGCAATTCATAACAGAAGGAACATAATATTTCAGTTGTTCCAAGGGGTGACACCCCTAAAACCTAAAATTACTTTTATTATTTTATAAAGGCATCGGGAGTTATTTTTCTATTGGCCGAAATAAAAATCCCTATTTTATAACCGACATAAGTCTTGATAAAATGGCTAACGGTTAGGGTTTCTGTTGATATTGTATTGTAGCATTTGTAGCAATATTGAGTTATAAGGATTGTTGGTTGTAATCAGTTTGATTTGATGGATAATAATATTGGACTCTCTGTTGGTGGATGTAGCTTGAGTTAGGGTGAACCACGTTAAAAAATTTCTCTTGTTGTTATTATTTCTTTGTATTTTTTATTCCTCTGTTTAATATTTATCTGCATTTAATTGATATCTTCTGCATGCAATTCCTAACATAAGGAATATAATATTTGAGTTGTGGCAAGGGCCAGCACCACTGATACCTCAAATGACTTTTATTATTTTATAAAGGCATCGAGACTTATTTTTCTATTGGCCAACATAAAAAATCCTATTTTGTGACCAAAATAAGTATTGATAAAATGAATAAGGGTTAGGGTTTCCATTGATATTGTATTGTAACATTTGCAACGGTATTGAGTTGCAAGGATTGATGGTTGTAATCGATTTGATTTGTTGGATAATAATATTGGACTCTCTTTTAGTGGATGTAGCCCGAGTTTGGGTGAACCATGCATTAAAATTGTCTCTTGCAGTTATTATTTCTGTGCATTTTTCATTCCTCTATTTAATCTTTGTCTACATTTAATTGATATCTTTTGCATGCAATTCCTAAAAAAAGGAACATAATAATTCAGTTGTGTTAGTGGGCAGCACCCCCAAAACCTCTAATGAATTTTATTATTTTATAAAGGTGTCGGGAGTTATTTTTCTATTGGCCGACATAAAAAAAACCTTTTTTGTAACCAGCATAATTCTTGATAAAATAGCTAAGGGTTAGTGTTTTTGTTGATATTGTATTGTAGCATTTGCAACGGTATTTAGTTGCAAGGATTGTTGGTTGTAATCAGTTCGATTTGTTGGATAATAATGTTGGACTCTCTATTGGTGGATGTATCCTGAGATTGGGTGAACCACATTAAAAATTGTCTCTTGTTGTTATTATTTCTTTATATTTTCATTCCTATGTTTAATTTTTATCTGTATTTAATTAATATCTTCTACATGCAATTCCTAACAAAAGGAACATAATATTTCAGCTGTGTCAGGGGGTAGTGCCCTGGAAACCTAAAATGACTTTAATTATTTTATAAAGGTGTTGGGAGTTATTTTTTTATTGGCTGACATAAAAAACCTTATTTTCTAACTGACATAAGTCTTGATAAAATGACTAAGGGTTAGGGTTTTTGTTGATATTGTATTGAAGCATTTGCAATTGTATTGAATTACAAGGATTTCTCATTTTAATCGGTTTGATTTGTTGGATAATAATATTGAACTCTCTATTGGTGGATGTAGCCCAAGGTTGGGTGAGCCACATTAAAAATTGTCTCTTGCTGTTATTATTTCTTTGTATTTTGTATTCCTCTGTTTAATCTTTATCTACATTTAATTGATATCTTCTTCTTGCAATTCCTAACAGAAAGAACATAATATTTCAGTTGTGTCAAGGGGTAATGCCCCCAAAACCTCAAATAACTTTTATTACTTAATAAAGGCATCGGGAGTTATATTTCTATTGGTCGACATTAAAAACCCTATTTTTTAACTGACATAACTCTTGATAAAACAGTTAAGGGTTAGGGTTTTTGTTGATATTATATTGTAACATTTGCAGTGGTATTCAGTTGCAAGGATTGTTGGTTGTAATCGGTTTGATTTTTTGGATAATACTATTGGACTCTTTGTTTGTGGATGTAGCCCAAGTTTGGGTGAACTAGGTTAAAAATTGTCTCTTGTTGTTATTATTTCTATGTATTTTTCATTCCTCTATTTAATCTTTATCTGCATTTAATTGATATATTTTGCATGTAATCTTAACATAAGGAACTTATATTTTAATTCTTTCAGGGGCAGCACCCCCAAAACCTCAAACAACTTTTATTATTTTATAAAGGCATTGGGAGTTATTTTTCTATTGGTCAACATAAAAAAACCTACTTTGTAACTAACATAAGCCTTGATAAAATGCCTAAGTGTTAGGGTTTTCGTTGATATTGTATAGCATTTGTAGCGGTGTTGAGTTGCAAGGATTGGTTGTTGTAATCAGTTTGATTTTCTAGATAATAATATTGGACTCTCTGTTGGTGAGTGTAGCCCGAGTTTGCGTGAACCACATTAAAAATTGTCTTTTGTTGTAATTATTTCTTTGTATTTTTCATTCCTCTTTTTAATCTTTATCTGCATTTAATTGATATCCTTTGCATGCAATTCCTAACAGAAGGAACATAATATTTCATTTGTGTCAGAGGCCAGCGCCCCTGATACCTCAAAGGAATTTTATCATTTTATAAAGGCAAGAAGAATTATTTTTCTATTGGCCGACATAAAAATACTTATTTTGTAACTGAAATAAGTATTGATAACAACTAAGGGTTAGGGTTCCGTTGATATTGTATTGTAGCATTTGCAGTGGTATTGAGCTACAAGGATTGCTAGTTGTAATCTGTTTGATTTGTTGGATAATAATATTAGACTCTTTATTGGTGGATATAGCCCGACTTTGGGTGAACCACTTTAAAAAAAATCTCTTGTTGTTATTATTTATGTGTATTTTTCATTCCTCTGTTTAATCTTTATCTATATTTAATTGTTATCTTCTACATGCAATACATAACAAAAGGAACATAATATTTCAGTTGTTCCAAGGGGCGGCACCCCCAAATGCTCAAACAACTTTTATTATTTTACAAAGGCTTCGAGAGTTATTTTTCTATTGGCCAAAATTAAATCCCTATTTTGTAACTGACATAATTATTGATAAAATGGCTAAGGGTTAGTGTTTCCATTGATATTGTATTGTAGAATTTGTAGCAGTATAGAGTGGTAAGGATTGTTGGTTGTAATTGGTTTGATTTCTTTTATAATAATATTGGACTCTTTGTTGGTGGATGTAGCCCAAGTTTGGTTGAACCACGTTAAAAAATTTCTTGCTGTTATTATTTATGTGTATTTTTCATTCCTCTGTTTAATATTTATCTACATTTAATTGATATCTTATGTATCCAATTCCTAACAAAAGGAACATAATATTTCAATTTTGTTAGGGGGAAGCACCCTCAAAACCTCAAACAACTTTTATTATTTTATAAAGGTGTCGAGAGTTATTTTTCTATTGGCCGACATAAAAAACCCTATTTTGTAACCGACATAAATCTTGATAAAATAGTTGAGGGTTAGGGTTTTCGTTGATATTTAATTGTAGCATTTGCAATGGTATTGAGTTGCAAGGATTTTTGGTTGTAATCAGTTCTATTTGTTGGATAATAATATTGGACTCTCTATTGGTGGATGTAGTCGTAGTTTGGGTGAAACACATTAAAAAAAATCTTTTGCTGTTAGTATTTTTGTGTATTTTCTATTCCTCTGTTTAAACTTTATTTGCATTTATTTGATATCTTCTACATGCAATTCCTAATAGAAGGAACATAATATTTCAGTTGTGTCAAGGGGCAACACCCCCAAAATCTCAAACGATTTTTATTATTTTATAAAGGCATCAGTTGTTATTTTTCTATTGGCTGAAATTAAAAAAAACCTATTTTGTAACCGACATAAGTCTTGATAAAATGGCTAAGGGTTAGGGTTTCCATTGATATTGTATTGTAGCATTTGTAGTGGTATTGAGTTACAAGGATTGCTAGTTGTAATCAGTTCAATTTGTTGGATAATAATATTGTACTCTCTATTGGTGGATGTACCCCAAGTTTGGGTGAACCAAATTAAAAGTTGTCTCTTGCTATTATTATTTATGTGTATTTTTCATTCCTCTTTTTAATATTCATTTGCATTTAATTGATATCTTATGCATGCAATTCCTAACAGAAGGAACATAATATTTCAGTTGTGTCAGGGGGCAGCACCCCTAGAACCTTAAATGACTTTTATTATTTTATAAAGGTGTCGGGAGTTATTTTTCTATTGGTTGACATAAAAAACCCTATTTTGTAATGGACATAAGTCTTGATAAAACATCTAAGGGTTAGGGTTTTTGTTGATATTGTATTGTAGTATTTGCAGTGGTATTGAGTTACGAGGATTACTAGTTGTAATTGGTTTAATTTAATGGATAATAATATTGGACTCTATGTTGGTGGATGTAACCTGAGTTTGGGTGAACCATGTTAAAAATTGTCTCTTGTTGTTATTATTCTATGTATTTTTCATTCCTCTATTTAATCTTTATCTGCATTTACTTGATATCTTATGCATGCAATTCCTAACCAAAGTAACATAATATTTTAGTTATGTCAGGGGGCAATGCCCTCGAAACCTCAAATGACTTATTTTTTTGTAAAGGCGTCAAGAGTTATTTTTCTATTGGTCGACATAAAAAACCCTATTTTGTAACCAACATAAGTCTTGATAAAATAGCTAAGGGTTAGGGTTTTCATTGATATTATATTGTAGCATTTGTTGTGGTATTGAGTTGCAAGGATTGGTGGTTGTAATGAGTTCTATTTGTTGGATAATAATATTGGACTCTATGTTGGTGGATGTAGTCCAAGATTGGGTAAACTAAATTAAAAATTGTCTCTTGCTATTATTATTTGTATGTATTTTTCATTCCTCTATTTCATCTTTATTTACATTTAATTGATAACTTCTACATATAATTATTAACAGAAGGAACATAATATTTTAGTTCTGTCAAAATATTTTGGCATTTAGGAAATAGAAAAACATCTCTCAAACATAATCAATTATTATGCTACACTAATTAATGAATAGCTATCAAATCCAAGACATGATTGGCGGAATGAAAATTTTGAAGAGACATTGGATTATCGGGTTGAGTGATGTACAAGTCCCTTTAATACTATGAAAACAACTGAAAGTTAGATATCGAAGAGAAAAGCTTATATTGGGGGACAACAATGAGATTACTTTCAATGGCTCTGATAACAAAAGGAGAAAACATTAGAATACAGAAAACACTAGACCATTTGAGTATACAGAATATTTGGCAGATGCTTTGAATAGATTTTTTACCTCTATAAAAAATAATAGTGATATAATGGATTGCAAGAATTATTCATTACTTATGCATATGATTTTGTATGAAGGAGAACTATGGGAATTTGGGGTGAAGAACTAAGAATCAAGGATTTGGATGAGGATGGATATGTGAGACCAGTGCAAATGTGGACCTCAATTTGAGATAGTAAGTGTGTAAGGTCATATTACTTATACTTTGAAGAATAATTTGTGAACTCCTTGTATAAATTGTTAGGTCACCCTTGTGACTACAACTTCTCTTCTGAATTAAAAAAAAATCTTGATGTCTAAAGATAAGAACCAAATTGGAAAAGTAAACTGCAACTAGGGAGATTGGTACACATATGATGATTGCACTATGATTAGGGTGTATGGATTTGAAGTAGCCCCATTTGTTTTACCCAAAATAGTTCCTTATAGAATTTCTTACTTAGAAATAGTAAGGTAGTTGGCATACTCAGATTATACGCATCTCAAGAGTTATGGAAAACAATCTGTCATGCCTAGGACCTTGTGTTTTAGCTTTTATTTTATTTTTGAGAAAGGTTATGATTCTATTGAAAACAATCTAGAACATTATAGCCTACCACAAGGGAATGAGAGAAAGAAATTAGATCTGGAGCATTTTATTAACAATGCCAAGTTGACACAGAAATTGAAAAGGTATGAACATGAGTTCTCTATTGATGATGTAATCAGAAATTGTGATGAGTCTCAGGTGGTAAAAATAAGAGCCACATATAATAGGATAATGATGCGAGAGGTATGGAGAAAAATTCATAGTTTGTCATATATAGAGGCCTTACATGAGATAGAATATCCTTTGGAAAGAGTTGAGCAGTTAATCTTGTATGAAGATGAATTGACCAAGGATATACCTCTTGTAGCCTTCAAGAAAGGAAGAGATACTTGGTTTAGGAGGCAAGCTGAAAATGTAATACCACTTTGTCATTCATCACCATAGCCCACTCTAGATATTTGCTTCTTGGTGGATACTCCTATGACATGTGAAGAATACACTGAAGAGGAGGTTGAATTTGTGCAAGTAAAATCACCTGTCATCACATAAAATGAGCTACCACAAGAGAGGAGTGTGGTCTTGTTTGAAGCTTCAGATAAAATATCCAATTATGTAAGGCATCGAGAAAGCCAAGAGTTTATCTCAAATAATGCTTTTGTTCAAACCCTAGAATTTAGATCATTCATTTATGAGTATAAGGGTAAGATGGTAAGAGATAAAATAAAACAAATTAATCCAGAACAGAAAGTTGATGCCCTGAGAGAACTACAAGAGGAATTTGATAAAGAAATGGATAATATAACTCTTAAAAAGGGCAAGAGCTACTACAGGAGGTTGGGGTTATGCTTCTCCAAGGATGGGATATCAATTTAGTTATAGTTTTTGATAGTTTCAAGAGAAGAGAGAATAATACTTTACAATTAACTGATGAGGTAAGTGATAAGATTTATACAAGTTCAAGGTATAATCCAGACAAGGCCACCTTATAGATTTGGGTTCTATATCCACCAGAGAAAAGGCCCACACTTATTGATGATCCTAACGAAGTCTTTAGCCATCTTTTAGTGTAGAGAGTGGGAGATAAAGACCCTATTGAAATAGCTGAATTAAACATCAATTTTGCCAAATTCAACAACCTAAGTTAAAAAATTGATGAGAGATAATAAGAGGCTTGTTTCTGAAAATGAAATATTAAAACAAGTAGTGGCCAGCTACAAAGAGAAGGCATGTTCTTCCTTGGGCCTTTATTCTCCATTGGTGGAGAATGAAAAATAGAGTATTAGAAACCATGGCTAATAGTGTGTATTGGAAACACAGAATGGAGAAGGCTCAAATGAAGAGTGATGAATTAGAAAGGAAGATAAAGGTTACCAAATTTTAACTTACTTCTAAAATGATCAAAAGGAGATTCCAAAAGGTGATGCATCAAGCTAACCAATTCTGAGCAATATTTGTGAAGACACATGCTACCTTCAAGGAACATAAGAGATTGCAACATCACTTGGAAGAGAAAAAGATGAAGTAACATCTAAAGGGAATATAGATAAACAAACACTTGAAAACTATGATGAATTGGTCAGTGCACATAATTACTTTCACAATATGTTCACATTGAAACTTAGCGACTTCGGCCAACCATTGGATATTCCATTTCCCTTCTTCTTCGATGATGTTGGTGAACTCCAAAACTAAGATGATTGGAAAGAACAACTGGCTCAAGTGTTACCACGGGCACTTAATCTAATTAATGACAAATAATTGGTGTTGGAACATACACATAGACAATTGAAAGGAATGCTTTCAATGGAGTATGTGATGAAAGATATTATCACAAATGTTGATACATATGTTAAGGAAAGATATATAGAGCATCTTTCCAGAGTGAATTTATTTATTGCCAGGGTTGGGAGTACCATTGATGCTGAAAAATGAATGATGCAGTGGAACACTTTATCAAGGATAGGAGGGCCTTAATAGATAAACAATCATAGATTCTCTATGTTGATTAACGAATCAAGCATATCATAAATTTTGGTTGACACACATATTGTCTCTTATTTTTATTTTCTTCAATTATGTTTAACAAATATAATTAGTCAATGCAAAGGGACATGAACTGTGAAGAGACATCTCATTTTGTAAAGGCCTAAAGCTTGTTTCTTCCCATATAAAATGGGAAACCAAGGCCTTGTTTTGGATATATTAGAATCATTAGGAATACAAGATATAGAATACTACATATAAAAAGACTTTTGATATGTAATGTATTATCTTCTAGAGTAATATAATGGAGAAGAAGGCATAATTTGGTGGTCCAATTCTAGTGTCAATTTTTTGTTGAGTTTAATTTATCAAGGAACATTTTATGTTCTTGTGTGTTCATTTAACTAGTTCCTTCAAGTAAGGATTAAATTATTTTGGTTAAATCATAGTAATTTGGAAAAGGTCATTTGGATTGATAAGAACCTGTTAATTGCACCCTTGCACATTTATGCCACTCATAAACATTTAAAAGTGCCAAAAAAAATTAATTGTATCCAGGAGGACACGTACATCATACATCTTGACTCCATTAACCCAATAGAAGCAGGCACTGGTCATACCCATTTCATTAAAAAAAATCATAATTTCTTATTCATACATTCACATTTTCAATATTTAGCAATAGGAGTAGCTATTAATTTTACATCTATCTCACATTCACATGCCACTATGGATAGATCTCTAAATCCAACCAAGTCACACAACCTCTAAATCTGCATCAATTATCAAGGTTTACTCGCCTAGGTCTAGCAGAGCCTAAAGTGCAAGGGGTTCTCAACCAGATCAAATAACCTTGTTCATTAGCTAAAAATGTTACTAGAGAGATTGGCAGCCTACATTTTTGAGACCTAATAGATTGGCGACTCCACTGGGGACAAACTTGATATAATCCAATAGGAGGCCATCTTACCTTATAAAGTCATTGAAACTTTTAGATCAGACTTTCAACCAAAAATTCATAGTTGTGTAATTACACTTCCATATAGTTGTAAGGAGATTCCACTGGGGATAAACCAATAATAATCTCATTCAAACCTTAGTATCAAAATCCATTTTCATTTTCCTACTTTTGAAAAAGTAGGTAGTGACTCTACCAAATCTTTGAGACCATTGTATGACTGACAAGTTGAATATTAGATCAGAAAGATTAGATCTTAGACATCAAAGAATTGCCATATCACCCAAAATGGATGGTAGAATATATTTTCATAAAGGAAGTCCAAAGAAGAATGGTAAGTGAACAGAAAAACATGGGTCTCCTCCTTCAAAACCCTGTATTACCAAGAATGAAGCAGTATCAAATCAACCAGATGTTACATACAGTGATAAAGGGAACACATTAGAACAACATTTCACGGTTCACAATAGTTTTAGTCCTTTACATGACTCAGAGTTTCATAATGATGATGGAAATCAACCAAGACACTTGCATACATAATTCAAGCAAAAAAAACTTGAGTGAGGCCATTCTCCACTTCAAAGTCGACCCCCAGAAAATGAGTGAGTTCAATGCATATGCAAAAGAAGAAAGAATATAAAACCAAAAGGAGTATCACTATAGAATGGTATTACAACAGGGAGAAGGAACCCAACATGGACCTGTGGATTAGGTTGCCTCAGATTGAAACTCATGTTGGTTATACCACAACAACCAAGTTAACCGGCCAAGATTTAGAGCAAGATATAGAAATAATTAGGGAAGAACTTAGGGTAAAGCAACTTATAAAAACTAGCGATGAATTAGCTCAAAAATTGCTCCAGGTCGATGTCCAACCAGTAAGAAAGGTACCTAAGTATATACCTCCCCACAAGTAGGGAGGGAATACCAATCCAACCAATTCATAAGGATCATGTCAGAACACAAGTGGTCCCAAACCTTCAAAAGCCCTTCACAATGTGGTAGGAAATCCAAGTAGCACAACTCATATACAAAAAAATATCCCACCACAAGCCCCACAACCACATAGTGTCCATACCACTTTCCAACCCATAGCCAACACTCATCTGCCTCATGTTTAGCAATATTTCCCACCTCACCAGTATCACATACCCCAACAACATGTGCAAATCAATGTATGCCATAACCAAAATGTACCACCATATGTACCTCACCATCAATATCAGCAAGGCCCTCAACACTAGCCCAACCAAACTAACCAAAAACCCTATTTATAGGGACCCCCAAACATAAATATATATAGACAACTAGATTTATCCAGAAACCAGATATGTCCATATCCAATTGGTAATGATTTAAGAAATGCAATCCTGAATTTTTTTAGAAACAATATCATCACAGTAGAGGAGCATATAAGGAGTTTTGATGCATTTAGATGACTATGATGTACAATATAAAGATATATGCATCAATTTATTCATGATGTCCTTGGTTGAAGATGTCATGGATTGGTTTACAAACTTGCTTGACGTTTCAATCAGTTCCTCAGCAAACTTCAAGGATCAATTCAGGGAACAATATGGAAGTCATTACAACCCATATTTTTTGATACATGAATTGATGGGAATCCAAAAACATCACAATGAAACTTTAGTTGATTTTAACCAAAGGTTCTTCAAAATCTGCAACAAAATATCACCCTAATCAAAGCCCTCGGATTCTATGGATTTATCTATTTACCTAAAAGCCTTCGACCCTAAACTGGGTATGAACTTAGAAATAGAGCCCCTAATACCCTTGTAGAATCTTAGAAAGCTTTTGTACACATTGAGAATAATAGGAAAGTTGTGGGCATGATTAGCAAAAGAGACAACATCAAAATCCCACAAAATCCTAATTATTACTAAAATAGGGATGAAAACCATTGTAGAAATGAAAGGCCTAGACTACATGACATTCCTTACAACACCAACTAGAAGGATGGAAGACTCATGGATAATAATCAAAAAATGAACTACAATAAAGGCACCCCAGGCCCTCTGAAGAAACATGGGACACCCATGGTAGAAAGTAGTCCATGGTTTCTAGCATGCAGTTTACCACATTCATTGGAATATTGTGTAGTAGCTCAATCCTTGAGAGAAAATGACTGCCCTTATGATTAGGAAAGGAAAGATAATACCATAAACATGTTAGGGATGGGACCCCATATGGTTGATGAGGAATACTCATCTTGTGAAGAAGGATTTGAATATGATGTGAGTAATCAAAAGTATAATGTCAACATAGGTTGGCAAGAAATCTTCTTTGACCAAGATTACAATGAAGAATAAATTTCTTATGCATCTAATTTCACACCACAATTCTAGTTTAGGACACCAACTAAAGAAGAAAAAAAGGGCCCTTACATTAGTTGTTGTGGAAAAAGCCAAAGGTGGATACAACTTGAGGAAAAAAACTAGAAATGAAGATCAGGGAACACCTAGAGGCTTATTCATAAAAGAGAAAAATCATAAATAGAATGCCTCAAATGACCGAAGGAAAGAGAGGATTAAAAAAACCATACCAAAAGAAATGAAAAATATAGAACACATGAAAGTAAAAGATGATGTTAAAATACAAGTTGAGGAGAAGAATGCCACTAAAATAGAAAAACAAAGCAATCAATGACCACCCCCTTGTTTGACATTGCACAATCATTATCTCGAATCAAGATGATAGTACCATGGATGGAAATGATGAAATTAGACAAATACAGAGACACTTCCCTTAAACTGATTTCCAACATACCCAAAAAATAACTGAATTAGAGTAAGAATAAGGAAAGAAAGCTAAACAATGTTGAAGAAGAGTTTACAAAGACACCTAAGGTTTATCTTGGTGACACTATAACAAAGAACCCCTCTCATATAGACCCATTCTACACTACATTATTAATTAACAAAAAATTGGTGAGAAATTGCATTATCGATTCAGGAGTTGCAATAAACATTATGCCATTGACTGTTATGAAGGAATTGGGCCTATGGGTAGACAGTACTCATGGAAAATAATATGAAATGGACAATAGATCTATCCCAGTGGTCGGATTCATATGGGATGTAGATCCAAAGTTGGAAGCATATCCTAAGGCAACGTATAGAACTGATATCAATGTGGTAGATACTCCTCTCGATTATGGTATGTTGTTATCCAGGCAGTGGACCACTGCAGTTGAGGGGAATGTTCAACTAGATCTATCCTTTGCAACAATACCAGTAAAAGGAAAGGAGGTCAAGCTACATAGGGAACCCAAATCAAAGCATTTTATAGAGAACTTTGATCCAAACCAAATGAATTTTTTTTGTGATGTGGACCTTAGAAATTTTAGAATTGAAAAATCATAACCTGAATTGCAAAACATAGAACCAATCAATAGGGAAGCTCAAATTGATGATAATGGTGTATGGTAGATGTATTTTGATGGGGCATGCAACAAAGGAAAAAATGGAGTAGGAATAGTATTCATCTCACCCTCTGGAAAAACATTCAAATACTCATTCTTGTTAACATTTGAATGTACCAACAATATAGTTGAATATGAAGCATTATTGTTAGGCTTGAACATTGATGTAAGATATGGGATTAAGTTGTTGGTAGTCTATGGAGATTCTAAGTTAATTATCTCTCAAGTCAAATCCAAGTACTTTTCAAAGAATAAAAGACAAACAGTACAAAAATGTAGTTTGGGACACCATTGAACTGTTTGATGCATTCTCAATAGATTGGATAGAAAGATCTAAGAACATAATGGCAGATTTCTTAGAAAATATGGCTTTGAAAAGGGATGACATTACACTAGCAGGAATAATGAAATTAGACCTGCAATCCCAAATTAAATTTATAATTAGCAGGTGTTCAATGATGATTAAAACTTAATCAAGTTTCTTCAATGTATAGATCAGTACGAGTCTCAAGAAATTGATTTCAATGCTTTTTTTGAAGAAATAGATGGAAAAGAAAATATCTTTGGACAAGAAGTAGTGCAACTTAAGACACATAAGATTCCAAAGGTCCTTGTAGTGTTAGAAAAGGTGTTTGATGGACATGAAAGATTCAATTTGAAACCCACACCTACCAAGTATGAGGACATTGAAGAGATTAATCTTAGAACAAAAATGGCTCCCAAGAAGGTATATATTGGCAAGAGGATCATCCCTAAGGTCAATGAGATGCTTATAGATCTACTTAGAAAATATAAACATGGTTTTTCTTGGTCATATGATGACCTCAAGACAAATAGAGAAGACCTTTTTTAGCATGAAATTTCATTAAATCCTAATGCTAAACCGTTTAGACAAAAACAACAGTCCCTAAACCTTGCACTAGCACCTAAAATTTAAGAGGATCTCATGACGCTCAGAGATGGAGGCATTATCAAGCCAATCAGACATTCCTCTTGGGTATCAAATCTAGTACCTATAAGAAAGAAATACGGTGACATAACCATTTCAGATATTCTCCTTTGCATCATTTCACACTGTTGTAGCAGTGATGTTGTAGAAAAATAATGAAGGATATGAACAACCTATCTCATTTTTCAATAAGTCACTTCAAGGAGAAAAATTAAAGTATGAAATCATTGAGAAGCAAGCCTATGCCTTGGTTAAAGTAGTCAAGGCATTCAATCCTTACTTAGTAGGGGCAAAAGTAATAACTTATGTGCCAAATGCTACAATGAAATATTTTTTTCACAAATAGAGGTGACTGGAAGAAGGTGTCAATGGATAAACTGTGTCCATGAGTTTAATATTAATATTCAAATCACCAAATTAATAAGAGGGCAAGGGCTCACAAGATTGATGGTTGAGTCCAATCCGGAAGCTGCATAGGTTTGCATCATGGAGGGGGGAGAAAATTGGGTGTTAAGCATAGAATATGCATAGTGGTACACAAACATAGCATACTATCTTAACCATATGAAATTTCTATAAGGCTTAAATGACAACCATAAAATAAACTTGAAGCTTCAGGCATCAAAATATGTTTTCATGTAAGGATATTTGTACTAAAAAATGGTGATGGTGTATTACTATTGTGCTTAGATGAAGCACAAGAAAAGAATTTTTTGAAAGAAATGCATGAGGGTATATGTGGAGGACACTTTTCAGCAAAGACAACCGCATACAAAATACTAAGAGAAAGATATTTCTAGCCTAGGGTCTTTAATGAAGCTTATAATTATGTAAGAAAATGTGAAGCATGCCAAAGATTCTCTAGCAAGATGAAGTATCAAGGAGCATTACCATTGAGACCTATGTAGGTTGAGGCCCCATTTCATCAATGGGGAATTGATTTTATAGGCGAGATTGCAAATAAATCTAGTGGTGGGCATAGATGGATCTTAGTAGTCACCGATTACTTTACAAAGTGGATAGAGGCCATACCAACAAAACAAGCCACCAGAAAGGTTGTGATGAAATTCCAATTGGAAAATATTATCACCAGATTTGAAGTCCCTATGAGACTAATAACAAAAAATGGCATGTATTTTAGATCAAATGAATAGAGAATTTTTGTGAATCATATGGTATAATAATCTCATATGCCTCACCATATCACCCCCAAGAAAATGGATAGGCATAATCTAGCAATAAGAGTATTATAAAGATAATCAAAAGGATTCTAGATAATAACAAAAAGGCATGGGATTCTAAGTTAAAATTGGCAGTTTGGGCAAATAGGATCACAACAAAAAAGGCTACTAGGAAGTCTCCCTTTGAACTAGTGTATGAAACCCAAGCTAGGATGCCTTTGCAAAATCTCCTACCAGTCTATAAATTCATATTACAAGAGGATTTAGACATTTTTGAGCCAATGGAAGATAGGATAGAACAATTAGCAAAGTTGGATGAGATCAAAAATCTTGCACAAAAACACAATCAAGAAATGAAGTCATGGATGAAATTCTCACTTGATAAGAAAGAAAAAGATAGGAAATTTGAAATAGGGGATATGGTCCTTATGTGGAATGATAGAGGTCAAGAAAAAGGAAAACATGGGAAATTTGAAGCCTTATGGATAGGACCATTTGTTATCACTGACAAGTGTAGGAAAGACTCATACTATCCACAAAATATGACAAGAGAAAGTCAAGAATTTTCAATGCATGGACAATTCTTGAAGCATTTATTTTATTAAGAAATATCATTATTCCATGCATAGTAGTTTTAGGATTTCTTTCCTTTGCCTTTTTTCTTCTTTAGGTCACATTCACCTATAGTCTGCATCCCAGACATTACTTCTGGATTCTTGCAATGACTTCACTGTCATTCATCCGCAATCAGAACCACAGTTAGGACTAAAAATCAACCTCAATTTTTCCACTAGTTCTCATCACCCCGGCGTAACCATTCTCCTCAAACCATCACATTTGCATAATAAACCTCAATTTTTCATAGTCATGATCCATTTTAAACTCATTTTTATAAAAAAAAAATTACCCAAAAAAATCCATCTTTACCTCCCCATAATCGCCACCTTAGTAAATACAAATATACCCTTAGGGCCACAAATAGGATAAAAAACATATCGATGGGACAATACTATATTGAAGAGAGTTGTATCTCACTCCCTTCGATGGGTTGGTGGAGCAAGTTAACATAAAATGTTGAAGGGAGTACCATGTATCAAAGAGACATATCCCAATGTCCCCTCGGCAACCCAAAATGAGATATATCAAAGACACTTAAACTTATCAAAGGGAAGCAATATCAGGATGCCAAAGGAACATAATATTTTAGTTGTGTCAAAATATTTTGGCATTCAAGAAATAAAAAAAACATTTCTCAAACATAATCAATTATTATGCTACAATAATTAATGATCAACTGTCAAATCCAAGAAAAGGTTGGTAGAATGACAATTTCAAAGAGACATTGGATTATCGGGTTGAGTGATGTACATATCTCTTCGATACTATGAAAAAATTTGGAAGTAAGATATCAAATAGAAAAGCTTATATCACGCGGACAACAATGAGAGTCCCTTCAATGGCTCCGATAACAAAAGGAGAAAACATTAGAATACAAAGAAGGCAACATATGAAGTATCACAAAGGAATCAGTTTCAAAGGGACCATAAGATATTGAAGGGAAGTAATTACATATCCCTTCGAAGCTCTGAAAAAATGAACAAAGGCACAAGGACATCGAAGGGAAAAAAAGATATCGAAGAGAGTGGGATCATAGTCCCCTTGATACAACAAAATATATTCCCCGACTGGATAACATGCCTGGTCACGTTTTCAGAGAGAAAATTAACATTAATGCCACCATTGATTAACAAGTTGGCAGGGATGACATTTATGAACTAGAGTTGAATGATATGTGCCAAGTATTAATCATATTTTCCTTGTGAAATCTCAAAGCTTACATGAGTTAGAGATGAAATTGGAGAACATAGGATTGCTTGATAGTGAAGAAGCTCAGAGGAGGTAACACTGGTTCAAGTAAGTATCCAAAACTCAAACTGAATTTTTTCTCAAAATTACTAGAATTACAAAGGATATAGGGTTTTAAGATCATGGAAGGAACATAAAAAAACCTAAAGCAAAAATACAAAAAATGAAAATGAGGCCATTAAATCAACACTTGATTGAAAAATGTCTCGGCTCTAGATTAAGGTCAAATAAAACAACGTAATTAAATCATTCAAATGACAAATTAAAAGATAAACAAAAGAACCTAGGTGATGTATGGACTTCACAAAGAGGATATGATATGTTCATCTACCACTATAAGAAGAAGTATAGGCATAAGCCCATATCCAATCCATGGAGGTCGAACCTAGGAAAACATGTGATTCAAAATGTGTTTATCAATGTAGACTTAATCAAGGTTCTGGCTAGAATGTATAATCCCAAAGCAAGAATGATTCATTCACATGATGGGTCATATTTAACCCCCATTACCAGAGACTATATTTCTACTATTTTTCAATTGGATTTCTCCATGAAGTTGCCACTTAAAATTAGAGATCTTTTGGAGGAATATCATACTATGGACACAAGCTATAAAAGGTGGAGACTGCCTTTGTATAGACCCCGAGATATAGGGAATCATCTCATAAGATTTTTTGGTAGCAAACGCCCTCCATTTTTTGTTGAATTATTTGAAGATTATTACCAATATACCTATTATTTAGCTGGACAGGTTTTAGGGGAGGATGTTCCTGTTGAAATGTATATATCTCCTACGGTCTTAGTAGCAAACATACAAAACTAGGATGCTAGACCATTTGATTATGTAGAATATTTGGCAGATTCTTTGAATAGATTGCTTACCTCTATAAAAAACAACAGTGATATAATCGATTGCAAGCATTATTCATTGCTTATGCATATGATTTTGTATGAAGGACAAACTATGGGAATTTTGGGTGAAGAACTAAGAATCAAGGATTTGGATGAGGATGAATATGTGAGACCAGGGAAAATGTGGACCTCAATTTGGGATAGTGGGTGTTCAAGGTCACATTACTTATACTTCGAAGAATACTTTGTGAATCCCTTGTATAAATTGCTCAGTCACCCTTGTGACTACAACTTGTCACCTGAAATACAAAAATTCCTAATGCCTAAAGATAAGGATCGATGGGAAAAGCAAACCACAACTAGGGAGATTGGTAGACATATGATGATTGCACTATGATTAGGGTGTATGGATTTGAAGCAGCCCCATTTCTTCTACCAAGAACAATTCCTGACATAATTTCTTACTTAGAAATAGCAAAAGGTAGTTGGAATACTTGGATTATATGCATCTCAAGAGTAATGACAAACAGTCTCTCATGCTTGGGACCTTGTGTTTTGGTGATTTTTCTATTTCTAAGAAAGGGTATGATTCTATTGGAAATAAGATAGAACATTATAGTCTGCCACAAGGGAATGAGAGAAATAAATTTGATCTAGAGAATTTTATTAACAATGCCAAGTTGACATAGAAATTGAAAAGGTATGAACATGAGTTCTCTGTTGATGATGTAATCAAAAATTGTGATGATTCTAAGGCGAAAAAAAAAAAGAGCTACATATAATAGGATAAGAATGGCAGAGGCATGGAGAAAAAGCAATAGTCCATCATATATAGATGTCTTTCATAAGATACAAGATCCTTTGGAAAGATTTGAGTAGTTAATATTGCATGAAAATGAATTAACCAAGGATATACCTCTTGTAGCCTTTGAGAAAAGAAGAGATACTTGTTCTAGGAGGCAAGCTGAAAATTTAATACCACTATGCGATTCATCACCACATCGCACTCCAGATATTTGCTTCTCGATGGATACTCCCATGACATGTGAAGAATACACTGAAGAGGAGGTTGAATTTGTGCAAGTAAAATCACCTATCATCACACAATATGAGTTACCGCCAAAGAGGTGTGTGGTCTTGTTTGAAGCTTTAGATAAACTCTCTAATGATGTAAGGCACCATGCAAGCCAAGTGTTTATCTCAGATAATGCCTTTTTTCAAACCCCAGAATTTAGATCATTTATTTATGAGTATAAGGGTAACATGATAAGAGAGAAAATGAAAGAAATTACTCCAAAATAGGAAGCTAGCACCTTGAGAGAATTACAAGAGGAAGTTGACAAAGAAATGGGGAATATCACTCCTGAAAAAGGGGAAATAACTACTACAGGAGGTTGGGGTTATGCTTCTCCCATGACGGGATATTAGTTCAGTCATAGTTTTTGATAGTTTCAGGAGAAGAGAGAATAAGACTTTACAATTAACTGATGAGGGAAGTGAAAATATTTATACTAGTTCAAGGTACAATCCAGACAATGTCACCTTATAGATTTGGGCTCTATATCCACAAGAGAAAAGGCCCACACTTATTGATGATCCTAACCAAGTCTTTGACCATCTTTTAGTGCACAGAGTAGGAGATATGAACCCTATTGAAACAGTTGAATTAAACATCAATGTTACCAAATTGAACAAAGCCCAAGTTGAAAAATGGATGAGAGATAATAAGAGGCTTGTTTCTAAAAATGAAATATTAAAACAAGAAGTGTCTAGCTACAAAGAGAAGGCACCTTCTTTCTCAAGCCTTTATTCTCCATTGGTGGAGAATGAAAATAGAGTATTAGAAGCCATAGTTGATAGTGTGTATTGGAAACATAGAATGGAGAAGGCTCAATAGAAGAGTGATGAATTAGAAAGGAAGATAAAGGTTACCAAATTTGAACTTGATTCTAAAATGATTAAAAGGAGATTCCAAAAGGTGATGCATCAACCTGACCAATTCTGGGAAATATTTGTGAAGACACATGTTGCCTTCAAGGAACATAAGAGATTGCAACATTACCTGGTAGAGAAGAAAAAGGAACTAATAGTGAAGGGAATATAGATAAACAAACACTTGAAAACTATGATGAATTGGTCAATGCACATAATGACTTTCACAATATGTTCACATCAGAACTCAGTGACTTCGACCAACCATTGGACATTCCATTTCCCTTCTTCTTTGATAATGCTGGTGAAAACCAAAAAGTGGGATGATTGGAAAGATGAACTGGTTCAAGTGTTACAATGAGCACTTAATCTGATTAATGATGTTGGAGCATACACAAAGACAACTAGAAGGAATTTTTTTGATGGAGTATATCATGAAACATATTATCACAAATGTTCTTACATATCATTGATATCAAGTTTCCACAATCCATAATGTTCTTTGCAATGATTTCTGGCTTAGATTGTGTGTGAGATGAAAAAAAATATCACACAATCTAAGCCAGAAATCATAGCAAAGTTCTTACATATGTTAAGGAAAAATATATAGAGCATCTTTCTAGAGTGAATTTGTTCATTGCCAAGGCTAGGAGTACCACCAATGCTGAAAAAAGAATGATGTAGTGGAATGATTTATCAAGGAGAGGACCTTGCCAGATCAATAATTATAGGTTTTGTACGTTGATTAATGGATCAAGCATATCATGAATTGTGGTTGACTCCCATATTGTCTCTTATTTTTATTTTCTTTAATCTTGTTTAACAAATATAATTAGTTGATGCAAAGGGACATGAATTGTGAAGAGACATCTCATTTCGTAAAGGCTTGAAGCTTGTTGCTTCGCATATAAAAGGAGAAACCAAGGCCTTGTTTTGGATATATTAGAATCACTAGGAATATAGGATATAGAATACTATATATAAAAAGACTTCTGATATGTAATGTATTATCTACTAGACTAATATAATGGAGAAGAAGGCATAATTTGGTGATCCAATTTTGATATCAATTGTTTGTTGAGTTAATTGATAAATATTATCTTTTTGTCTCCAAGGTTGATGTTTCCTCATTATTTAAATTGGTGAATCAAGTATATATTCAATTTATTAAGGCATATTTTTTGTTCTTGTGTGGTTTAGTTAACTAGTTTCTTCAAGTAAGGATTAAATTCTTTTAATTAAATCACAGTAATCTGGAAAAGGTCATTTGGATCAATAAGAAGAAACTAATAATTGTATCCTTTCATGGTTTATGTCGGTCATAAAATTCTAAAAGTGTCAAAAAAATTGAATTGTATCAAGAAGGAGGACACATACATCATACATCTTAACTCCATTAACTCAATAAAAGTAGGCACTAATCAATACCCATTTCATTAAAAAAATCATAATTCTTATTCATACATTCACATTTTCAATATTTAGTAGTAGGAGTAGCTATTAATTTTACATCTATCTCACATTCACATGCCACTGTGGATAGATCTCTAAATTCAACTAAGTCACACAACCTCTAAATCTATATCAATTATCAATGTTTACCCACCTCGGTCTAACAGAGCCTGAAGTGTAGGGAGTTCTCAACCACATCAAATAACCCCATTAAAAATGTTATCAGAGAGCTTGACATCCCCTTAAGGTTTTCAATCTACGTTTTCGAGACCTAACAAGACCTAAGGTTGTGGAAGTCCCATTTGTTGTGATCCTAGAGTTTGACTTATTTAGAGCAAGGATAGACATTCCAAGGCTAGCCTCCATGAATGCAGTTGCTTCTATGATCCCCAAAAATTTGAAGTTTCCCCATGAGGGTACCATGCAAGTTGTCCGAGATACTGGATACAAACCACTGGTATCACATGGGGGCTTCTCCCTTGACCATTTTTTACCTACCCTAGTCAGACCTCTCCCTCCTAGGGGAGATCTTTTGTATAGAGCTTACTGTAGATACAAGATTGGGGTCTCGGTGCCAAAGGATGGTTTTCCCCTATCTCCTTATGTTGTTTCTCTTAAGGCCTACCTACATATGGAATAGCATGCTTTGTCTTCTACCCCTTCAAAATGGAAGGATAAGCTTTCTCTTTCCCTTGGGCTTTCCCCTTCTAGTTCTTCTTCTGCACCTTCAACTTCCTCTTCCTAGCCCTTGGCAGTGTCTTATGTTCCTATTACTATGCATAACACAAGAAAAAGAAAATTGCTCATACTATGAAAGTCGAAGCCTCTAGTTTTTCATCTTCATATTTTACCCACAACGCTTTGACCCACCCTGAATGGGAAGGGGAAGCATTCCCATGGGGTTTTCCTTATGTTTCAACCTCTACAACCCCTACCTATTCCTCCATTTTCGCCAAGAGCAGAGATAGTAAAGAGGCTCATCACTGAGATGTCTATTTTTTGTTCCTGCTTTTGTGTCTCCTCATCTTGCTCCTCCTAAGGAATCTACCCTTCCACCAATGACAATTGTGGAGGTTTCCCTTGTTGTAGAGTAGCATCCCGGAAACCTCTTCTCAGGCCATGTCTTCTAGTGCCCACAATCAATGTAACCAACTTGCATGTGAGTATAAGAATCAATGGAAGGCTTTGGCTAAGGAGCATGCTTCTTTGCAGAAGAGCGAGGAGGAGCCTGTTGTTTTTGTGTATGCTTTATCTATTTTGGTTCCTTCTTCTTTTGTCTTTGCTTCTACCTTAGTTCACATCACCTATGTTCTTCTTCTTGCATCACTGATGAACCCCGATAAACCTCACCCCAAAAGAGTGCAAGTGTTCATCGCTCCCTCAACGGAGCCTCCCCTTCTTACTTCTCTCCCTAATACTCCTCCTTACTTGTAGCCTTTCAACATGCCTCACACAAAGGTGGTGTCCTTTGTTGCTTCATCTCCTTCTTTTGATTCCACTTCATTTGTGGGGATTCTACATCCTTCGATGAACCTCAAATCTAAGGATGGCCTTACTTAAGGTGATGGTCGTAAGAAATTTTTCGTCTTCTCTTGAGTCTTGTTCTACTTTGGCTTGTGTCATCCTTGTGACAGAGGTCACCCCTACATCCTCAGAGTTTTTCACTACCCCTTTTCTTGAGTTCAATAGTGACTCTCGAGTGTCTTGTTCTCCTTCCACTAAGTTAATACATGAAACTCTTGAAAAGTGCACATTCAACTTGTTGGAGGACCTCTCAACTTTGTCCTCGATCTTTGGAAGATCAATGACCTTGGTCTCACAAGAGCTCGATGAAGAGGAACTTGAGGGGCCTTCTTCCTTGTCTTTGGTTGTAGGTGAGTCAATTGTTGCAGCCCTTGCTATCCCTCCCCTTCAAGCTCATCCTCCCTACCCTTACAATGATCTAGATTGGGAGCAGGATGACCTGTTGGTGGATTCGAATTAGGGTAGCACCCTCTTCTATATCTAGCTTAGTTTTGTGTGATTGTTTGTGTTCCCTCATGCTTGTCTATATATGTTTGTGCTCTCACCTAGAGCACCCTTTCTACCCTTGTAGGTGCTTGGATATGGGAGAGAAACATTTTTGTAACCTTCCACTATTTGTTTCATCATTCATCTCAATGTTGTAATCTTGAATTTTCATGTCAGGGATGATTAAAAGTGTTGGGGCATTTAGGCCCCATTCATGTTGACCCGATTTTTATTTTGTCTTCATGTTCTGATACATTTGGGGGGTGATGATAAGTCATACACACATATACATATATATATATTTCTCTAACCCTAAATAATCAAATCCCCCTATGCTCTTGATTTCTTCATCTCTACTTTTCTGCTTCGTGATGTTCTGGTTTCCATGTGTTGTCCCTCGCGTGTGTGATAAAATTCCATGAATACATCTCACCATGTATCTCGTGCCATGACATCTCTTGTCTTTCTCATCTCTCCTTATAATGGCATGTGCTCCTATGCGTAGCACACATCATTCCAAGGGGAATCTCATATCTGCTTAATTTTCAAAAAGGTGTATTCTTTCAAAATGATTCCTTGATGAAAGAATACCTTGATGAAAATCTATTTTAAAATCTCTTTCAAAAGGATTCCTTGATGTCTTATATCTTGATGTCTCATATCTTGGCATCTAGCTTGAGGGTAACTTGACTAGATCTATCTTATCTTTTATATGAATATCCTATAACACAGTTTGTAATAGCCACAGGCCTACATGCTTGTCGTATAGACTCTATCCATGCTATCCATACCTATCAACACCATCTTTATCTGATTACATTGTCTTGTCTTGTGTCTATGGAAATTTTTCTATCATGTCCATTATTTTTCACTTTTTTTCCTAACATGTCTCTTTGTAGTTAACATATTTATGGTGAGATTGTAGCTGGCTTTGCAAGATCAAAGAACCATGTCCTCTTCGTATTTTGGTGAAGCTTCTTTCACATCAGGTAAACCAGATTGAAGGACTACTTCATCTCTATCTTCGATATATTCTCTTCAATCTCTTTCTACTTTATCTCACACATGCTTTGACACATATGCTTTCTAAAGTGGGGGAAAATATTAAGGCATAAAATTACACCCTAGTGTGATTTCCCATAATGCCACCCTTACTTTAGCCTTATAAGTCCATAGTTCTAAATCTTGCCACCATAAGCCTTCATTCTCGTTGATACTTTTTCATTTTTTATCGATGAGGGAATTTTGACTAGGAAATTCTTGAGTCAGTGGATGTTGGGACATTACATTTCTTATCACTTACAAAATGTAACGCTCCCTGTGACCGCAAACCCGCTCGAAAAATGACTCTTTTTCCTCCAAACTTCTATTTTGAATATTTACTCTCATTTCATTCAACAAGAATCACATTCTACTCACTTCAATCTCATTCTTCAACTTCATTCTTTTTCTATCACTCTTCCATTCTCTTTACACCATTGTTCTTGTAGGTTTCAAGCTCTACATAACTCTTACACAATCTTCTTGTATTCTCGAAGCCCTCGTCCTTCCTCTTTAATTCTAAAAGCTTGTATTAGGGAGGGTAACTCTTTGTTATTTCATAGCATTATTGTCTTTATAGTTAGCATATTGACTATCTTTGTATTTCTATACGTCTTATCTATTACTTTCTTTATCATTATTTATGCATTATGGTCTATCTGGCTATTTGTGGTGGTGGAAACACCAAAGTGGGGGTTTGACTGAGGCAAGCCCTAAAAAGTAGCCCCAACATTTTCTCATTTTCATGTGTGTAGGATCTTTTTTGTGAGGATTTTGTGGGAGGCTAGACCTATCATGAGTTGTATATTTCTTCCTCCTACTTTTCATTTTTTTATAGTTAGTTTATTTGTCATTTCAAGTATTCTTTTTGTTGTACTTGTTTACTTTTCATGCATTTCTAGCACTCTGTTATTTTTTGTCAAATTGTCAGATTCTAGCATTTGGGTTGCTAGTAGGTCTCGAGTGTTTCTGGTTGCAGATTATACTCTATGTTCGTCTGAGATACCAATGCATCCTTGAGAAGACAGTGTGTCATGCTATCGTCCATCTCCCACACTGAAATCCTTTGGCCAAGAGTCTATCAGTCTATTTCTAGAGACCTTTATGGTCAGTTCACCTGATTTTTGAAGTTCTCCATCTTGGAAACCCAAAAACATAGTCTAGCTTTTCTTTCATCTCCCACCCTATCTTTTGAGTTTTGACATTGAGGTGACCAAGGGTGATTCACTCCCTTTCGACCCTATTTGTCTTAGGAATTGGGATTAGTGAATCCTCTCCTTCACAATCTCTCTTATAAATTGATGAGTGACTACTTAATAAAAATATAGTTGCAAAAGTAAGTGAGCAGAACAACATCACCCAAAAGAGCTTCCAAATTTTTGTTGGAGGTGTACCATGGAGTGATGTATTTGCATCAAATTATATGTGTATTTTTATTATTATTGATGTATTGTCATAGGTTTTATATATTTATAGGCTCATACACATAGGCAAGAATTTTTTTTTTATAACCTCTCAATAATTTTGTAATGAGCCAACAAAATACAAAAAAACTATTTGGTTTTAGCCTAAGTCTAGGAGGTTAGAGTAATTTTAGGAGTGGTTTTGATTTTCCCAAATAAAGGAGGAATAACCTTTCAATAATCTTGTAATAATCCATCAAATAAACTAAATCTAATTGTTTTTAGCCTAAGTATAGGAGGTCAAATTAATTTCAAGAGTGGTTTTGATTTGCTCAAATAAAGGAGGATTTGAACGAGAATTTTTTGGCTAGTTTTCTTTTGATGTATAAAATCAAGCCATGTGTTCAACATTTGAATAAGGGGATTTACTCATGTATAATCAAAAATATGTGTTTGTGCGATGAATAAAATTATCATTTAGCAATATCTATGCCATATTCTTTTTGTATCAAAGTTTAAAAACTAGTCTCAATAAAATGCTCATACCTTTCTCATTTCTCAACGAAACTGAGAAATTCAAAATGTTTTAGAAATATTGAAATGAGGAGAATGAAACACATAAATCATTTTGCATAATTTATTTTGATGAGCGAGAATTTATATGCACAAATATGACAAGTTTTGTAGAGCATGATACATAATATTTCATTTAAGAAGTCTACTGATGCAATTATCAATTAGAATTGATGTAGTAAGTTTTATGAATTAATATTTAATGTAGTTTGCATATTTAAAGACCTCTTTTGTAGATAATCCATTAACCCTAGTAAAGAAAAATCAATTTGGTATTGTTGGGAGTTAAAATTTATGTATGAGTAGCAAATTTTTCCTTACCCCTACACCATTATTGGTATCAGAGCAAGAAATAATTCATGTAAATTCAGGAGAATACTTTTTATGCTAAGAGATTATATTTAGAGCTCATGGAAGAGGACGAGGTGAAGGAAGACTAGCTGCAAATACATTTTTTTGGAAGAGATGAAGAATATTCAAGCATGGTGTAGATTTTAAACTAATGTGTTATAAACTTGGTACAACCTATGCAATTCATAGGTTTATCTTACTAAATAGTCTACTCAACATTGCAAAGAATATATTAAAATTTCAACCCAAAGTTTGTAATATTGTGATGGTGCATCATTGTATATGCCTTTAGAGACTCAAAACTACCTAAGCTATCCTATTCAAGTTATTCTACTTGTTGGAAATTCATAGAATTACAGAATAGTAAAAGATAAACCAAAACTAGTGGCTATGGGTAGCTACAGCTTAGACTGTAACTGAACTGTTACTAATAAAACATTGCTATATCAACTCAAAACCAATAAAAGCTAATGAATCAAATAATTTAACCTCTAGAGTACTAATGGTTAACTATTATATGCATGATTGTGAACATTCATTAACAATAAGAAAAGTATGAGATTCTAGCTTAACTTGCATAAAGTTCATGAAACGGGAAACAACCATTAAACAAAAATAAATATCTAAAAAATAAAGTGAAGAACAATTACCTTGAGTGGCCTACTCAAGTGGTTGTTCTCACTTTACCTAAAACCAAATCTAACTAGCATATTTTATGCATCCATTGAAATTGACTTCATTCATTGCATATCATGAAAGATTTACACAAGATCTTCTCATAGATTGTATTCAATCATTCTAAATATCCATAATGTCTTGAAATTGAAAATAACTGATAATAAGAAAACTAAAAAAACCAAATAACTTATCTATGGATTGAACCATCAGCTATATACAAGCTAAGGGAATCTTATTCAAAGCAACAACTAACCATAATCATTAACTTTCACTCATAAATATCTGAGCATATAGTTAAGATTGAATTGTTCAACCCATAACTGAAAAGAAGAATCCTAATAAGACAAACTCTGTAAAATAGAATTGCATGTAAACACACAAATATTTGTCAAAATCCTATCAATAAAGGAATACTTTTGCTTCAACGCTTATTAACTGGTCATTAAGATGCACATTCAACCTCCATTAGGTGCCTTTAATGAGTAATCATAGCATTCAGCTTAATCTGGAACTCCCCTATTTTTTTGTCCCAGTCATACTTTTGTTGTGGGCTCATCTTGCAATGGCTACATGCTACCCTCTTTGGCTACAAAATGGTTAATTTACAAAGCATGTACACAAGTCTAACTATCATAATTAAAACATAGAATTACATTCAGATTTCATGCATATCTACATATGAACCATGCAATACTCATTATATCATAACCATATTTCCATCATTATATTTTAGGTCCAAGTCTATATAATAAGTATGAAAAGGTAGTATAATATTGGAGTCTTGTGTGGGAAATATATCTAAAAGTGTATAAAATCATATATGAAAGCAACAAAAAATGAGCTTATAGCTAGACCCATCACTCCCCCCAACTAGCCTTTTTCTTGTCCCCAAGCAAAACACTAGGGGTATTGGTTGTACTATAAGGTAATCTACCTCAGGTCCATAACAACATTAACTCCCTGGATTTGTTTCAAATAAAAACCTTTGTACTTTGAAAGCTGACTCATTCTGATATGCCCAATTCTCTCACATTCTTCAACCTTCTTCCCAATCTACTGTGGAATTGGATAGAGCAACATAGGTGGGTGAAATGTAAGTGGCACCTAGTAGATTCCTCTATCAATTCCATTTGTTATGTACCTATGTACCCTTTGAAGCATGGTTGTAAAATTATACATTAAGTGAGATTCTTTCTTCTATAATTTAGGAGTTAGGCTATTCCATTTTTTCTATACATGTTTGTATCACTATTGTCCTAGACCAACAACTAACATCTGCATTCTTTCATAATTTTCCTTCTCGAGTTTCATGATTTTCTTGCCCACACCCTTATGATCAATGAGCTTTAGCCATTCATCAATCACTGCATCAGGGTTTTTATCCTCTCTCCTTATGGGAAGTGCAATTGATTTATTTTTCTCCTCATACTCTTCCATTATCTCATCCCCGAGTTGCTCATTTCTAAAATAGGATGCAAGTGCTCTTATTTGAAGATCCCCTTTAAAAATTAGAGGTTTCCATTCTATTTCATCTGGCACTACATAATTGTGTAAGTAATACTCACACAACTAATCTTGTTCTTCTAGTGTAGAAGTAGAAAAAGTATGAAGAAACTCATAAGTTCTACTCATGCCAGTAGACTATTTACTAATTAACTTGCTAAACTAAAAAACATAAAAATATTTCCTATAAAAACAATGCATGCATACTTGGTGGAGGTCTACGTTTGATGATTTGTGTAGCTTTGTCTGATATTTCCTCCAACCTAACTTTTGATCTACTTAGTTCTATATCTCTCTTTTCAATTATTTAATCAAGATTTCCTTTTCTTTCTTCCATTTCTCCTTTTCATGTGCAAGTTCAACAGTCACTCTCTAGAGTTGATGTCCAAGTGACAAGGTGGTATGGTAATTAGGAGTTTTTATGGAGGGAGATTTTTGATTTGGCACTGTAGTTCTTTATCTCCGGTCTTAGTTATGGCTAGTTGTGCCAACAAATCAAGTTTAGTGTTATGGCCATACAACTACAATTTCTCCTCCATTTCCTACATTTTTTCTTCTCTCTCCTTATCCTTTTGTTCATAACTTTGTACTAATTCCTCAACATGTTTGATCCTATCTAAATCCTCTTTGAGATCTTTTCTTACATCTCTTTCTTCTATGTAGATCTCCTATGTATCCATAAATTGTTCATTACATCCCTCTTCATAGTCTCCATTAATGGGACTATCTAGGGTTTAGTTTTGTAATTTCTTAGCAGTAAATACGTCATCTGGTTATGAATCAAAGTTAGTTAACACATAACTTCTCCTTTTTATATGTATATTTTCATTACTAGGGGCATCCCCTTTTGCTTCAGAGTTTGTTTCCACTAATGTGACATCTTCCTGCTGTTGTTCTCTATTCTTTTCTTCTTCTTCAAATTTTTCTATATTTTCTCCCATGGCACCTTGTCTTCTTGATCTACTTGAACATCTAGGTGTCAGTATTTATATCTCAACTTTCTTCTTTTCCTTTTGAACACCCTTCTTCTTTGGAGCATCCTCTTTCTTCTTTTGAGTATCCCTCTTTTTCTTTGGAGTATCCTTCATTATTTATGGTTTAGAGGGTGTAGAAGAGGTGGATGCACTGCTCCTCTTACTTTTGGATCTTTGTGCTTGAAGAAGATGGTATTTCCTCAATTATAAGTGACCTAGACTCTGGTTCATTAGGTTCCCCATTCTCACCTTGGCTACAAGTAGGTGAAGCCATATGTGAGATATGAGGGTTTTCTCCTCAGGTTCATTTTGAGGTTCTACATTCCCAAGTACATTGGGTGCATCCAAAAAACTATTAATATCTATACAATCCTTAAAATCCTCCCAATTCACTTGTCGGTATTGAATCCTTAAACTTCTCTTTATCAGAAAAGCAATTAAAAAGTGATGAGATAGAGAGGTGTCACTTTGTTTTCTTTGGTATTTTGATGCCATATGTTTTTAAAAATTGTAAAGAAAGTTTGGTACATTTACTAATTTATTGTGTCTAAGGTGACTGAGTAATTTGAAATGAACTACATATAAGAAAAGAACATAGAACAACAGCAGGAAGATGTAGGAAGCAAAATTTTCCCATAACCAAGGAAGAGAGAGTCTCTTTGTACCTTGTGATGATGATTCTAATTCTTTTCCTTGTATATAGAATTCTTCTCATTGTACATAGAATTCTTCCCTAGCTACAACTACATTAGCACATACCAAAAACTTTTCACCAATCCTTGGTAACCCAGTGACTTGTGCAATGGCGGTCTCAGATGCATCTACTGATATTCCCTTCACCATGGCTTCATCATATTCAAGCATAGATGAAAACCTTATTGTCATATCATCATTGAATTCTATTAACTTCAAGAAATAATCAAGCCAGCCAACCCTGTTAAAAATGGGTAGAACCATTGCATCCTCTAGAATTTGTTTATGAGTTGCTAGCTCCCTTCTTATGACATCGCCTCCCATTTTGGCTCACTTCTCTACTCAATGTGTTCAATTCAGATTTGGAAATTCAACTCAACCTACTTCTACCACCTTCAAAACCCTTTTCCTTCCTTCTGTTTTCTCATAAACATGTACTACCATACTAGATTGCAACTTTGCTTCTCAATACTAGCTTAATTTGAGCTCATGAATAGGTTCTAAGTTTGAGTATGGTTCGGACTAAGCTCAAGTTCTTAGGGTTGAAATTTAGGAATTGGAAATGGCAACAAATATGAGATGTAATTAGGAGGATTTTGCATGATTTTAATCCATTGAATTTGATTTAGGTGGTGATTTCAAAAAGATTGACGAAAAGACTAACTAAGTTGTACCCTCCCCACAACTTAATTGGTGAAGTGACCTCACTTCACGTTTTCTATTTGGAGGTGGTGAAAATATGTAATAATGGAAATTAAGATATGAATAGTTTGCATGCATGAATTAATACAAAAGACATAATGAAAGTTTAAAGAAGGATATATTAATCATGATAGCATACCTAAGTATTGGCCAAAAGAGATAACTATGCATTGCACATGTAAACTAAAAAGAATGTATCTAATTTTTGTTTTTAGACAAAAAATAACTACAAGTTAATGAATTGTGGGGTGGCAGGTGCAATTAATGGGATGGGTATTATGAATATGAGTTGGCGATGTGACAACTCAAATATTTTTATATGTGAATTGGCAGCAAAAGAATCATGCTGCGGGTATTTATTGTGAAATGATGGATATTACCTATGGGTATTATGAAATGAATGTGTGTGAACTTGTATTCAATATGGCACCAACTAATTTGATTTTTTCTTTTCTACTACTAGACAATGCTACGGGTACCTGTAGTGTCAGGGCCTATTCTGAATGTTGATAGCTATTAAGCTACAGGTTCCTATGACATTATCACCCTCTATGAATGTTTAAAAATAGGTCCTTTGAAGATATTTTGAATATAATTATAATGTGTAGTATGTTCTTGTGAGAGAAAATGAGAAATTAATCTCGAGTGAGCTCAAGGATTGAGTTGTGAAGCTCAATCTTTGGGTCACCAAAAGTGCTTGGTATGTCATTTGTTACTGAAACTTCACTCTGTGTGTCAGATTTTGTATTCGGTTCACTACAAGCACCATATTGTTGAAATAGGGAGAATATGAAATCATCCTTTTGTAATAGCTTCTTATATAGCTTCAATCCGTGGTCATTTACAAGAAGTGAAAATCTGACCGCATCTATTGTGTGCAGCTTAACTGCCCCATTGGGATAAACTTGATTGATTTCATAAGGACCCAACCACCTAGATTGGAACTTCCTCTTGAAGTCTTTATACCTTGAATCGTATAATAGTTCCCCAACCCCTATGGTGAACTTTGTTTTGATGCACTAATCATGCCACTTCATCCTCTATTATTATATTACCTTGGTGTGATGGATTGCTTCCACCCTTATTTCATCCAATCCATTTACACTATGTAGCCTTTCCTTTTGAGCTTTTGTTAAGTCCATTTCTAGTTCTACTTTTGTCCTCAGTGTTTTATATTCAAACTCAATAGGAAGGACTATTGTCTTACCATATACTAACTCATAAGCTGTAAAACCAATGGTAGTTTTCCAAGTTGTTTTGTATGCCCATAATGCCTCAGGTAACCTTGCAACCCAATCTTTCCTATGTAGATGCACTATCTTGGTGAGAATACTTTCAATCTCCCTATTAGTGACTTCCACTTGACCATTATCCTGAGGGTGGTAAGGTGTTGATTTCTTGTGTATAATTTGATATTTTTCAACAAGTTTGGTGATGAGGTCAAAAGTAAACTATGGACCTTGATCAATGACTATTTCTCTAGGTACTCCATACCTAGTAAATATATCCTCAATAATAATTTAGCCACATTTCCATCTCTGGAAAACTATAAGGCCTTTACTTCTACCCACATAGTCAAGTAATCAGTGCAAAAAAGAATGTATTCCTTATTGTTTGATATAGGTGATATTAGTCCAATAAAGTATAAACCCCATTTTTCAAAAGGTGCTAATGTTAACTGAGGCTATAATGGAATTTCATAACTCTTTGTTGGTCTTCACATCCTTTGGCACCTATCACAGCTCCTGGTGTATTTAACAACATCTTTGTGCAAAGTTGGCCAATAATAGCCAGTTGCAAAGATCTTAAAGGCTATTCTCTTTGTTACAAAATGACCTCCACATGGCTCATCACAGCAAGCCTTCATGATATCAAAGATCTCATCTTCCCTTATGCACCTTCTCATAATGTTGTCAGGGCAAGTGTAAAATAAATATCTCTATACCCAAGAGTGTGGAAAAAATTATGTACCAGTTATCTCTTTTCCCTTGGAGAAAAGTGTGCCCTGTTACCAAATAATTGGAAATATCAACATACCAAGGTATACAAACATTTAGATAAAATAAATGTTCATCCAAAAATGAATCATCCACCACTCCTTCAGTTGATTGTTTTGGTAATCTTGACAAAAACAATGCCACTACATTTGCCTTACCAGGTTTGTCCACTATGGTAATGTCAAATTATTGTAGAAGAAGCAGCCATCTTACCAATCTACCTCCAACTACTAGTTTGTTCATCGGGTATCTAATTGTTGTATGGTTTGTATGGATAAAGAATGAATAACCTATAATATAGTGTTTGAATTTATTTAGAGAATACACCACTACAAGAATCTCCTTTTTTGTAACAGTATAGTTCAATTATGCTCATTTAAGATTCTTGTTGATGTACTAATTGCATACTCTTTATTACCTTCTTTTTGACCCAGAATTTCTCCAATAGAAAAATCTGAAGCATCTGTATGTATATGAAAAGGTAATCTCTAATTAGGTCCTCTCAAAATAGGTTCTAGAGTCAAGGCTTTCTTTAGCTCTTTAAAACAATGTTGACACTCTGATGTCCATTCAAATTCAATGTCCTTACTCAAAAAAACAAATAATCGTACAACAATCTTACTAAAATCTTTAATAAATTGCATGTAGTAGTTTGCATGACCAAGGAAACTTCTTATATCTCTTTGTTTTTGAGGAGCAGGTAATGTAGATATATTTCTATTTTGTGTGGATCAACCTAAGTCCCTGCATTGGATATAAAATATCCTAAAATAATTCCTTGTGTCATCATCATAGAATACTTTTTATTGCTAAGTGATAGGTTGTGCTCTTTACATATTTTCAATACCTTTTCTAGATTATTAAGAGCTTCCTCATAGGTTTCACCATATGTAGTGAAATCATCCATATATATCTCTATACAGTCATGTGCATAGTCATAAAATATGTTGAGTACTGCCCTTAAAGGTAGATGGAGCGTTGCATAAGCCAAAGAGAAGAATAGAGTAGGCATAAGTCCCCAAGTACGTGTGAATGTAGTTTTGTCCTTATCTTCTAGAGTAAATTTTATCTGATTGTAGCCACTGAAAGCATCTAAGAATGAAAAGTACTTCTTCCCAGCTAAACAATCAAGCACTTGATCTATGAAGGGAAATGAAAAAATTTCTTTCCTAGTGGTTGTATTCAATTCCCTATAATCTACACAAGCTCTTCATTTTCCAACTTTCTTAGAAATAATTACCAAAGGTGAGATCCATTCAATGTCGAATATGGGACAGATAAAACCTGCATCAAGAATATTTTGAAGTTTAGCCTTCACTATATCCTTTAAAGTAGGTTTCATACATCTTTGAGGCTACCTAATGGGTCTATAACCATAATTGATATAAATCCTATGCATACATAAATCTGGATCAATTCCTTCCATATCATGGTAATCACATGCATATGCTACTGAGTGTTCCTCTAGGACAGTGTGTAACAAATTTTGTTGTTCTTCAATCAAGGCATTGTTTATATTCATCATTTTTCTTAGCATGACTTCTAATTCCTTGGACGATTCTTGCACAGATGAGAGTTCAAGGCTTAGAATAATTGGTACACACTATTGCGGTAGTAAGGAATGAAATATCTCGGATATCTCTTTTGAGGAATTGGTAGGTAGATTACTTTGCAAGGGGTCTTGTAGGCATGTGAGACAGTCATGTTATTGCGAGATCCTATTGCATTCATTCTTAATTATATGAGAAATAAGCTCATCTTCATCTTGTTCATCTAACAAAGAGTTGTGTTCTATGGTCATCAATGTCTACAGAGATTAGTTATCTTCCTCATCCAAAGTGGGCCAAATAGTTTTCTCAATATCAGTATAAGGTTGTGCTAGAGGATAGAGCACCAACTTATGGGTGACTGTCCCATTAGATATTATCATATTTCTAGACCTACAACCTACAAATGCATCGATTGTAGCTAAACAAGGTCTGCCTAGGATGAGTGGGTAACCTACAAGATTAAGCTTTGGTTGTAAAACTATAAAATCAATAGGATATTCCCAAGAATCCAATGCAATAACTATGTCTTCAATAATTCCTCCAGGCTTGATCTTTGACCTATCAGCTAGCTATAGAACAGTTTTTTAGAGAAGGGGAACTCGCTACTCACGAGTTCTCTTCATTCAGAGAGCCTCATAGGGCAAACTTCCCTAAACTACCTCAATGGATAGTGGCAAGAGTTCTAGAATCAAAAAGAGCAGGTCACAAAGATTCTCTAGACAAACCGACAAGCTCTCAGCCAAAGGACGACAGCATAGAACACAAATGACAGTGCGGTGCGGTGGTGTCCCAAAGGTACACTGAAGTCTTGTATGGACCAGAGAGTGGGTTTATCTCATAAAATAGTTGAGTGACTGCTTCTACTCTAATTATTGAGAACTTCTAGAAAATGATAGAGTAACAGAATGTGATAAGGTTGAAATAGATTGAAATAGAAGTGATAAAGATAAGGAGAAGAAGGGAAAGGAAATGCTTACAACCGTGTGAATGATGATGAAGCCTCCATCTTGTGAATGTCTTCAATACCTACACATAGAGAGAGAGAGAGAGAGAGAGAGTTTTGGGGTTGTATAGGGTTTTGCCTCAGTCAAACCCCCATTTTGGTGTTCCCACCTCCACGGATAGACAGATAGATAGAGAGAAATGTAGGAAATGAAGTAAAGTACATAAAAGCACTACAAAATAGTGTTATGCTACTCAACCAAATAATAGAGGAGAGGATTGAAAGAAACCACCTCCACCCAAAGTGCTCAAGGCTAGTGGGGGAGAAAATTGAAGGGAAAAACGAGATGGATCTAATGACCCAATAGTGCAGAATACATTCCCTTAACACTAATACAATAGAGGAGAAGAGCATAAACAGGTTCTAATAGCTTCTAAAACTACTTTAGATTAATACAACCAGTAAAATAGATAACAGAATCCAGCATTCACGTATTGACACAAGATATACATGGGAAGTTTCAGGTAAAAAACCCACCACACAAAGTCAAGACAATTGTATTACAGTAATAAAAGAAATTACATACAATGTTTAATCTTCTCTAATCAGCTCATAGTAGCTCTTACAGTTCTATCTCACTATTACAATGTTATCTCTAACATACAGTTCAAAATCTTGACATATGCAATATTGTACTCGACTTACTAAGTCATATGTTGCATTCAATGTCATCAACCAATCGCCAACCATCAGGTTCATGAATCTCTCATCCAATCACGCAACCGATCTGCCCATGTTGATCTCCCTGCATCGAGCCACCCAGGAATTAATGCCACCACCCAAATCGGGTCATGTTCGCCAGCCTAAGTCAGCCTGTAATTACTGCTTTTAGTGTATTGGCTTTTGGCCAATCAACAATTTGTCAACCTGCCACACGTCCACCAACTATTCACTGATCGCATTTGACTCTGAGTCCAATTCGGTCAAAACCAGGTCTGAGCTCATCCGAGCTCTCTAAGACTCTACCACTCCACCGTCGAGCTGACTCCACCCATCTGTGGTAATGCGGTGAGCTCTATCGAGCTCACCCAAGCTTCCCCATGCTACCACCGATTCCAACCGACCCATTCGCGGTGTGGTGGTTTGGCCATCTAAACTCGTCTTAACTTGCCCGCGCTACCGCAGCTCCATCCAAGTTGAACCGCGGTAATGTGGTGAGCTCTTCTGAGCTCACCCTTCGACTCCACCGAGCTCACCGAAGATACCCTACGCTACCGCCGAGTCCAATCGGCCCATCCATGGTAAGGTGGAATGCATCACCAAGCTCGCCCCTATCACAGCACCGTGCTACCACTGCCCGATTAGAGAAGACCCATGGTGTGGCGGTGACCGCTAAGAATAACCGTTAGCGGTCAAACCGTACTACCATGGGGGTCGTCAGGCCACCCCACGGTAGGGCGGTAACCGCCAAATGAATCGCAGGTGGTCTCACCACGGTGAGTGGACCCACCACCCACGGTATGGCAATAACTGCCAGGGTGACCGCATGAGGTCTCACCGCCACCACCGTGGTGAGACAACTCAATGCACGTGGTAAGGAGGTGACCACCAAGATTGTCACCGTGGAACCGCCAAGGAATGAAGGCACAATCACGATAAAGCGGTAAGGACAGAAAGGAGCCAGGCGTGGTAAGGCGGTAAAGGTTGAAACATCCAATTTTCACTAAGTCCAAAAATAGAGGTACAAACTGGAAGTTGAGACACAAAATTCTCAACAAGCTCCCACTTGGGAAGACTTCCAGCTTCCTCATGACTTCAAAAAATTATTGTTTGTCATAGGCCCCAAGGCCCGTCGATTTTTTGCACCATCTGAACTTGTCTATGCTCATAGGCTTTGTCAAAGCATTTGAAACATTCTTTAAGGTGTCGACCTTTTCAAGACAGACTCTTCCATCTTCCACCATGTCCCTCACGAAGTGAAACTGCACATCAATGTGCTTCGTCTTGGTATGGAAGGTTGGGTTCTTTGCCAAACAAATGGCACTCTAATTGTCACAATAAATAGTGATCTACCCTGCATTAAAACCAATGTCTGAACACAAACACCTCAACTAGACAGCTTCCTTGTAGGCATGAGTTTCAGCCATGTACTCTGCCTCTATCGTGGATAAAGCAACCACAACCTTTCGCTTGCTCATCCAACTGATTGCTCCACCATTGAGCATGAATGTGTATCCACTGGTGGATCACTTGCTGTCAATGTCCCCTGCCCAATCATAATCAACATATCCCTGAATGCTGAGTGTTCTTTGTGATGCAACCAAACTACCATGGTAACATAAAGCATAATCTGAAGTCCCCTTCAAATACCTAAACACCCTCTTCACAGCATTCCAATGTGATCTTCCCAAATTTTCCATGAAACGGCTTAGAACTCCCATTGCTTGGGCAATGTCTGGTCTTGTACAGACCATGGCATACATCAAACTACCAACAACACTTTCATATGGCACACTGGTCATGTCCTCCATCTCAGTAGCAGACTTCGGACAGTCTTCAACAAATAGTTTTGTTCCCTGCATGGCTGGAACAACTAGCTACTTGCAGTTAGTCATAACAAACCTCTCCAGAACGTTGTTCACATACTTACTCTGACTTACCCAAAGCTTTCTACTTGTTCTATCCTGGTTATCTCCATTCCAAGAATGTACCTTGCTGCACCAAGATCCTTCATTTTGAACTTTGCAGACAACTGAGATTTAAGATAAGAAATCATAGTCTTGCTATTTCCTATGAATAACATATCATCCACGTACAGTGTAATAACAAGCACATGATCATTTTAAGACTTATGATAAACACAATGATCAGATTTTAATCTTACAAATCCCATAAATAAGACAAATGTGTCAAATTTCTAGTACCACATTCTAGGAGATTGCTTCAAACCATACAAAGATTTATTTAACATACAGAACAAATTTTGTTAACCTTTCACAATGAAATGCTCAGGCTGGGACATATAGATTTCTTCTTCCAGCTCACCATGGAGAAACGTTGTCTTCACTCGCATTTGTTCAATTTCAAAATCATACACAGCTACCAATGACAACAGAAATCTGATAGATGTCAGCTTTGCTATAGAGGAAAAATTCTCTCCATAATCAATTCCCTTAAATTTGGGAAAATCCCTTTGCAACCAGTCATGCCTTATACTTCTCAACACTTCCATCAAGGCCTATCTTCTTTTAGAATATCTACTTACAGCCAACAGGCTTTCACCCTTTAGGCAGTGGTACCAAATCCCAGGTTTAATTCTTTTTCAATGAATCCATCTCTTCATTCATGGCTTCTAGCCAAGAATTCCAATCAGACATGTTGATTGCTTATTTTATAGTCCTAGGCTCATCAATGCTATTAATTAAGGCATAGGCACTATTTGAATTTAACATAGAGAAACCATACCTTTCAGGTTGCCTTTTTCTCATGTAGACCTTCTTACAGGCTGAGGTTGTGGTTCTTCAGCATCAGAACTTCCAGAGCTGCTTGAACTCTCCTCAATCTAAGGTACACCATGCAGCTCTTCCCTTTCTGGAGTTTGGGGAATCTCAACTGCATCCTTCTTCTTGTCACTCTGATCTGTCTCAAGCTGTCAATCACTTACTGAAGGTTTCAGCTCACGAAATATCACGCCTTTGTTGTATAGAACCTTCTCAATAATAGGGTTTCAAAGCTTGTATCCCTTCACACCAACTCCATAGCTGATGAGAATACATTTGACAGCCTTGTTATCCAATTTTGATCTCTTTTCATTTGGCACATAAACATATGTCTCACAGCCAAAGACACAGACATGCCTCAGAGAGGGCTTCTTACCAGACCATGCTTCTAAAGGTGTCTTATCAACAAGAGCAGAGCAAGGAGATTGATTTAGTAGATAACATGTTGTAGCCACAGCCTTAGCCCAGAACTTTTGCTCCAGACCAGCACCACTCAGCATACTCCTTGCCTTTTCCATCAGCGTCCTGTTTAGCCTTTCAGTAACTCCATTCTGTTGTGGAGTGTAAGGCGTTGTCTTATGCCTTTTAATTCCATGATCAGTGCAATGCCTTTCAAAATCTGCAGAACAAAACTCACCGCCATTGTCTGTCCTCAAATATTTAATTTTCCTTCCAGTTTGATTCTCTACCAAAGATTTAAATTCTTTAAACCGATTGAATACTTCTGATTTACTTTTAAGAAAGTATACAAATGCCCTTCTCGAACAGTCATCAATAAAAGAAACATAATATCTAGACTTCGATAATGAAGGAATATTAACTGGACCAAACACATTTGAATGAATATAATCCAGTATACCAGAAGATTTATGAGGACTAGAATAAAAAGAAACGAGGTGTTGTTTTCCATAGATACAATGTTCACAAAAATTGAACTCAAGGTTACAATCATCAAGCCCTTCTACAATATTTTTATTCTTCAAGGTTTTTAAACTTTTCTCACCTATGTGTCCAAGTCTATGATGCCACAACATAGTCTTCTCAGCTAGGAGTTTTACCTCCAAAGCATTTGTAGAAAGAGAAGTGTCTTCATCTTTCTCTATAGGTGTAACATTGCTTGAATTTACAAAGGCACTGTTACAAAGAATAAGATGTGCATCCAATTTGTACAGAGTGCCAGTACAAACACCCTTAGCTAGCACCATTGTACCTCTAGCCATTTTACATCCCTTACTTGAGAAAGAAACTTCTACACTACCATCATTTAACTTACTAACAGAAAGAAGATTTCGAGCCAGACCTGGTATATGCAGTACGCCACCAATACCTTTGACTCTCCCGTCAGGAAACTGAATTCTGACTCTTCCTCTACCAACAATCTCCAGCATTGAATCACTTGCCAAGTACACCTTTCCACCGTCATACTTCTCATATTTAGAGAACCATTCTCTATTGGATGTCATGTGAAAAGATGCACATGAGTCAACCAACCAGACATCATCTGATGCCTGAGTTGTCAAGGCTACTGCAATATAGGCGTCTGCATCACTTTGAGAAGATTCATTTTCAGAAGCATTCTTCTTCTTCTTCTCCTTGCAGTCCTTCCGAATATGACCAGGTTGCCCACAATTCCAGCATCTCACCTTGAATTTTTTACCAAGAGACTTTGATCTCCTTGCAGATTTGGATTTCAACTTCTTTTCTTTCTTCTTGCCTTTCTCCTTTGACACCTCAAATAGCAAGAGCCTCTTTGGTCATCTCAAAAGACTTCCTTCGCATTTCTTCAGACAAGAGCGAAGCAACCACGTCATCCATCTTGAATGCAGTGGTTGTGCTTCCAATAGCCATCACCAAATGATCCCAACTGTCAGGTAATGAACACAACGGGAGCATGCAATGATCCTCCTCCTTAGTCTTTACACCTACAAATGCCAGCTGAGTAACACTCATATTAAACAAGTTCAGATGGTCTGCAACAGATGCACCTTCTTCCATTTTCAAGGAGTACAACTTCTTCCTCAGGAATAACTTAATTACCAGATACTTTCCCTGATAAATATCACCAAGCTTCTTCCATAATGAAGCTATAGACTGCTCCTCATGGACGTTCAGGAGCACAGAATCGGCCAGACTCAGTCTTATCAAACCTCTTGCTTTTCTATCAACAAGATCCCAAGCCTCTTGCATCGTACTTTGTGGCTTTGTTCTAGACACTGCTCACTAGAGGTCTCTATCCACCAGCAAGTCTTCCATTTTGAGTTTCCATAACTCAAAGTTGTTGGCATTAAACTTTTCAATATCTACTCTACCTGATGTACTTGCCATCTCAAACAGAAACAAGTTTTAACAATGCAAGACTCCCACTGAAATAGTATTAGCACAAAAAAATGAGCTTTCTCTCATGGATAACACAATGGGCCAAGCTCTGATACCACTTGAAGGGAAAAATGGGATGGATCTAATGACCCAATAGTGCAGAATACATTCCCTTAACACTAATACAATAGAGGAGAAGAGCATAAACAAGTTCTAATAGCTTCTAAAACTACTTGAGATTAATACAACCAGTAAAATAGATAACAGAATTCAGCATTCATAGATTGACACAAGATATACATGAGAAAACCTATTCACGTAAAAAAACCCACCACACATAGTCAATACAATTGTATTACAGTAATAAAAGCAATTACATACAATGTTTAGTCTTCTCTGATCAGCTCATAGCAGCTCTTACAATTCTATCTCACTGTTACAATGTTATCTCTAACATACAGTTCAAAATCTTGACATATGCAATATTGTACTCGACTTACTAAGTCATACGTTGCATTTAATGTCATCAACCAATCACCGACCATCAGGTTCATGAATATCTCATCCAATCACGCAACCAATCTGCCCATGTTGATCTCCCTGCATCGAGCCACCTAGGCATTAATGCCACCATCCAAATCGGGTCATGTTCGCCAGCCTAAGTCAGCCTGCAATTACTGCTTTTACCGTTTTGGCTTTTGCCCAATCAACAAGCTATCAACCTGCGACGCGTCCACCAACTATTCGCTAATCACATTTGACTTCGATTCCAACTCGATCAAAACCAGGTCTGAGCTCTCTAAGACTCTGTCGCTCCACCGTTGAGGTGACTCCACCCATCCATGGTAATGCGGTGAGCTCTGCCGAGCTCACCCAAGCTTCCCCATGCTACTGCTGAGTCCAACCGACCCGTTCGCGGAGTGGCAATTTGTCCATCCGAGCTCATCCTTAACTTGCCCGCGCTACCGTAGCTCCATCCGAGTTGACCCGCGGTAATGCGGTGAGCTCGTCTGAGCTCACCCTTTGACTCCACTAAGCTCACCGAAGATACCCCGTGTTACCATCAAGTCCAACCGACCCATCCATGGTAAGGTGGTATGCATCACCAAGCTCGCCCCTTTGATAGCACTGAGCTACCGCTGCCCGATTAGAGAAGACCCACAGTGTGGCGGTGACCGCTGAGAATAACCGTTAGCGGTCAAACCATGCTACCGTGGGGGCCATTAGGCCACCCCACGATAGGGTGGTAACCGCCAGATAGACCGCAAGCAGTCTCACTGCGGTCACCGTGGTGAGTGGACCCACTGCCCGCAATATGGTGGTAACTGTCAGGGCGACCGTAGGAGATCTCACCGCCACCACCGTGGTGAGACAACTCACCACGTGCGGTAAGGTGGTGACTACCAAGACTGTCACCATGGAACCGCCAAGGAATGAAGGCACAGCCGTGGTAAAGCAGTAAGGACAGAAAGGAGCCAGGCGCAGTAAGGCGGTAAAGGTTGAAACATGCAATTTTTGCCAAGTCCAAAAATAGAGGTGAAACTGGAAGTTGAGACACAAAATTATCAAAATAAAATGAGAGGAACTCAAGCCTCTGCTGCAATGGTGTTTTGTTCCACACTTGCTCTATTGAAGTGATGGAGTGTTGATGTTGCTGCTGTGAAGTGTAAAGTGTTGTAAAGAGATGGTGAGGAAGTTGCTTGGAGCTTGTGAAGAGATTGTAGAATGCTAAGGAGACTGCTTAGAGTCTATGAAGGATGAAATAAAAAGGATGGAGAGGTCCAAAGACGCAAAATGGAAGTCGAAATAGTGAATATGAAGAAGGAAGATGAAGAAATGGCCATATTCTGGCCGGTCGGCCGAAGAGGGTGTTAAAAGTAGACTCCCAATGGGAATTGTAACGCCTCTACAGGCTCTGAACGAGGGAATCTATCAGGGATGTAAGTGCGCCACATGGACATCTGTGCGCCACGTGGGCGTCCTCGACAATTTCTCTTCTACCGACACACAAAATAGATGCCAAGTGGAATGAAGGCAGCGGGCTTAGGTGGAATTAAGCCTCCGCCTTTGGTTTTCTAAGGTGAGGGAACGTAAAAGGGGGATTTTCCCAAGGGGTGCAAATTCTCTCCTATACATTTTTCCCCCACTTTAGCGAGCACAAATACTAATGAGTGCTTCAGTAAAGTAGATTGAAGAGGTAGCAAAGTTAGAAATGTATACCTGAACCATCAAGGAAGTAGACCACGATCTGGTGAGCCCGAGAGTGTAGGGTCAAAAGAGGACTTCATAGTTCCCCAGAACTATGAAGCTGAAGAAAGAGCATATACTTAGGATGAAGAAGACGTAGATCTTTGATCCGATATATATGATTGAGAAGAGAAAGATAGAAAGACATAGCATAACTAAAATGGACAAAGCACGTGGTGAAAGCAAAACCTTCTTTGGAGTAGAACCCGCATCACACAATAAACAAGGCGTATGGTGAAAGCAAAAACCTGCTTCGAAGTAGAACCCGCACCACACAGTAGGAGTGATAAAAGCAAACCTCGCTCGAGGAGGAGAACCCATATCACAGAGTAAAATTGATAAAAGAAAAACTCGCTTTAGAGTAGAGCCCATATCATAGAATAAAAGTGATAAAAGAAAAACCCACTTCAAAGTAGAGCCTGTATCACAGAGTAAAAGTGATAAAAGCAAAACCCGCTTCAAAGTAGAGCCTGTATCACAGAATGTAGGATCTCTATAGGTTCTCGGTCCTATAGAGTAGGTAAGCAGACAGTCACGCAAACCATCGTCAATTTGGAATAATTTCAAAGGGGTCACTCGGGAACCCTTCAAAAGGAAGAGGGGTCTACTCAAGGGACGCGTTATTTGAAGAGTAAGGTCTAGTTGGGTTGCTCCCAAGCTAGATGTAAGGATGTGAAGTAAGTCTATTCAAGTTGTCCCGAAGCTAGACGCCATGGAATTCATTCAAGAGAAAAAGATTTCAAAGGGGGTCCCTCGGGAACCCTTCAAAAGGAAGAGGGTTCTCTCAAGGGACGCTTCGTTCGAAATTCATAGAGAAGAAAAGGGGGTTCTTTAGAAGGATGCACATCCCTAGAATAAGTTATCACTACCCCCAATGCACAAGGGAGGAGAACCATGCAAGATACTTAGAACAGGATAGAGGTAAACCTTGATATCACTTATCATGCGAAGAAAAGGCAGGTGCATTAGCAAGCACCTGAATCACAAAGTTGTTGTATTTTATCTTTCAAGGCCTTAAATTAGCTAGTGGAATGGCTCGGCACTTGATGGTATGCACAGAAAGAATGTTTTGCTTTATGATTTTTATTGCGTGTATGAGGAGGAAGAGTGATTAAGTGGGATTTTAGAAGCCGCAACAAAATGCACTCTTGCTCAGACAAAGAATGAGGAGTGGGAAGCAACCCTTTCTCTTGCGGAGAAAAGTTTGACTGCTCACAAGAATAATATACGAAGATGGAGGAAAAAGGAGGAGGGACCAATATGAGAGAATGAGGTTGAGTGGACATCGTGTTAATATTCAACCGTTGTTTCTACTCAGATTGTTTATTCGGGCAACCAAACCCTAGATTATGCTTGCGAGGTGTGAATTCTACAAGGACCTAAATTCTTTGTTCATTACGCCCACAAATTTTACACTCATGGCCATACTTAGAGATGAGATTAAATTTGGGGCCATAATGTGTTTGCAAATCATGGGAAGAGGGGGTCTCCATAGAGAGTGTTATTTCAGCAAGGGGGATCACACTATTCTATGGGATCACCATCAACCTTCTTGATAGGACTGTCAGCATTATCCTCTTTAGCAGAAGCATAATCGTCTTCCTCAAAAGGAGGTCAACACTAAGAACGTTACAGTTCGCATTCACATTATCCCGTGATATAGAGGAATAACCGTCTTCAATAATGGGTGTGAATGATTTTGTCAAAAGGTCTAAGTGGATCGGCTCGACTTTATATTCCTGAACGAAGGAATCTATAAAGTCTGAAGGACCCCAATCATCACCAAGACATGCATTCCTCTGAGAGGAAGTAGAAGAAACAGAATTAGGATTTCTCACTTCAGAAGATTCTTCTTCAGGGATGTCTATCTCAAGAGTATCCTTTGTAGTAGGTACTGCTGGAGTAAACATCAACACATTGGAAGACACTAAAGGAATAAGAGTAGGCACAACCGAAGCTTGACCAGCAGCTGCCATCTCACATAAGTGTATAGCATTAGGGTCAGCCTTAACTATGACAGCTCGATTATTACAAATGAACTTAATTGATTTGTGTAAGGTAGACAGGACTACGCCCATAGCATGAATCCATGATCTACCAAGAAGAAGGTTATAAGGTAACTTCCCTGGCATAACATATACATGGGTAGGTACGGTAAAGGGTCCCAAACTCAAAGTCAAGACTATCATACCTAGGGCTTGTCAACCGACATTATCGAACCCACGAATGTCAACAGAAGAAGTATCAAGAGAAGATGGGTCAATATTAATCTTAGGCAATAGATCAATGCTACATACATTGAGTGCTAAACCAGCGTCAATGAGAGTACATCTAATGCCAATCTTATTAATTTTAACTATAATCATTAGAGGATCTGCTTGCTTTTGTACTTCCAAAGGTGGGAGTTTCTGGGGATAGAATGTAATATTCGATGAATCCGTACGAATATACGCCATCAACGCATCAGCATCTATCAACCTAGCGGAAGAAGGAAAGAGGATCTTTTGCAAGGATTCCTAAAGCATACCTTGATAAACCGAAGCAAACTAAAGCAAGTCCCATAGTTAGATCTTAGTCAGAGTAACTTGAGGTTGCTCGACAAGATCGTAATCACTAGGTGCTTTAGTCATAGGTTCAGGTGCTTGAGGAAGGGTTAGTTGTTTATTCATTCTAGTATCATAGGTACGGGCTACTGCTCTATGAGAGGGAGTCACTATCAAATGGAACACCATCAATAAAGAAAACCCTTTTAGGAGAAGGGCTAGTTGGAGTCACATAAATGACCAATCTCTTAGGCCTTTGAGGGGCAATAGAGACATAGATTACATTTACATAATCATCACAACTAGTGGGATAAGTATTTGAAGACATATCCTCAACATTGATCCAAACAAGATCAAATATGGAAGGAGACTCAGCATGCGCTAATGCATCATCTCTAGAGGATAGTGCATTAGAATAGATAAGAAATTCATCATTCACGAATGTGTCATCTCTAGAAGAGAGTGCATTGGCATGAAGAGAAGGTAGAGCAACATTGAGAAAGGTATCAATGATTTCATCTTCTTGCAATAAGATATCCTCTGAAGTAGGAGGACTCTCATGAGAAGGATCAAAGACACCAAGTGATATGGGTAAAGCCAAGTCACTATCACATGCATGAAATGGAATATCATTAACATTTTGGACAAAATTAGATACAGAACTAATGAAAGAAGACATTAAATTCATTATGATTTTTTCGATATTTTCTATGTTCTAGTAATTTGCATTTTCAGAGGTCTTCGGAGTGGAATTTGAGGTCGGAACTTCCATTGGTTCTTAAAATTTGATTATCAAACGCACTAGTATTTTAGGGGCTAAACTAGTTCTCTAGGAGACCTTTCCCACGGTACAAATGGTTCTAAATTCTAAGCACCGCATCAAAAGTTATGACCCTGCCAAGTAGGGGTTAGTAAATTCCTAGTTTTTGAAAAGGATGTTCTTCACGTTGGGTTCACCAAAATGTAGAGAAGGGGGATTCACTACTCATGAGTTCTCTTCATTCAGAGATCCTCACGGGGCAAACTGCCCTAAACTACCTCAACGGACAGTAGCAAGAGTTCTAGAATCAAAAAGAGCAGGTCACGGAGATTCTCTGGACAAACCAACAAGCTCTCGGCCAAAGGATGACAGCACAGAACACAAACGACAACGTGACGTGTTAGCGTCCTGAAGGCACGCTGGCATCTTGTACAAACCATAAAGTAGGTTTATCTCATAAAACAACTGAGTGACTGCTTCTACTCCGATTACTGAGAACTTATAGAAAATGATAGATTAACAGAATGTGATAAGGCTAAAATAGATTGAAATAGAAGTGACAAAGATAAGGAGAAGAAGGGAAAGGAAATGCTTACAACCATGTGAATGATGAATCCTCCAGCTCGTGAATGTCTTCAATACTTGCACACAGAGAGAGAGAGAGAGAGAGAGAGAGAGAGAGAGTGTTGGGGTTGTATAGGGGTTTGCCATAGTCAAACCCCTATTTTGGTGTTCCCACCTCCATGGACAGCTAGATAGATAGAGAGAAATTTAGGAAATGAAGTAAAGTACACAAAAGCACTACAAAACAGTGTTATGCTACTCAACCAAATAATAGAGGAGAGGAGTGAAAGCTTACCACCTTCGCCCAAAGCACTCAAGGCTAGTGGGGGAGAAAATGAGAGGAACTCAAGCCTCTGTTGCAATGGTGTTTTGTTCCACACGTGCTCTACTAAAGTGATGGAGTGTTGATGTTGTTGTTATGAAGTGTAAAGTGTTGTGAAGAGATGGTGAGGAAGCTTCTTGGAGCTTGTGAAGATATTGTAGAATGCTAAGGAGACTACTCAGAGTTTGTGAAGGATGAAGTAGAAAGGATGGAGAGGTCCAAAGATGCAAAATGGAAGTCATAATAGTGAATATGAAGAAAGAAGATGAAGAAACGGCCATATTCAGGTTGGTCGACTGAAGAGGGCGTTACAAGTTGACTCCCAATGGGAATTGTAATGCCTCTGCAAGCTCCAAACATGAGAATTTGTTAGGGACGTAAGCGCATCGTGTGAACATCTACACGTTGTGTGGGTGTCCTCGGTAGTTTCTCTTCTTCCGACACACAAAATGGACGCCAAGTGGAATGAAGGCAGTAGGCTTAGGTGGAATTAAGCCTCCACCTTTGGTTTTCTAAGGTGAGGGAAGGTAAAAGGGTGATTTTCCCAAGGGGTACAAATTCGCTCCTAAACAAGTTTATGTGGGCTTGAGGTTGGCTAACTGAAGTAACTGCATTATTTCTTTAGTCAGAACATTGGTTGCAGCCCCCAAGTCTATTAAAGTGTTCTTGATGAGGGTGCCATTAATATTGACATCCACCATTGGACTACCATGATCTATATACTTAGGGATAGTGATGTTCCCTAACATCATATCTGCAAGGTTACCCAAGACATGCACTATTTGAGGATCCTTCATTTTCCTTTTTGGTTTCTTAAGACACAAATCCCTCATAGTTTTGGTATAAATAGTGATGTATTTGATAGTTTGGATGAGTGGAATCTTGATGCTCACATCTTTTAATTGACCTAAGAGGTCTGTCTCAACCTATGTGTGATTATTTTGAAGAGCTAGGCATTCAGGGAAAGAAGGCTTAGGACTTGTGGTTGTGTGGTGTACCTGATTTGACTCAGGTTCCAAAGGTGTTTTATTTAAAGCTTCAACTTCTATTTCCTCATCCTCCATCTCTGTAATTTGAGAGAATGAAGGCCTAGCAAGTTGTTTTCCTGATCTAAGGTGGTCATCACTCACCTCTACCCCATAAGTGGGGTATTACATAGCTTCATTAGTATAGGCTTGTTTAACATTCTTGTTGTTAGGGTTAGGTGTAGGTTGGGTAGGTATTTGTGGTTACTTGGGTGTTTAGGATGTAGGATTTTATGGAGGCATGATAGTTTGTTATTGTGGTAGAGGAGGAAGCATAGTCTGCTACCACTATTGGCCTTTTTTCCACTGAGGCTACCACTAATTATGTTATGTTGGACATTGTGGGTTATAATTGGAACCCTAGAAAAAAATTATGGCCAAGGATTTGGCTGTTGTTGGTTCTAATTTTGCTGGGATTATGGCCATTGTTGAGGGTTTTCCATTGGTTTTGTTTTGTTGGCTAGGGTTGAGAGTACCAAGCAGAAATGTTATGATTCCCAATAGGAAAGGATGAATTAAAGTTGAGGGGATCTTGTGGAATACCTTGTCTTTGTTTCCATGGCTTCCTTTGTGCTATATAAAAGAGTTGTCCATCATCTCCTTCAATTGGCTGAAAAATCAAATTTCTCAACTTTATCTTATCGGATACTAGCCACTCTCTTGCATTTACAATTTAATTTTCTTTCTTACAGCTTGGAAATATTTAGTGAGCATGGTCTTAGATTCCTCCTACTTATTTCTTATGTGGAGAGTATCCAACTAGGTTTCTAAATGGTTGATAATTTCCTCCATGTTAGATAGCAGGTTGCTTAACTCTATCTTTGAAATCCATGTAGATGATTTACCAATAGTGGATATACTATCTCCTCTTGGCCTATTAGTGAAGGTCCTAGAATAATTCCTACAGACCTTACAAATGTCTTGAAATGGTATATCTAAAATATCTCCTTGTCCAATAAGGTTCAAGGCATCCATACAGTCATCATCGACTCCCCTTAAAAAGACTAACTTGGGGGACTCTTCAAACAACTTGTTTTGTGGGTTTTTCTTTAAAGAAAATTAAAATCTCTCCACATAATCTTCTAGCGGTTCATCATCCTTTTGTGACATTCTAAAAATATCAGCTTTCATCCTATCAGGTCCCCTACAATAGTCCTAATACTTCTCTAAGAACAATTTCTTCATGGTGTGCTAGTCAGGAACAACATCCCTACCTAATCCCATGAACCATCTTAGGTTTGCATACTTTAGAGTTGTAGGGAAGAGTTTTAGCCTATGAGCATTAGAAGGATAGTCATAAATTCTGCATAGGACATCAAAATCAAACAAAAATGTATCTGGGTCCTCAATCATTAACCCATAAAAGACCGGTAAGGCTGAAGGAGGGATATTCTTCATCACCGTAGCCCTTTCCTGGTTAGTGATCGTAAACTCAAAGGTTGCATATTCAGGATCATCATCCAATGCATCCCCCTTTGTGTGGTATGTCCCCTCTGTAAGTGTAGTAGATTTTCGTGATAGGGAAGTTTCTTCTTTAGTATTACCCTCGTTCTAAGTATTGGGTTCACCAATTTCTGCTATAGCTTCTTAGCATGAAGAGGGAAGGAATCTACCCAAATAATCTCTCTACCTCCGCATACATGAATTATGGATTTATATAGCAATGGTCTTGCATAATGTTAGTGTAACTTCTGGTGTTGAAAAAGATAAATTATAACAGTCCTAATGTTGAAAATAAAATGTAAACTATGAAAGCTTTTAAAAATAAGTCTATGAAGATAGCATCATCCCTGGAAATGGTGCCAAAATGTAGAGTCTAAACTAATTTTTTGTAAACTTGGTAGAACCTACACAATTCAAAGGTTTATCTGTCTGAACAATCCACTCAACATTCCAAAAGACTACATTAAAATTTCAACCCAAGGTTTGTAAACTTATGATGGTGCAACATTGTATATGCCTTCAGAGACTCAAAACTACCTAAGCTATCCTATTCAAGTTATTCTATGTGCTAGAAATTCACAGATTTGCAAAACAATAAAAGACATAAACCAAAACTAGTGGCTATAGGTACCTACAACTTAGACTGTAACTAAATTGTTACTAATTAAACATTACTATATCAAATAAAAACTAATGACTCAGCTAATTTAACCTCTAGAGTACTACTGGTTGACCATTATATGTATATTCATGAACATTCATTAACAATAAGAAAAGTATGAGATTCTAGCTTAACTTGCATAAAGTTCATGAAATAGGAAACAACCATAAATAAAAATAAATAACTAAAAAAATAAGTCAAGAACAGTTACCTTGAGTTGCCTTCTCAAGTGGTTGTTCTCACTTTAACTGAAACCAAATCTAACTAACAGATTCTACACATCCATTAAAATCGACTTCATTCATTGCATATCATGAAATATTTACACAAGATCTTCTCACATATTGTATTCAATCATTTTAAATATCCATAATGTCTTGAAATTAAAAATAATTGATAATAAGAAAAATGAAAAGCCAACTAACTTATCTACGAATTCAACCATCATCTATATACAAGCTAAGGGAATCTTTATTCAAAGCAACAAATAATTGTAATCATTAACTTTCACTCATAAATATTTGAGTCTATAGTTAAGACTAAATTATTCAACCCATAACTGAAAAGAAAGAAGAATCCTAATAGGACTAAAACTCTGTAAAACATAATTGCATGTAAACACACAAACATTTATCAAAATCTTATTAGTAAAGGAATCTTTCTACTTAACTGCTTATTAATTGTTCATAAAGATTCACATTCAACCTCCATCAGGTTTTTTTAATAAGCAATCAACACATTCATCTTAACCTGGAACTCCCTTATTTTGTCATTCCAATCATCCTTTTGTTGTGGTCTCATATTGCAACTACTACATGCTACAATTCCTCTTTAACTGCAAAATGATTAATTCATAAAGCATGTACACAAGTCTAACTATCATAATTAAAACATAGAATTCCATCCATATTTCATGCATATCTACATATAAACCATGCAATACACATTATATCATTACCATATTTCTATCATTATATTTTAGGTCCAAGCCTGCATAATAAGTATGAAAATTTAGTATAATATAAGTCTTTTCTGAGAGATATATCGAAAAGTGCCTAAAAGCATATATGAAAGCAACATAAAATGAGCTAATAGCTAGACCCATCACATGGTTGTAGGCAATGGATCTTGCACAGAGAAGATGAGTTGACATGGGATATGTCAGTGACAGAGAGGAAGACCCTCAAGAAGAAGAGGCAAAGCTTGAAGTAGAATCTAAAGAAAGATTTTTTAGAGAAATTTTTGGAGCAAGTTCCAAACCAAAATTGGAGGTACCCATGTATGAATACAACCTAAATGTTGAAGATTTGATTGATTGGATTAGTGCCATGGATAAATACTTTGAGTATGAGAATGTAGATGATGACAAGAAGGTGAAGTTTGTATTAGCCAAAATGAAAGGTCATGCATCCCTTTGGTGGGATGGAGTACAAGATGAATGAGGAAAGAAAGGAAAGCCCAAGATCAAGAGTTGGGATAGGATGGTGGCTAAATTAAAAGGTAAATTCATTCCCAAAGATGATCAACTTAGCATTTTCAAGAAAGTGCAAAATCTTATACAAAAAAAATATCAATAAAGGATTATACAGAAGAGTTTTCTAGGTTGATCATTAGAGTTGGTCATATTTAAAAAGACCAGGTAAGAAGGTGTCTCAATATCTTAATGGATTGAGATTCAATATCCAAGATGAAATCAAACTTTTGTCCCCAAGAATAGTTGAAAAATCATATCGGTGTGCTCTCAAGGTAGAGGAAAAACTATTTAGAAAAGAGACACAAAATCCAATGGGTAAAGGTAGAATTTTTAAAGGTAGAGGACAAAAACCTGGTAGAGGTCAACTACAAGTTTAGAAAGAAGGGGCCAATAGCTCATATCATCAATTCCCAAGAGGTAATGGTTCTTTTAGAGGTAGAAGACCTTACCCAAGGGGAAAAAGTATTGAGTTTTTAGACAAAAAATTTAAATGTAATAACTATGGTCATAGAGCTTATGAGTGTCTAGAGAATAATACAAAAAACCAAGGGATTGCACATATTGTTCAAGATGAAGAGGAGAATGAAAAATCACTTATTCATGAAGATGCACCTGAGTTTGGAGAGTCATTTCTCATGAAAAGAGACTTGATAAGCCTAACAAAGAAATATTTCAAGAGTCTACTCAAAGAAAGACATTGTTTAGAACCACATGCAAGACTAAAAGTAAATGTTTTAAGATTATTATTGATAGTGGAAGTATTGACAACCTTGTGTCTACTGAAATGGTTGATAAACTAGGCCTAAAGAGGATAACACATCCAAATCCATGTAAGGTGTCTTGGTTGAAACAAGACATCAGGTCTTGGTAAATGAACAATACCAAGTGGAGATTCAAATAGGGAGTTACAAAGATCAAGTGATATATGATGTTATGTCAATGGATGTTTTTTATGTTCTCTCAGGTCGTGGAAATTCGATAGGAGATCAATTCATGACGGGAGAAGCAATACGTACACCTTTAAAAAATATGGAAAGAAGCATACACTCATATATTTGAAAGATGAGAATGTATTTGAGGAGGTCAATCATAAAGTGTTGATGGTCATTGGTAAATAATTCTTACATAAAATAAAAAATTAGGATATAAGTTTTGTATTAATTGGAAAACCAAGAATAGTCATTACTAGCACAAAGTTGATCAATTTTCCTATAGAAATTCAAGATTTGTTGAGTGAGTTTGTTGATATTGTTGTGGATGACTTACCTAATACACTACCTCTAATAAGAAGCATTAGCCATTGTATAGATCTTATTCTAAGGGCCAATTTACCAAACATGATAGCTTACAAGATGAATCCAAAGGAAAATGAAGAAATCAAGAATTAGGTACAATAATTATTGAACAAAGGTCTAGTAAGAGAAAGTTTGAGTCCTTGTGTTGTACCAACGGTGTTGAGTCTAAATAAGGATGGAGGTTGGAGAATTTGTACAAATTCAAGATCCATCAATAAAATCACAATTAGGTATAAATTTCCTTTACCTCGAATTGATGACTTGATGGATTATTTAAGTGGTGCAAGATGCTTTTCTTAGATAGATTTAAAAATTGGATATCATCAGATAAGAATCAGATAGGGTGATGAATGGAAAATAATATTTAAGATAATTAATGGGATTTAATAACCTTCTTAAGACTCATGAATGAGGTACTAAAGGAATTCATAGGTAAATTTGTCATTATCTACTTAGATGATATTCTAGTTTATAGTCATTCAAAGGAGGAGCACCTTAGACATTTCAAATTGGTTTTGAATAAGCTTCAAAAAGATAAATTACTAATCAATCTTAAAAAGTGTACTTTCATGAAGACGTAGTTGATCTACTTGGGACTTTTAATATCACAAGAATGGTTGAAGATGGATAAGGATAAGGTTAAATCCATAATAGAATGACCTACTATAAAAAGTGTTTTTGAGGTAAGAAGCTTCCATGGTTTATCTAGCTTCTATAGAAAAACACAGTGGAATTTTTGCTCCAATTATGGAAACAATTAAGGGAAATAAGAAACTATTCCAGTGGACTGATGCAACTAAAAGAAGTTTTCAATTACTTAAGAAAAAGATCATAAAACAACCTATTTTGGCCTTACTTGATTTTGATAAACTTTTTCAAGTGGGATGTGATATTAGTGGGATTGGTATAGGTGTTGTTTTGAGCCAAGAAGGTAATCCAATTAAATACTTTAGTGAGAAACTTAATGATGCTAAAAAAATTTATTCCTCATATGACAAAGAGTTATATGCCATTGTCCAAGCTTTGAAGAGGTGGAGGTATTATTTAATGCCTAAAGAATTAGTATTGTATACTGATAACCATGCCTTACAATTTATTAGTAGTCAATCTAAATTAAGTCAAAGGCATGTAAAATGCATTGAGTTATTATAAAATGTTATCTTTGTTATTGATCATATAAGTGGACAATATAAAAAAATTGCAGATGCATTAAGTAGGATAAATCTTATTATGCGGGAATCTAAAGTGAATATCTTGAGATTTGATGCCTTGAAAGACATGTACAAGGAGGATTTAGACTTCAGGGAGGCTTATGTAGCTTGTAAATATCTTATAAGTAAAGATAGGAGTCCATGGGTGGACTACATGCTTCAAGGACTATTGTTCAAGGTTAGAACTTATTTAATGAGAGAGAGAACTTGTTTAAGGTGAAAAGTAGTGGTAGTTTGGTAGGACATTTTTGGAAAAATAAGACACTTGCTCAATTGAGTGTATACTACTTCTGGACAAGAATGCAAGTTGACATGAGGATGTTTGTTGAAATATGCAAGATATGCCAACACACTAAGGGAAGAAGACAAAACACATGATTATATCAACCCTTGCCTATTCCTAATAGGTCATGGGATTCAATTAGTATGGATTTTGTACTTGGACTATCAAAGACTCAAAAAGGTAATGATTCCATTTTTTTTTAGTTGATAGATTCTATAAGATGACATGTTTTTTAGCATGTACTAAAACAAGTGATGCCACTAAAATTGCCAACTTATTTTTTAAGGTAGTAAGATTACATGGACTTCCTAGAAGTATTATTTCTGACAGGGATACTAAGTTTGTTGGGTATTTTTGGAGGACTCTTTGGAAGAAGTTGGGAACAAATATTAGTTTCAATTCAACTTATCATCGTTAGAAATATGGGAAAATTGAGGTGGTCGATAAAAGCCTTAAGACACTTAATGAGTGAACACCCCAAATAGTGGGATCAAATACTTGCTCAAGCATAGTTTGCCTGCACTAATTCATCATATAGAATAACAAGTTTTAGTCCATTTCAGATTGTGTATGGCATGCATCCAAGAGATTTTTATGAGTTGAGAAACTTTGGTAAGCAAGAGATGAAAAGTGTTGATAGATAAGAGTTTGCAACAACCATGCAAGATTTGAATTAGAAATTCAAACAATAGCTTCAAGAGAATATAGGAAAATATAAGAAAAGAGAAAATTTGAAGAAGAAAGAGGTAAATTTTGAAGATGGAGATTTGGTTCTTACGTATTTCAAAAAGGAAAGGTTACCTAAGAAGGAATACAAGCTAAAAATGAAAAAGTTTGGGCCTTGCAAAATCTTGAGGAAATTTTCCTCAAACACCTACAAAATAGAGCTTCCAAATGACATCAAAATATCTCCTATATTCAATGTTAAATTTAGACTTGTATCCTTTCAAGGGAGAAAAAAATTCAATAGATTCGCATAAAATCAATGAGATTAGATTATAAATTGGGAACAATACCTACTAATATCACAATCAAGGGAAAGTGAATCAATCCTAGACAAAAAAGAGCAGTGAAGAAGACTAGGGAAAAAGAGCATCTTCAATACTTGATCAAGTGTAAAGACCATCCACTTGGAGATGCTACATGGATGACAATTTTAGATATAGCAAAGCATGGTAACAACATTGAAAAACTCATTGACATGAGCTCATGAACAAGTATTTTGTTCCCTGGTAGTCTAATCAAGTGCATCAAATTATATGTGTATTTTTATTATTATTGATGTATTGTCATAGGTTCTAGATATTTCTAGGCTCATACATGTAGGCAAGAACCTATCAATAATTTGTAATGAGCCAACAAATAAACTAAATCTATTTTTTTTTTAGCCTAAGTCTAGGAGGTTAGAGTAATTTTAGGAGTGGTTTTGATTTTCCCAAATAAAGGAGGAATAACCTCTCAATAATCTTGTAATAAGCCAAAAAATAAAATAAATATAATTATTTTTAGCCTTAAGTCTAGGAGGTTAGAGTAATTTTAGGAGTGGTTTTGATTTTCCTAAATAAAGGAGGATTTGAACAAAAAAAAATTGGCTTAAGTTAGTTTTCTTTTGATGTATGAAATCAAGCCATGCATTCAACATTTGAATAAGGAGAGTTACCCATGTGTAATAAAAAAGATATGTTTGTGTGATGAATAAAACTCTCATTTAGCAATATCTACACCATTTTTTGTACTAGAGCTCAAAATCCAGTCTCAGTAAAATGCTCATAACTTTCTCATTTCTCAACAAAATTGAGAAATTCAAAATGTTTCAGAAAGATTGAAATGAGGAGAATGAAACCCAAATTATAGAAAAATAATTTTGATGAGCGAGTAGTTATATGCACAAATGTGATAGGTTTTGTAGAGCATGATACATAATATTTCATTTAAGAAGATTTTTTTTGTAATTATGAATTAGAACTAATGTCGATAAGTTTTGTGAATTGATATTTAATATATTTTGCATATCTAAGGACCTATTTTACAGATAATCCATCAACCATGATAAAGAAAAATCAATTTGGTCCTATTGGGAATTAAAATTTGTGTATGAGTAGTACAAATTGTTCCTTAGCCCTACACCATGGAGTAAGAATGATCTCACTTGCATATGTTGTAATAGGTTTAGATGATCTTGATTTTCTCCACAACTCGAATTGACTTTACTAATATTTTATGTTGGATATATTCTCATTGATTCCTTGCAATTGGGAGTCGTATGGCATCAAAAGTATATGTTCCATTATGTTTTTAGGACAGTAACAACAGTTCATGTGGGAATGCACTTCTTTGATGAAAAGTTATTTTTAGAGGATGACAAATAAAAAATATAATTTTTTATTTAATATTAGAAATTTAAATTATTACTATTATAAGGCATTCATCGTATTCATTATAGAACCACATTAGAGTTGAACTGAGAATTCATATGAGAGTCAACAAAAAAAAGTAATAAAACTTTAACAACAATCTTCAATGGCTGAAAAGAAGAGAATGCATGTTGATAAGGAAACAAAAAATTAGGAATTACAGCTTTACACTTGCTCTATGTTTCAAAGATGACCTCAAATTACTGTAAGTTTTGTGTTCATATTCTTTACGAAAAAATTTAGGAATTGTTCTTTGCATGTTGTATTTGACAAGAAGAGAATTTGTGTTGATAAAGGAAAAGAAACCAGAAATGATAGCTTTATCCCTACTATTATGTTTCAAATATGACTTTGTCCCTCCATTAAAATGTAGAAAATGAAAGGCACATATATTCCTATGTACTCATTAGAGTGTGACAATATAAAAGCACATTTTCCTATGTTTAGAAAATGTAGACAAAATCAAATCCTCTTTAGTTGTTCTATGCATATTTACTTGGTTGTGCCTTTTTTGAGAGGTTGATTTTTTTGAAGAATCAAAGCTTTCAAACAGACTGTGATCTCTGATGTTCATGCAACGGAAATATTTCAAATCCTTAAAAAAAAATTAGTAAATAATTATTGCTACCATGCATGTTTTCAAACAATTAGGAAATAATGCATAATATCCACATTCTTAATTCATTTCCTACATAACCCCATGAGAGAAAAACATGCATATAAGTAACCATAATGCATAGATCAAAATAGACATGTCACAAAATAACACAAGATATACCCTAGGAAAACCCTCAAGAGGGAAAAACTTAGCCTCCAAAAGCATCCATACTTCCATCTATTAATCAACAATGGAACAATACATGCACTTACAAGAGTTGTCATGAATACTTTTGAAGCATCAAGCCTCTTCAATGCATCCTCCATGTGTCCAAGCATGAATCCACACATCCCACGCCATGCTTCACATATGCGTTTCTTAGAAAGACTCATTAATGATAGCTCACTCACCCAACCAACCTTAACCACTAAAATGTTCTTGTTTTTATAGACTCAAGCTTGCATAAATACAACCAAGTGATAAGATAAAACCATGTACCAAAAAACCATGTGAATACAAATCCATTGACCCCTTATTTAAAATTAGGTACTAATTTTTTCACTTTGTTAAATATTTCTCCAATATTAAATTATTATCTTATGACTCGCACCCATAAATAATAACCCAATATTAGAATACAACATACAAGTGGTCCCCAAATAATTACCTAGTGTGATTAACCACACCTCCTAGGTGCATCACAACTAAATAATAATTTAATTACAATATTATTTTATAACATTTTATGTAATGGTTTGCAACACCATATCCCAACACAAACAAAATAGAAAATAGCATAAACAAAATTCTAAGCTTCTATCATTTGAGAATAAAAATGGTTTCCTTTTTCAATCAAATTGTGGGCCTCCTATATTTTCTTTAATATTTTGGTAGGGCGGGTTTAAAATCTTTCTTGGCTGCCCAAGGCCAATGTCAGCCATCCCCTTATGATCCAATCCACCTCCTAGTTGTTTCTGATCTAACTAAGGGCCTAGTGATGGTCCCATGGAAATTTCCAAGGCATTCCCACGACCACTTGGAAAAAACCAAGGGATGTGTTATTTTGTATACCTACATCAAATTGATCAAATTCAAGTAAATCACCAAGATATTTTTGGCTTACATTGAATTATAGTATTTTCATTGCTTAGCCATGAATCATAGTTTATGAAGAACACCTTGGCATCATTATCCTATTGATCTAGGGATTTCATAACTTTTACATGTTCCTTGCTTAATGTCCCCACTTAGGTTGAATTACTCAGTACCACACTATTATTTTAGGTGTTCATTGACCAACTAAAATGCTTGGATCATCTTATTTTCCATGATTTTTTCTAGGATGTTTTTGGCATGTAACTCCCTATATTTGTATTCTAGATCTTTTTGTCACATTTATTACATCTTTGAGTGGTCCAGGCAGATGTATGGCAGATTGTCATATTGCACTAGTGCCTTCTTTCCATTTTCCTTTTAAGCAACCACTCTTATAAGTAACGAGCCACTACTTAATAAAATTTAGTTGCAAAAGTGAGTAGAACAACTAAAAGAGCCTTAAATTATTTTTAAGGTATTCCATGAAATGAGGATAATCTCTTACTTGCAAAAGTTGTAATAGATTTAGATGATGTTGATTTTATCCACATCAAAATTTTACTTCAAGGAGTGTTGTAGCATCAAATTGGTCAAAATTGTTATGATATGATGTTGTACACCATTGCATGAAATGTTATATTATAATGTTGTAATTATATAATTATTCAGTTGTGATACACCTAGGAGGTGTAGTTAATCACACTAGGTAATTATTTAGGGACCACTTTATGTTGTATTGTAACATTGAATTATTATTTAATGTGTGAGAGACATGAGTTAATAATTTAATATTGAGGAAATATTTAATAAAGTGAAAAATTAGTACCCAATATTAAATGAGGGGTCAGTGGTTTTGTATTCACATGGTTCTGGGGTACATAGTTTGATCTTACCACTTGGTTGTATTTGTGTAAGATTGAGTTTGTAAAATCAAGCACATGTTTAGAGGTTAAGGTTGGTTGGGTGAGTGGGCTATCATTATTGAGTCTTTTTAAGGAGTGCATATGTGAAGCATGACATGGGATGTGTGGATTTATGCTTGGACACATGGAGGATGCAATGGAGAGGCTTGATGCTTCAAAAGTATTCATGAATAACTCTTGTAAGTGCATTAATTGTTTATTTTTTGAATAATAGATGGAGTATAGATGCTTTTGGAGGTTGGGTTTTTCCCTCTTGAGGGTTTTTCTAGGGTATATCTTTTGTTATCTTGTGGATTTTCTATTTGATCTATGTATTATGGTTACTTCTATGCATGTTTTTCTTTCATGGGGTTATGTAGGAAATGGATTAAGAATGTGGGCATTATGCATTATTTTCTAACAAGTGTTATCAAAGCTTTCATGGTTGATGGGAGGTGTGAGCTTCCAAGTTTTTGTTATAACCCTTGTTTGAGTAGATTTGGTGCAAATTTGAATCCATGGCTATATATGAAAGATCTAAGGCATTACAAGGTATTGAACACATGTTGTAGGTGTTATTATGCAGATTTGGGCTTTTGGGTTGTCAAGATTTGTTGGGTTTATTGCGAATTTGAGGCATGCAAAATTTGGGTAAAAAGGATTTCTTGGATTGAGCTTTCATATGAGGGTTTTGTAGAGGAGATTTTATGGATGACCTCTTGAGATAAAATTAACTTCACCATTGGATCCAACATGATCGTGAAATAAAAATTGATATAAAATTTACCCTATTTTGGAAAAGTTGAAAAAATGCAAAATTTGTTACCCCCCACAACCCGTCATACAATGTAACCATACAATGTCTACAGAGAGTCATAGAAATTTTTTTAAAAAAATTGGCCCCCTTAAAAACTAAATCCATGTAATTTTTCAAAACAATGAAAAAAATAAAATTTAAATGGCAAGAGGGTTCGCAGACCCTCCCCATTGGACCTATGCTGGTAGGTACTACCACCGATGTTGTTGGCTACGACCAATAGTTGTCAGGATAGCAATGTCCTGGCCATTGGTGACCAGCTAACCAAAAATTTTAAACCGTTCAAAAAAAATTGAAATTAAATTTAAATGCTTTTCAAATCCGTCGCTCAAAATTCAAAATTAAACCATATTTATAATATGGTCGAGTCCATATAAGGGTAGAAATAATTTAAAAAATTAATTAATTAATTAACCTGATGTAAATTGCCTATTGGGTCCGCCATCACCCAGTTGGTGGCACCACTAGCCAGCCACCCTGTGGCCACTAGACTTGGTTTTATATCCAAATTGGATAAATTTTTCCAAGAGGCATAACTTTCACCCAAGATGACAAATTTTTGACTTCTTATACTTGTTGGAAAGGTGGTTTTGAGCACTACATATTGGTAATTTTTGGCTCCATGATTTCTCTATTTTGATCAACTTTTGGAGCCCAGAAGCCAGATGTTCTCTTATACAAGGTTTTAAGCATAACTTTTGCATACAAAATCATATTTTTGATTTAAAATAGGCATTGGAGAGCATGCACAATGTACCACATAGTGGATTAGGTAGATTATTAGTTTGTGGTGCAAGGAAAATTTTTTACTTGTTTGATCACTTGTTGGAGTCTGAGATTCAGGGTGTGGTTGCATGAGTATCTGAATGATTCAAGAGGTGAAACCTTGAGGGAGTACATATTTTATATGATATTTATGATGATACAATTGATTATCAATTTGGTGCTTCCTAGTATAGTTTTAAAAGTGTTTTTTAGAGTTAGAATTTGATGGTGACAGGTACACAAGTTGTCTTCAATTTTGACAACATGGTTTGACACGAGTAGAAACTTGGAGTCTCATATGGGTGATAGTTGAGTGGAGGTACAATGTTTGATATGATTATGGTGTCATGGAAATGTAGGTACATTTATGCTTTGGCATGACATGATCATGTATGTGATTGTTTGGTGGTGATGTGGTTTGATGTTAGGAGGTTTTTCTTATCTCCTTAATGCTTGTATGGTTCCTTGACTATGGTTACTCATTTTTGGACATGTTTGGAGAATCATATCTATGGTTGATTTGGTGTTTGAGTCTTGATGTCTATGAGATTATCTTCTTTGATAACTAAGTTTGCAGGTTACTAATGTGATGATGATTTTGCATGCTTCATTATCTAGGATGTACGAGTTATGCAAGTTGTGGATTAACTATCCATTTTCTTGCAATGGGATGAATTGGTGTGGACTGTCTATATCCACGAGATTGTTTAAGTGTTGATACATAATTTGTTAGTTAGCCTTGTTTGTGGTCATTTTTGCATTGGTGTGTTGCATTGAGATGAGAGGATGGATGGTTAGAGTACCCAATTAGTTGGTTGTTCGGACATGTAGCATGTGCTTTATCATGATGTCATGATAGCTTGGTTTATTTTATTGGTTACACATTTTAGTGGGAGATTTTGATAGTAATGATGTGGTGGTGTAGGATTGGTTCTTGATGGTTTGATGTTGGTTGTATCTTCTTGGTTTGGAGGTCTTGGTTTCACTTATTCTCTAGAGTTGTTGGGATTGTAGTTGAGTGTTTGTGGACTTGGATGATCTTCATGGAGGAGATGGTTGTCATGATGTCATGTGTAGCTCGGTATCACAGTTTAGTGTAATTTGTTCTAAGTGACGTGGATTCATCATTAGTGATGGTTATATTCATGTGATTGGAGATTTTGATTCTTGGTTTAGAGTGTGAATGATACTATTTCATGGTTTACTCTTGATGTAAGCTTAGATTTTTGGCATGATATAGGTTCTCTTGAGATCAATATGTATGCATTATTGCATGTGATCTCCTAGGAGGATATGGTTAGATCATAATGTCATGATAGGTTTTTCATTCTATGGTTGGAGCTTTTACATTGATCTTATTGGCGGTTCTCTCGGTATTGAGTACACTGGTCATTTTCTTGGAAGCTTCATGATAGTGCATTATTCCATTTGGAGCTTAGCATGGATTGATTTGTTGGAGGTTCTCATGGATACTTTGAGACATGGGTGAGGTTGGAGTTCTCATTTGATTAGAGAAATTCGCTTGAGATGGCTATTCTTTGGAGGTTTCAATAGGAAGACTGGGGAGCCTTCACCTAGATATGGATGTGATTTCATGATGGACCTATAGAGGAGATTTTTCTTGAAGTGAGTCATTATGACTTGATTATCCTAGAGGAGCATTCTCATTCCTCACTCTTGGTCTACTTGGTAGGTTATCATCTAATAGGTATTGCCCATCCTATTTTTGTTGAGGTTATGTTTCATTGATTTTGCATTGGAATGAGTTGAGTCATAGTGATTGATTTTGGGAGATTCACTTGAGGATTATTTAACATGAATTTATATTATTTTATCTTTCATAGATATGGATATTGAGCTATGGTTAGTTGGTTCTGGAGGATTCATTTTGAGAGATTTTTGGCATGGTTATCACCTTGCGCATTTGAGTTTATGTTATAATTCATTGATGAGGAGTTTAGGAGATGGTTATTGGGTTGATTTCCTTGTTTTGGGAATGAATACTTTGAGTTTGATTTCCTTGGTTAGAGAGGCTTACATCCATGTTGGCATTATACATGATTCATATGTGTGTTTGGTCTAAGAAATTGAACGTTATGGGTGTTGTTGAGGCTTCTCATTTGAGGTTGTAATAAGATCATACTTGGCACAACGTTACACTTTGAGGTATGGTAGAAGGACATGTTATGGTTTATAGGTTTTCTCTCTTCATAATATGGTTCCTTCTTGTAGGTTTATGTTCACATGGTTTAGGAGGATGGTTGTGACATGTTGTGAGAGTATGCAGTTAGTGTTGCATGTGTGGATCATTGTGATTGTCCTTGATACTTAATGTTTTGATCATTTATCACACCTTGATATAGAGTTGATTGGTAGACTTGATATGCTTTGATATTACCCATGTAGTGGGAGTTCTTGGATATGTATATTCTTCATTGGTAGATTTGATACAAGGAGCTTGATTATGGTTTATGGGTTACATAGTTGTTGGCATGAGTTTAATACTAATGTTATTGATACCTAGGAGGTATAGATGGTTGGGTGTATTATCATTTGTTGTGGATGATATTTCTAATCATGTGGGTTTTTCACCTATGAGAGTAGCTTGTGTGGAGCCTTTGTTATCACTTGGATTTGATGTTTGTGTTCTTGGATTAGCGCATATTCACCTTGGCATGTTCCTTTTCTTCCATAGGTAGAATGTTGGATGATGAGAGGAGTTCTTGCTTGAGATGGTGATCACTTTGGTTTTATTACAAGTATCTTGATCGAACATGATAGCATTTTGGAGATTCATGTGATTTCATGTATGGCTATGATGATGTATTTCATTGATTGATCCCTTATACAATGTATACAATAAGTGGGAGAATGTTTGGATATGGTGTTGTACACCATTGCATAAAAATTTATATTATAATGTTGCAATTAAATAATTATTTAGTTGCGATGCACCTAGGAGGTGTGGTTAATCACACTAGGTAATTATTTGGGGGACCATTTTATATTGTATTGTAACATTGAATTATTATTTAATGTGTGAGAGACATGAGATAATAATTTGATATTGGGGAAATATTTAATAAAGTGAAAACTTAGCACCCAATATTAAATGAGGGGTCAGTGGTTTTGTATTCACATGGTTTTGTGGTACATGGTTTTATCTTACCACTTGGTTGTATTTGTGTGAGCTTGTGTCTATAGAAGCAAGCACATGTTTAGTGGTTGAGGTTGGCTGGATGAGTGGGTTGCCATTATCAAGTCTTTCTGAGGAGCACATATGTGAAGCATGGCATGGGATGTGTGGATTCATACTTGGACACGGGGAGGATGGATTGGAGAGACTTGATGCTTTAGAAGTATTCATGATAACTCTTGTAAGTGCATGCATTGTTTATTTTCTAAATAATAGATGGAGTATGGATGATTTTGAAGGTTGGTTTTTTCCCTCTTGAGGGTTTTTCTAGGTTATATATTGTATTATCTTGTGGCTTTTCTATGGGTATGAGATTTAAAATGCAATAAAGACTCAATATGTTGCACATGTGAATGGTCCAAGCATAAGTGATGATATGAAGGCCCATGAAATAAATGTTAAGGCAAGATTTATTATTTTGAATAGTCTTTCAAATTCTGAATTAGTAAAAGTTATGAATTCAAACACTACTAAAGAAGTTTGGGACAAGCTAGAGAGTAATTATGAAGGAGATGATAAGGTTAAACAAGCAAAGTTGCAGAATCTGAAGGCACAATTTGAGACCCTGTAAATGTTTGAACATGAAACAAATATAATCTACATGCAGAGAGTTGATGAGCTAGTAAGTGCAATGAGAGGTTTTGGTGCACAAGTCAAAGAACCTAGAGTAGTAAAGAAAGTTCTCAGATATCTTCTTGATTCTTACAATGAAAAGGTTTCTACTATTGTGAAAGTTTCATATTTTAATAATTATTCTAGAGATCATTTTCTTGGTACACCAACTTCATTTGAAATGAGAAAACTTGGTTTAAAAAATGGTACAAAAGTGGAGACTGCTTTCAAGGCTAGAAAATCAGAAAATGTTGGAGATTTAGATGGAGAAGATCTTGATGATGTGGAAACTTTGTAAGAAGGATGAAAAAGGGCACCGTTAAGTACAAAGGTAAACTAAATTTCAAATGTTTTAGCTATGGAAATATAGGTCACTATGCTTTAAGACGCCCAAACAGAGTTGTGAACAATAAAAGTAAGGAGAACAAAGGAAAGATGATTAAAATAAGTTATTATGTTAGAGAAGATGTTGGTATATTTTATGATGAATTTGATTATGGTGATGTTGATGAGAATGAATGCTTGTTCTTAGCTTTAAAATATGAATCTACTTCTGCTAACTTTGAAATTTGTGTGAAGTAAAGTGCTTTGGAGAAGAAGGATAAGGTTGAAGGTACTTTGGTTTCTACTTTTCATGTTAAACATGATACGAACTATTGGGTTGTTGATAGTGGCTACTCTAATCACATGATCAAAGATAAAAGTAAGTTTGTTAAACTTGAAAAAGATGATGGGGGATTAGTTAAATTTGGAGATGATTCAAGAGCTAAGATTTGTGGAATAGGTTCAATCAGTTTTGATGGCAACCATAATACTGAAGATGTTTAGTATGTTAAAGGCTTAAGGCATAATATTTTGAGTATTGAAAAAATGTTTAGAAAAGGATATAAACTTGTGTTTTAAGGATGAAATATGTGAGATCAGAAAATAGTCTAGAACTATGATTACTACTGGCAAGAGGACAGATATAAATATCTATCAGCTCAGGGGTGTTGATGGTCATTGCTTTATGTCTCAGATTAATGAAAGTTGGTTGTGGCACCGGAGGATGTGTCACATGGATTTTGACAATTTAGTTAGAATCAGTACAATTCATGCAGTAAGAGACCTATTGAGAATTACAAAGCCTATCAATGTCGTTTACAAAAAATTATCAATTTGGAAAGAAAATAAGGAGTAGTTTCAAAGGAAAGGAACAATCTGCCATCAGACTATTGGAATTAATCTTTCTGGTCCTACAAGGGTGATAAGTCTTCAAGGTGACAGTTATTTCATGATTTTGATTAATGATTACTCTAGAATGATATGGGTTACTTTTCTTAGAAAATTTTTTTATGCTCTAAATAGATTCAAAGAATTTAATGCTATGGTTGAGAATGAAATGGATTTGAAAATCAAATATTTGATTAGTTCAATAGAGGTGGAGAATTTACCTCCAATGAGTTTAACATGTTTTGTGAAGTTCATGGAATAAAGAGGCACTTGTTTGCCCTTAGAACTCTTCAGGAGAATGGAGTGGTTGAAAGGAAAAACAAGATTGTTTAAGAAGTTGCAAGGACTATGATGAAAGAAGCTAACATACCAAAAGTCTACTGGAAAGAAGCAATTCATACTGATGTTTACATACTACACAAAATTCAATCCAAAGCTAACAACACAAAGACTCCCTATGAGTTGTAGTATGGAAGGATTCCTACTATCAAGTACTTTAGAGTATTTGGAAGCAAATTTTATATCAAAAGAGATGAAGAAAACTTAGGAATTTTGATGCAAGGTCTGGTGAATGTATCTTCCTTTGATATTATACTAAAAGAAAAGTTTACAGATGTTACAACAAAAGGCTAAGAAATATTGTTGAAAGTGCAAATGTTAAGGTTGATGAAGATTTGCAGAATTCAGTTGCTATAGAGTGATGTGTGTTAGATGAACCTACTTGTGGAGAAGAAGAAGAAGAAGAATAAGAAAAAGATAAAGAAACAAAAGTGCGGAATGAAGAAGAAGAAGCTTTGAAAAAGACCCCTAAGTATGTGTAAAGAAATCTTTTTGAAGAATAAATTATTGGAGACAAGAGGAAAAGAGTATTGACAAGAAGTAGAGTTACTGAAGTTGAGGTAAATCTGTGTTTACTCTCTAAAGTTGAACCTAAAATAGTGAGTGATGCATTCAAAGATGAACATTGGATAAAGGAAATGGAAGAAGAATTTATGTAGATTGAGAAAAATCAAACTTGGGAACTAGTCCCAAGATCAACAAACAAGAACATAACTGGAACTAAGTGGGTATTCAAAAATAAATTGAATGAGACTAGAGAAGTGGCAATAAATAAAGCAAGACTTGTGTGTAAGGGTTACTCACAAGTGGAAGTAATAGACTTCGAGGAAACATTTGCTATAGTGGCTAGGATGGAAGCAATTAGGATGTTTTTGGCATTTGCAGCACATAAAGACTTTAAGTTTATCAGATGGATGTGAAGTCTACTTTTTTGAATGGTGAATTAGAAGAAGACATTTACATGGAACAACCAGAAGGATTTTAGTTATCAAATCAACTGAATATGAGTTGTAAATTGAAAAAAGGCATTGTATGGATTAAAACAAGCTCCTAGAGCTTGGTATGCAAGATTGGGAAAATATTTGATACAACAAGGATTCAGTAAAGGCACCACAAATAGTAATATTTATTTCAAAATTAAGAAAAATAAAATCTTGATAGTGGTTGTGTATGTGGATGAAATTATATTTGGAGTCAATGAAGCTATGGGTAAGAAATTTTTAGAAGAGATGCAAAAAGAGTTTGAGATGGACCTATGTTTGGGGAGATGAATTTCTTCCTTGGGCTACAAATCAATCAAAAAAATAAAGGTATATTAATTTCACAATCAAATTATGTCAAAGAGATGTTGAAAAGTTTGGAATGGAAGACTCCAAACTGATATGTACTCCAATGGTGACTGGTTACAAATTGAGTAAGGATGATGAATCACCTAAGGCTAATCAAAGTAAGTATAGATCTATGATCGGTGGATTGCTATCTAATTGCTACTAGACTGGATATTATGCGTGTAGTTTGTCTTGTGGCTATATTTCAAGAAGATCCTAAAGAGAGACATGTTGCAACAATAAAAAGGATAGTCAGGTATTTATAAGGCACTCTAGATTATGGCTTATGGTATCCTAAGGATATTGATTTCACATTAAGTGCATACACAGGCGTGGATTGGGCTGATTATGTTGATGACCTAAAAATTACAAGTGGTGGTGCTCTTTCTTGGATGTAGATTGGTGTCATGGTTAAGTAAGAAACAAGATTCGGTTTCTTTATCCACTCCAGAGGTTGAGTATATTATAGCAGCATCTTGTTGCACACAAGTATTATGGATGAGACAGACATTGAAAGATACTAGAGTAATGTATGATGAACTTGTTTATATCTTTTGTGACAATACAAGTGCAATTAACATTTCAAATAATTTAGTGATGAATTCAAGGACAAATCATATATCAATCAGGTATCACTTTCTAAGAGAGAAGGTTATGGAGAATGAGGTAAAGCTTGAATATGTACTTACAAAGGATCAAATTGCTGACATATTCACTAAGGCCCTTCCTAAAGATACTTTTAATTATCTTTGGGAGAAGTTGGAGGTTATTGCCCCTCGTTTGAGGGTAAAAGCACAAAGATGAGTCCACGAAACGTGGAAGTTTTTGTCTTAGGCAAAAAAATGAAATCGACTTGCAAAAAATGGGATCCCACTTTTTAATAAACGAGATCCCGTTTAGCTTCGGGATCTCGAGCCTAAATTTAAAAAACAAGATCCCGTTTTGAAAATTTTTCATTTTTGGAAAACTTTCAAAACGGGATCTCGTTTTGAAAACTTTCTATTTTTGGAAATTTTCAATTTGTGAAAAATTTCCATTTTGACAAGTTTTCAAAATGGGATCCCATAGAACCATAAAAAAATTTGTTTTTTTATGAAACGAGATCCCATTTTTTAAAATATGAATTTTTGGTTGGGTTTTTGTCTTGTTTTTTGGTTCAGGAAATGGCTTGGGGACCCGAACCTAAGATTTGGACCTAGTTTGACCTGCGACTTAAAGGTCATGTTAATGTCACAAAAAAAAGTGACTTTGGACATATATCTGAAGACCTATTTTGCAGAATGTTTTGACAAAATTAAAATCCATTATAGATGAGACAGTGCAGATTCCAAATATGTAATTATTTTTACAATTTAATTATTTTTTCTATTTTTCAATTAATTTCTAATGAAATTGGTCCATAAACTTGAATTATCAAGGTTTTTTAGTATTTTAATATCTTTTTATTAAAATATTTTTTTGTAAAACGAATTGCACCAAAACGTACTTTAGACAATTCTTTTCAATTTGAAAAATAAAAATAAAAAATGATAAGTTTAGGTTATCTTATGTGCGACGTACACGATGATTTTTCATAACAACAAATATGGCCAATAAAATTAAACAAAAAAATATATTCAATAAAAAATGACAAAAAAATATTGAAAACGTGCTTCAGTGAGTTACGAATCTTTTCCCAAAAGGATTTAGAAAAATATGATTGTTTAGGTCAAAATATGGATGACGTACACATGCATGGTATGGTAAAAAAAAGTGACTTTTAAATAGTGGTTTTTAGAAATGCCTATTGAAAATCAATTTTTATGATCTAGGTATTGAAATAAATTACATATTTAGAAACTTTTTTATGATCTGGGTATTGAAATAAATTACATATTTGGAAACTAGACCCCAAGTGCTACATTTTATGATGAATGACTTTTTTTAAGATTCCATCTCTAAGTGCCTCAAATTTTAAGGTCAAATGTGACAAATTCTGAAAATCAGGGAAAACACTTCCACTTTTTGGCCAAAAAGTGGACTCAACTTCTTGCACACACCCTAGAACTAGATGCATATGGAGATGCATCAGTCTAGTGGATCTATGGATTCATCTCTTGTCTGGACTGATGTTGGTGGCTACCTCTCAGGGGGGTAGGTAGTGTCATTATTGCAAAAAATGAATGTTTTCATTGTGCAGAGTTATTGATTTGGTTAGGTGTACTCCTAAGGGGGATTATTCAGAGAAAGTATCTTGGTTCAGTGTCAAAGGGGGAGAACAATGCAAAATACTTTGTCCTTTTCCATTGATGTCAAAGGGGAAGAAATAAACATGTGAAAAAGTCTATCTACATAGGGGGAGAGAAAGTAAAAAGAAATCATAGGTATGATCAAAGCAGTTGTGGTCTTTGATGGTTTTTCACATCATGTGTTGCCATCAATGACAAAGGGGGAGATTATTGCAAGTATGAAGGTGTTGTCATTGATTTCAACAAGACAGTGTTTTCATTGATGTCAACTATGTATTGATGAAGGTTGTTACATGATGAAGATGTCAAGGATATTGAGAAAATTGTGAAAAAAGGGGAAATAATTTGTTACAGTTTGTGTTCATGTATAGTTGAGACATTGAGAAATTTTTTTGAGTAATGGAGTTATCTTTATGTTGTAGTTTTTAGGGAAGTGTTGGAATGAGTGTTAAGGTGGTGTCTTTGGTACTTGATTTCCAAGTGATTTTGAGAAAATTTAATAAATAGAGAAAATAGTGTTGTGCAAGTGTTCAGAACATGCTTTGGGATGTGCTATGTGTTTCTTCTATGTTGATGTTGCATGTGTGGATCTGATATGTTGTTTAAGGTTGTCATTAGTTGTTATATCTAGAGTTTGGGTTTTTTGATTGTTGTGTAGAGTGAGATATGTTCACCAATGTGTGAACTAGGTATTCAGTTTGGTTTGTTGTGGTCTAGGAGAAATGTATTTTCTCTACATTTCTCCATAGTTTGGTTTCGGGTTGTGTGGATAGGAGGAGTTGCTTATGTTGTTTATATCTTTTAGAATTAAAGATTGTTCTTGATTTGGTGCAGTATAGTGTATGTTTCATGCATCATGGTGCATATGAGGTTAACTGGATGTTCTAGGATGAAGTATTTCTATGATGTGATTTTGGATGAATTCTTTTTTGGATTTCAGGTGGTTTGTGGATTATTCTATACCATGTAAAAGATATTTGTGTTGTATGCATGTTGTCTTGATCTAGTGGGAAGCATGTACTTAATAGTTTATGGTGTTTAGCATAGGTAACGACTAACTTGGTGTGAACACTACATACGGATTTGTTTCAAAGTTTATGGAAGCATGTTGAGGTGTGCTAGGACAAATTTGGGTCCTAACTAAAGATTTATATGAGTTGCCTTCATTCCTATGTACCACAAGAATGTTTGGGTGCCAACCTAATTTGAAATTATAAATGTAAATGATGGTTTCTGACCTTGGAGAAGGTTTTCGAGGTTGAGGATGGTATAAATAAGAATGGTGTTGTTGGAAGATCTTAAGAAAGATGTGAGATAGATTTGAGTGATGAATGTGATGCGAATTGCATAAGTATAGATGCAAATTTGAGCAGAGTAGTGTGAACTTCAAAGTGTTGGACTTCTGAAGGAAGTGAGTTGAAGGCATCCATAATCTTTCAAACAAGGTTGTGAAAGCGTTGGATAAATCATGGTGTATTCCATGTTGCATTGAGAAGTTGTTCTCTGTGTAACATTTCTCTTTTATCTTTTTTTCTTTATGTGGTAGTGAGCCTTAGCTGTGAGCCCTATTGGATAGTGTGTCCTATTCTAGCAATGAGCCCTTGTACTGGTTTTAAAATTATTTATATTGTAATCTAATACTCACGGTATTTTTTCCCTCATTGGGTTTTCCACGTAAATCTAGTGTTCTCCTATGTATGGTGTGGTTGTTTCAATTTTTGTTATCTACATTTCATGATTAATCACTTCAACAAAATAAGGGTTTAATGAATATTTGTGGATCTGATTACTGTTGAGGGTTTTGATGTTTTAATTTGATACAAATGATTCACCCCCCTCTCAGTTGCCTTGTTCATTCAACGGGTTTCATCCAACCTATTAACTATCATGAGTGGGTTTCCAATCTAGTACTAGTTTTAAAACCCATCAAGGGCATGGATATGTACAGACTTCAAAGACCTTAACAAAGCATGTCCTAAAGATGACTTCCCATTACCAAATATTGACATCATAGTGGATCTCACAATAGGGCATGAGATGTTATCCCTCATGGATGAATTCTCTGGGTATGATCAAATCAAGATAGCACAAGAAGATCAACACAAGTCAATATTCCCATGTACACGGGGTACCTATTATTGGAATGTTATGTCATTTGATCTCAAGAATGCAGGAGTGACTTATCAAAGAGCTATGACAGTGATTTTTCATGACATGTTTCACACCATCATGGAATATTATGTGGATGACATCTTAGCTAAATTCATGACAATAAAAATTCATCTTGAAGTGATAACACAATTTTTTGACAAATTGAAGAAATATCAAGTAAGGCTCAACCCGTAGAAATGTATCTTTGGAGTCACTTCCAAAACAATATTGGGATATATAGTATCTCGAGGAGGATTGAAGTGGACCCTACCAAATTCAAGGCAATGATTGATATGCTTCCACTAAAAACTTTGAAGCAACTTCATAGTCTACAAGGTAAATTACAAACTATCTGAAGGTTCATAGCACAGTTAGCTGACAAATGTCACCCATTTACGCATCTCCTTCACAAGGATGTAACATTTAGATGGGATTAAAAATGCCAACTAGCCTTTCAACATCTAAAGAATTATCTCACATCATCACCTATATTAATGCCACCAACTCCAGACAAAACTTTGATTCTATGCATCTCAACAACTACAACAACATTAGGATCTCTTCTTGCACAACATGATTTTGAAAAAGAAAGATTAGTCTACTATATCAGTTGAACGCTAGTCGGCTATGAGCGTAACTATACTCCTATCAAGAGAGCATGTTTAAAAATTGTTTTTACTTCCCAAACACTATGACATTATATGCTCAATCATCTAGTCAATCTCATTTCGAAGGTAGATCCACTAAAATATCTATTATCTAAGGAAACACTCACAGGCTTAATAGCTAAATGGGTTATGATTCTCAGTGACTTTGATATAGAAAACATGGATTAAAAATAAATCAATGGACAATTAATAGTAGATCAACTATTAGAAGCAATGATATATGACGAGAATCCTCTTATATCAGATTTCCAAAATAAAGTAGTATTCACGATCACTTCACCAAATTAGTGGAAACTATATTTTGATGGTTCTCACATGTAACATGGATTAGGGGTAAGAATTCTCTTCATTACCCCTCAAGGTGATTGCTACCTAAATTATTTCGGATAGATTTTTCATGTACCAAAAATATAGTTGAGTATGATATGAAGCTCTCATAACAGGGTTGAGGATGGCTATACAATGGCAGATTGAAAAACTACAGGTTTATGGTGATTCCCAACTGGTAGGGAGATAGGTCAAAAATGACTATCAGATGAAAGACAAAAACTTTATTGCATATAAAAGGATGATAAGATAGTTTTAAGGAATAGTTCAATATCATTACATTTGAGAAAATTCCCAGGATCAATAACAAGGCAACAAATGTTATGGCGATAGATATGTCCCATAATAATCACAAGTGTGAGTTTCTTATTGAACAAATATTGATACCAACATTTGAAATTCTTGAATTATGTGTGAAATTGTTGGTCCTAATTCCCCTTGGTACCATGACATCTTCCATTATCTCTAAAATAGTAGCATACCACCCAACCTCAAAAAACCCTTATCCAACAATCATCCTGCTTCGTCATTATTCACGATGCCCTTTATAGGAAGAGTCTAGATGGTGCACTACTTAGGTACCTTAACTTAGAAGAAGCTACAACTACCTTACAAGAGGTGCACAAAGGCATTTGTGGGTCACACTCAAGTGGCCCTACCCTTTCCAAGAAGTTGCTAAGAATTGGATACTATTGGTCGACTATGGAACAAGAGGTAAATTAGTTTATGAAGAAATGTCTACAATGTCAACAACATGGCAATGCTCCAACACAGGAGTTGCAACCCATAACTACACCATGAACTTTTTCACAATGGGGGCTCGACTTCATAAGAAAGATTTCACCTACATCTTCTAATATCCATAAGTTTATCATCATCTCCACCGAGTATTTCACAAAGCAGATTAAAGCTATTCCTCTAACCTACATTACTGGTAAGTAAATTTCTAAGTTTATCTTAACTACTTAATTTGTGGATATGGTGTCCCTTAATCCATCATTACAGATAACAAAACACCCTTTAAAAACTAGGATGTATGAGATATTTGTGCTCAATTCCATATCCAACATTGTTTCTCCACACCTTAATACCCACAAGGAAATGACCAAGCTGAAGCATCTAACAAAACTATCTTGAAAATCCTAAAAAAAGACTATTAATGATGTTGGTCATGACTGGTACTTACAACTCAATCCTGCCTTATGGGCATACCAAACTAGTATAAGATCACCTCTCGATGCCACACCATACTCCTTGTTCTATGGTATCGAATTCATATTACCTATCGAGGTCGAGCTTTCCATCATTGAGGATCTCATTGCAACACCTTATTGATGATGAAAAATGTCGAGTGTCTAGACTAAATGAGCTTGAGTTGTTGGATGAACGACGTCTTCAAGAACTTAACCATCTTGTTTCCTATTAGAATCGTCTCCACTGAAGCTACAACAAGAATATCAAAGGAAATAAATTTCAAGTGGGAGGTCTAGTCCTTAAAGAGAACTAAAAGAATCAATTAGGTCAGGATAATAAAGGCAAGTTTGAACCTAATTGGTTAGGACCATTCATTGTTACCACAAGATATGAATCTAGATCTTATCAATTAGCAACACCTGAAGGTACCCTTGCAAGAACCTATTAAAAAAATTCACCTCAAATGGTTCTATGCTTAACCCATTAGGGTATCTTATTCAAAAAATGAAAAAATTATCAAAAAAATCCAAAAAAGGGGATAAAATAGTAAAAAAAAAAAACATTGTCTAGTGAAAACCACTTCAGCACACACAACACTTTGGGCAAGTACCTTGGTGAAAACATGAAAAATAAGTTTCATGTGTAAATAAGCACCATCTACCATCTATCAAAGCTTTTTCCCATCTTATCCATAATAAATTTGTTTCATCCATCCCTCTATCATATTTCCACTTACATCCCTAACATGGCTTAGTATTTAACCAGTATCTATTGCTACATGTATCATTTAGCATCATCCTAGATTCACCTCATTTAGTCAATAATAAAGTGATCTAACATATAACTGGGGGCATCTTCTTAAACATAGTTGTCAGATTGGATCCTTGTTCATCGCCAAAATACAAAAATCCAAAAATAGCCTCAAATATCTTGAAAAATCCAAAAACAACCTCAAATACTCCAAAAAGCTCAAAAACATTCAAAATTTTCTAAAAAGTATTAAAAAAATCATCACAAATCACCCATCTGCAATAAATATTATCATCCATAATAAACCTGTCGTCACACTCATCTTTGACAAAGTAAGCAAAAGCAAATATGGTAATCATCAAAGCACAAACATTTATGAAAAATTAAAAGTATTGATCATTGTTGAAACACACCAACTACCTACATGTCAAGAACCTAAAGCATCCAATTCAACATCCAATATCATTGCCTTAACATATATATCATTTCTATGATAGGCACCAATCATTGATGAACAATTACAATCTCTCTAGCAAGAGATATAATGGAATTGATATGTTTTGTCAATCTATATTTTCTTTTGATTTATCTTTTGTCTCATTCCATTGATCACTTGACGCCACCTTGATCTTCAATTTCTTGGTGTGTCTAGAGGGGTACATAATGGGGCATAGACAATGCTTTCTTCTACTGTGTTTGTGGGATATTCTTATAATACGACCATGGTGAATACTTGTCTTGTGTGTGTAGGGATAGTCTCAAGTAATACAACGACCTTTGCATATCAAGTTTTTAAACATTTTGTGCATAAGGCCTAACTTTCTTTGAGGTTTCATTCTCTCACATGATCAAACAAGGTTTATGTATGTTAAGTATGAACAAGGATACTCCTATTTGTTTGTAGAGTCAAAGTCCACACAATAGATACAATGCCACCCTGGTTCTTCATACCTTGGTGCATAGTGTCTACTTCCTATGTAAAAATAATGTTTTATCTACATTATTTATAATAACCTAAAGAAAAATCAAAATCATCTTATCCTATCTCATCCTATTTCCAATAAATTCTCAAATCAACAATAATCATAACTTTCTTGATATTTGACCAACATCATATATTATTTTATCTATCCATCTAATCATTTATTATTTCCTCTATCCTACTCACCATACTAACATATCTATCCAATTATCTTGACATATACAAAATATCCATTGTATATTGCATCCATAAAACATCAGTAGCATCATATATCCATACCTCATAGCATCATACACCATCCATCCTACATAGTCATCATATATAACATAAAAAATACACAAAAATAATCATATCCATACGTCACACATAATATCATACATCCTGTATCCACAAATAATTAGTACCATTTGAATCACATCATTTCATAATCCATATCATATCATAATTAATATCTTTACATCATTATATCATAACATTGCATCCATACATCATATATAATCACATCATAGAATCATTAAATTCATATATCATAGCATCATATAGAAATCATAATACCACATGCATCCATAACATCGCAATAACTCATAATCATAGTCCCAAAAAGTCTCATCTCATATATCATAAAAATATGTGTCATGATACAAAATATCTATACAATAAATGTGCATACAACTGGCTATCAATAACCATCGATACATATATACATCATCAAAAATGAGTAAAAAGTGTATTTGTACATCAATATAATCAAAAACATCTAGACCACTTGGGCCTCCAGCTGTTGTCGACGGGCTATCTCAACATCATGCTCAACTATCTATTGTGCTAGCTAGAAACTAAGGATGTTCCTCTCAACTCTGTATCCATCCCTCTCCCTCCTCGCCTGGTCTTGCTCTAGAGAGCTACTTGGAGCCTAACATCATCGAGACTCGCTCCCCTAGGCATCTCCTCATCTCCACCCCTTTTCTCTCCCTCTCCTTTGGGTGTTACCACTAACATCCCCACCTACTTTCCTCCATCCTAACCAATTGGGACCTCTGCCTCAACTCATTGTCATTGTCTTTGAGCTCTCCTTATCTTTGCCTCTATTTGCCTCCTCTTGCCACCCACTACTCCTTTGTCGGGTTAAGTGAACCTCAAGGGTCTTTGTGGGATCCATCACGAATCATAGTTAGTTGTGGCTGGATCCTTAGTTTTTCTATCCCAAATCCATTATACCTATGCCAACTAAAGAACCTTTATGATTGTTGTTTGGGGCACTAGCATAGGTCCCCACTCAGAGATCTCTCGATGTGTCCTGGCAAACATAAAAGATAGTTTGTGACAAGCATATCATGTACCTCACCAAACCATCGATGGAATTTTCTTGGTAAATATCGCTCTAGAATATGGGGTCCTCCTAATGAGCCACCTGGTCGGGGTTCAAATGCATCACGACGAGTTTCAGATGCATTGAGTCTAACTTGACGTGTTTGAAGACCTAAGTTTTCCTAGCATTTATTATGCCTAAAACTATGTTGAAAGCAAAAATGGTTTAGTTACTCACTGAGGGATCTACTCCAATGGGCCACTAGAATTGACAGGTTGTGTCTACATGATGTGATACATGTGAAACAAGTGCCATATTTTCAATAGCTCTTTGACACAATCTAACTTTGAGCTCTAGAAATCTATAACTCTCAAGATGCAAATGAGGTGAAAATGACCCCCAGGGACCTATATATAGACCCCAAAACCTTGTTTTTTCATCCCTCCCAACCCCTTCATCCTATTTCTTGCCTTCACCATTCTTTCTAATCTGTTTTCTCGTCACCTAGGACTTGGTTTTTCCTCCTCTTCTTCATCGAACTTATCCTATCATCCCGTCGTGAGCTTGACCTAAAAATTTATTTTTTTGGTGGACCTCTTGAGGGGGTAGCCTACCATCCTCCCATAATTCCTTCGTCCATTGGGGAATTGTTAAAATAATGAAGAAGGTTTCCATTAATGAGTTGTCATTGATTTCAACACTACATGATAAATATCAATCAATATGATGGATGTTTATAGAAAAGTTATTTTGTAAAAGGGTTTTTGCTAAGTGTCTACATCGACAGCTTCAACCCACAGTGTCCTCTGGTAATTTGGTTCACATTCACCCTTTCAGATCTACTCATGCAGTTCTAGTACGTTGTTCATGGATATCACTGGAATCTTATTTCAAAATTTCAATTATTTTTAATAAATGGTTCAAAAGTTGCAAGTAACATAAGATCAACAAATATGGTTTACACAGTTTTTTGTGTATTGGATATTACCTAACTAGTTCACATTCCTCTATGGATTTGAGTTATACATTGTAGTTTTGGGAGAAGGTTAACATGTGTCAGTATATTGTGTTTTCCAGTTGGCGTGACATTTTGTGATCCACGTATTCCATGGTGACGATCAGTTGGAGTATTTTTGCTTTTGGGTTCTATGCCTAGCTGACTTGATGTATGAAAAGTGTTGTGAAGATTAAATATATGATGCAAATGGAAAAGAGAGTTGTGATAAGTCCATGCCAACCTATATTGTTTATGTTTTGGGCATGAAGGCAATTTTGGTTTGAATTGGGTGCAAACAAGACACATTTTATATAAATTGAGGCTACATCTAATTAGGTCAACCTAATTGATGTGTGTGGTGGAGTTTAGTATATATACAAGGTTTATTTGAGTTGATGAAGTGCAACATCCAACATATACATGATCTGAAATATAAGTTGTAATGTGAAGTTTTGCAAAAATGTGAGAATAAGTTGTGAATGTTGAGAAATGGTGTGCGAATACAAAGTAGAGCAGAGACTTGTAATTTGAGTTTGATTAGAGTGTATAATGAGCTTCAAAGGAACTGAATCCGACATATGTTAGATGTATTTCTCTTAGTTCAAATTCTGGTTGTGAGGAAACCTCTTTGTATCTTTCTTTTCTCTATGAATAGTGTTCACTTGGATAGTGAGTCCACCTAGTAGTGAGCCCTTTTATAATCTCTTATAATCGATTATAACATATTGTGAGTTAATCCTCACCATGGTTTTTCACTTTTTGGGAATTCCATGTAAAAATCTCAGTGTTCATGTGTTGTGTGTGTTATGGGTTGTTCATGCTTTCATTCCTTATAATTGGTAAGTATGCTTTGAAAATTGGATGGTTAATAATTGGATGGTTTGATAGAATATCGATAAATGCACAAGACTTGAACAAGAAGTGGTAAATTTGAGATCAAATCTAGAGAAAGCAAGAATTCATGAGGACAAATTCAAGCCAAGTTCTACAATGCTTGATGAGTTAATTACAAGTCAAAAAGCATCCAAAAAAAAAGGTGGTTTAGGACTTGGAAAAGGAGAAAGCTCAAAAGAAGATCAGATACCAAATGTAGAAAAGAACAACAACGACAAGTTTTGGAATCAAAGAAACAATGCTAGAAGACCCCCATCAAACAACTAAATGCTCAAAGGTACCCATCTTTTAATGGTATTTATTATTTTTGTAATAAATTTGGACATAGAGAAATGGAATTTAGAAGAAAAATGAATCAAAATGATCCATCCTTTATTGGTCAATGCTTTACATGCAAGAGATTTGGGCATAAAGCAAATAAATGTAGAAGTCAAATGATGAATGCATATAACAGTGGTAGAATGATTCAATCTTTTACTGGTTATTGCTATACATGTTATGGATTTGGACATAAGGCTAATCAATATAGATCTAGAATTAATGAAAGGAATAATGCTCGGAGAAATATCATATGCAATAATTGTAATAGACCTAGACATATTCCTAGATTGCAGAAATTCAAGAATAATACAGTAAAGAATAATTAAACCAGTTAAAAAGATTGATCTGATTGAAGTAAAGAAGGAAATGGAAAATATTTGGAGAAAGAAAGAAGAGCATAAGAACAAGGAAGAATCAAAGACTACAAATGAATTTCTACCACCCTCTGGTGCAGATGGTTCCTTCGGGAATGGAACCTAGGCATTGGTTTAGGGGGAGCAATAACAAAAAAATCACATAACCCCTTGTTGATATGATGTGTCATGGATTGGCATGAAGACATGAGATGGAGATAGATAGTATGGGTCTTTTGGAGAAGACTCTGAAAGAAAACATTCAGTTGCAGAGATTTACAAAGCGATTTAAGGTTTGTCGTTGCATAGAGAAAGTTTTACCAACTTCACTATTTGGTGAATCAAATGCAAATTAGGGAAGAATCAAAGGAATTATATACCTATACCTTTTCAATTTCATTCACTTTTATGCATTTGGAGCTACCAATGCGAGTTGAAGTGAATTCAAGAGTCCAAAGGCAATTTTAGAAGCAAAGCATCCAAACCCTAATTCTGGTCAAGTAAGAAAAAGGTATTTACCATTGTCCAAAGCTGAAATAGAATTTGTTTTTCAAAGCATTTGAATTTAGTAGAGATGGCGACACCTACAATAGTGAATGTGAGTGAGAAACCCCAACCAAAATTCAAGAAATACCCCACGAAAGTGTTTGAGAAAAACCCGCTCGGAGCCTTTTCAAGTATTCCATATAGGGTTTTTCCCATTGAGGATATTAGGGCATACATGGACACGTGAAGATGGAAGAATACAACCATATAAAACTTATATACCTATGGATAGGCCAACTGACTGGAGAAAATTTCAACATCAAACCTAAGTATGAAATCCTAGCAAAGAAGAAACTGGATGTCTGGAAGTTGTTTCCATGTTTCACCTATGACGATGAACTTAAGTATGTGAGAATAACATTAAGCAGAGTGCATGATAAATTCTTATGGACTAACATGTGCAGTTTGATAACTAAGGAATTCATAAGGGAAATTACTAGACTTTGTGACACAAGACCTGTACTTGTGCTAAATTCTGTAAAGAACAAGGATGTAATGGAACTAATAGGAGCCACATTTGATCAAAGGGTTCTCACAGTGAACACCATATGGAATCTTGTGGTAAGATATGCAACTATGGTCATTGGATACAAAATATACTAACCAATAAATAGAATTCTATGTCTGCTACAACAATTCATGTAGCTCATGAAATGGTGGAAAAAGGAAAAGACTATGATTTGTGTGAGTTGCTCTGACATCAACTTTTTGACAATCTAAAGCAAACTAAAGATAATAAAACACCCCTTCAAATTCGGTTCTTTGGTAGTTTGTTTGTTGTTCTATTTTATGAGGGAACTTCCAAGAAGAAGCAATATTATATGGAGTAGAAGCTAGCCTATATCCCATCAAATATTTGAAAATTTACACAACATTGGTGATATGAAAGCTTTAGATGAGGCACTTATTGTTTTATTTGTAGTATTTTAGAAGAGAATACATGAATGGGAGATGATCCCTAAGTCTGTAGTGGAAAAATATTGAGATGATATCACATTTTTGGTCAAAACTAATGAATGCATTATTGAAGCTGTGGAACCCAAAACTATCTAGATTTAACCACTTGGATATGAGATCAATGAAAATGAAGTATATGGTTATGTTGGTATATTACTAAATAGTCCTAAGGACTCTACTCAGAAAAGACACAAAACATGTGAGGAGAAATGCTTGGAAATGCATATAGAACTGAAAAAGCCCGAAATAAAGAGGAAGGCAACAAAAATAGAACATGATTATTTCAAGGACAAAGGATTCATGGATGAAAAAATACAAAAGTTGAAAGAAAAAGTAGAGGGAGAAACAAGCACATCAAGTGGGACCACCGAATCTAGAAGATTTGGAAGAACTGCTTCCACTATTCCCCCTAGTCTTTAACAACCCTCTAGATCAGTTTCTACCTCCAACAAAACCAAGAGACCAGTGCTCTGGTAAAAAAAGAAATTTAGGAGGAAGAGGCTACAAGGATTGGAAAGAGAAAGAAGACTACTCCGACAACCTCTACTACCACTATGTCAAAGAGAATAAAAGAGAAAGCTAGGAGAGAAAAGGACTTGAGTGTACAAACTGAAGAAGAAGAAGAAGAGGATGAAGATTCCCCGTTGATCCTAAAGAGAAGTGGCACTATTTCAAACAAACAAAGATAGATATTTTTGATACTTCTGATGAAGAATAATTGAGAAGGAAAATGAAGCCTTTTGGATACATATACATAAGCAAGTGAAGGAAAGGAAAAAAAAAGAAATCAAACATGACATAACTAGAGAAGAAAAAGAAGACATCTTCGGAAAGACCGCTTAGTCTAATGAATTTGGACTCATCTTCAAATGTATGTTGCATCATGAGATGTTGGAAGAAACAATAACATTTTACAAAAAGGAAAATGAGGAGAATAGAGCCACTATAATAGAAGCAATCATCAAATTCATTGTCACAATTGAGGCATATATGGAGAACATTAGGAAGAAAGTTCCTAAGGTTGTATGGAAACTCTTATTGGAAAGAAGAAAAGAAGCCAATGAAAGGGAAGGGAAGCTCAAATTCGATGTTGTGGAGAAAATTGGATTTTCCCTATTTGATGTTGATAAGGCCACACTAGCCCAAGTGCTCAATGAAGAATTCAAAACAAAATGAAGGGTCACACTTCTAATGAGAAGAGATCAAGATCAATTTGAGAAAATTAAAAAGGAAACATAAGAAAAGGTTACTGATATTGCACAAAAGTATGGCATTATTCATATTGCCTTTGCCAGTAAGGATCAAGATTTAAAAATTGAAAACATAGGTGCTATTGATACAGAAGAAAATCTGGATAATATTCCTCTGAATACATATGAACCAATCCAAGAAAATGTTGAAGATGAGAATGTTGTTGAGTTCAGAGAGGAGATTGTAAAGGATGATACTTTTGTTCCTCTAATAACTCAAGAGATTGTAGATCAAGGCAATTCAGAGATATTTGTTCCTTCGATAGATACATAACATAAAATAGGAGAAGGTGAGAAGCATGATATAATCAATAAGAAAAGGCATGAGGATGAAGAGAATTAGGAAGGAGAGAATAATGGTGAGAAGGAAATAAAAATGAAGATAATGAGCAAGGAAAGAAGGATAAGGATGAAGGAGATGAAGACAAAGATAAAGACAAGATCTTCAGTGAAGAAGAAGAAAAGGCAGAAGAAGTTTTTGATACTGGAAAGAATGAAGAAGTAGAGAAGTCTGAGGATTTGCCTAAGCCCTCTGGTGAATCCTCCTCTAGTAATCCTTTAGAAGGTTTGTTTCCTAAACAATTAAAGTATCAACTGACTATTTCCTCCCAATTATTGCAATTTCCCATGCAGCAAGGCAATGTTATTTTAGACAAGATATCACCTATACACAAGTTGCAACTAAGTGATGTGTTTAGTGCATCAATAAGAAAAGAAATCATTGAAACATATCAAAAGAGTAATGAACTAATAGATGAGGCTATAAAGACATTGCAGGGGATCATCCTAGGAACTAATGTTGATACATCTTTTCCCGATGTGAAAATTTTCAAATTGTTGTTTGATTCCTTTAAGGAATATGCCTCTGAATTGAAAAGACAAGCAAAAATAAAGGTTGAGTCAAGGATTACAGAAAATAATGCAATGGATATCACAAAAAAATGTTCATTTGCACATACAAAAGTTCAAGAATGTTTGAAGGAAGTAACAGCCTATGAGGATGGTGCAAAAATATTATTTTTGTATTGCATGAAGTGGTCAGACACCACATAAGGGATAAAAGATGAAATTAACTCGATTGAGTCCCAAATAGCTAATGTATCAAAAGCCTATGATTTAACACTGGGCAAAAATGATAAGACTTGGACTGCTATAATGGACTTGCATGATAGATTCTTCACTTTGTAGAGCCAAAGGAAGAGATTATCAAACAGCTTACGAAGCTGGGGGACTTGGTAAAAACAAAGCATATTCTTATCTCATTTGCCCTTGCTAGTACTAACAAAATCTCAAAGATAAATCTTACCCCCGATATTGTAGAAGAAGGAGAATAAACATTGATAGAGTTTGAGTCTCTATATAGAGTGCTTGCAACAGCGAAGAAAAGCTAGGAAAAAGGAAAATTTTCTTGGAAAACTATTCTTCATAAGCTTCAGGGGTCAACATCTTTGAGTTGACCATTTCTATTTCTATATATCTTTCAGTTTTTAATGTTTTCAAATTCTTTATACATATGTAGATGTATTATGAGTTTTTGGTTAGCTTCCTAAGGGGGAGTTAGTTCGATTTGGATATATGTCTTGAGGGGAGAACCCTTTGTCGTTGATGTCAAAGAGGGAGAGATATTTGTGGAGAAATGTTTTGGTATGGCACATGTTTCCATCAATGACAAAGGGGGAGATTGTTGAAATAATGAAGAAGGCTGTCATTAATAATTTATCATTGATGTCAACACTACATGATGAATGCCAATCAATACGATGGATGTTACAAAAAAGTTATTTTGCAAAAGGGTTTTTGCTAAGTGTGTACACTGACAACTTCAACACATAGTGCCCTCTATAATTTGGTTCACATTTGTTCGCCCTTTCAGATCTACTCTTGTGATTCTAGTATGTTGTTCATGGATATCATTGGCATCTTATTTTAGAATTTTAGTTATTTCGGATAAATGGTTCAAAAGTTGCAAGTAACAAAAGATCAACATATATGGTTTACATAGTTTTTTGTTTACTAGCTATTACCTAACTAGTTTGCATTCCTCCACAAATTTGAGTTAGACATTGCGGTTTCGGGAGAAGGCTAACAGGTGTCAGTATATTGTGTTTTCCAGCTGGCGTGACATTTTGTGATCCACGTATTCCATGGTGATGATCAGTTGGAGTATTTTTGCTTTTGGGTTCTATGCCTGGCTGACTTGATGTATGCAAAGTGTTGTGAAGATTAAATAAATGATGTGAATACAAAAGGGAGTTGTTAAAAGTCCATGCCAATCTATATTGTTTGTGTTTTGGGTGCGAAGGCAATTTTGGTTTGAATTAGGTTCCGACAAGGCACATTTTTTATAAATTGAGGCTACATCTAATTAGGCCAACCTAATTAATGTTTGTGTTGGAGTTTAGTATATATACAAGGTTGATTTGAGTTGATTAAGTGTAGCATCTGACATATACATGATTCAAAATATAAGTTGTAATGTGAAATTTTGTAGAACTGTGTGAATAAGTTGTGAATGTTGAGAAATGGTGTATGAATACAAATCAGAGTAGAGACTTGTAATTTGAGTTTGATTAGAATGTGTAATGAGATTCAAAGGAACTGAATCCAACATATGTTAGATTGATGTAAGTGTTCCAAGGCTTGCTTGCACTGCCACTAAGAGACCCAACTTGTCTCTTCTAGGAACCTAGTCTCCTCTAGGTCCTGACTGGCTTAGATGATTAACTAAGTCCAATCTTAACTCTGTTCCAAGAGTTCTTTCCCTTGTGCTTCACCTTGGAGGACTAACACCATGTAACTTCTTCACTGTTTGTACCCTTACTTAGAAAACTCTAAGTGCCAACTGTTCACCATTATGTAATCCTCTGCAGGGGTATCTATCATCATGTCAACATTCCATTTTCTCCCATTTAGATCCATTGAGAAGAATCTTCAAGCCTTTCTTCATCGGTTTCAAGATTTCATCATGAGGAAGCCTAATTTGGCCTATTTCTTTGTAGTCTTTACCAGTCCTGTTTTGCCAATTCATGCAAAACTTTCCCAAACAAGTGGAAAATCTAATCCCACATTCAGATAGCCTTATTGATTTTGTGAATGATTTTGAAGGCTTTGGAGCCTGTTGGCCTCCGTACACTGGTTTCCTTACAATCTAGGCCAAATAGGCTAAAAGACCTATTTCCTAGGACCTTAATGATTTCTCACTCAAAACTCAACCTAATGGATTGGTAGGAACTCAATTCTTTGAGAAAGTTAGGATAGGTCTATACCCTACCTGGAACTGTACTTGTTTTGTACTGTACTTCCATCTCGTGCCTAAATTACTCAATTCTTCATTGTCAAACCTCTAACCGGGCATTCTAAGCTCGCCTAGGACTTGACATTAAAACCACTTGATCGACTCTTCATGACTCCTAACACTACATATGTACAGACCAATCGTTTCCCTAACACTTCCATCTATCCTCAGAAAAATCCCGTGACTAGATTTCATGGGGAAGCCATTCAAGGACAAACTGGTCAGGACAGGACCAGTAAAACCCTTAAACCTTAACCTATTTAACCTAGACACTAACTCAACACAAATCAACTTACTTACAGAAAGGAAAAGCCTTATTACTATCCTATGAACACAAATCTATATCAAATCAAAACATTTTTAACTAGTATTCTATCACTATCACACTATATGCTCGGTGTTTACACAAAACACAAGATTTGCAGAGCTATCTTTTCATTATCTCCCCAAAACTCGATTACAAAACAACTAAATTTTCTTGAATTCGAACCTCTTCCTTCTAAGATGCCATTCACCATGTTTGTAGGATATGTTGGATGATTCCCCACTCCTATCCTTTAGGGAATCCTATGTAATTGAGTTGCATGCAACATTTGCCATAATGGCAAATGTTGTTATGACAGTTTGTAACAATATTGGGCAACCTGTCATTATGCCTCCTTCCTAACTCTTAGGACCTTTATCTCCTGTAGTTCGAGCAACCAACTTCATTAAAAGCTTCAAGGCATCTTTCTAACATCATTCATGTGTTTAGAACACATTTAAGACTCAAACCCCAACCTAAGCTACTAAGGCTAAACAATGTAAAAACTACTAACTCTTAATGACTAACTCTCCTAGTCTAAACCAAAACAAGACCTTCTAAGGTCCAAAAATAAACACACAACTACTCTGACTTGGCTAAGGTCAAATACAAGCCAAAATGACAAGAAAAATGGAGGTTAGCCTAGGTGCTCCTGCACCATCCTCCCCAAAACAAAAAGTTCAATCCACCCTTGGATTGAGGATGCTTGGATCAATTCCCATCTTCTTGAACTTTGCTTCCTTTATCCATACTGCATGAACATCGGCTTGACCTTGTTTCTTGATCAAGTGTTCCTTAGGTTTTGGTTCTAGTGTGTTTGTAGACCCTTGTGTCCAATATGCTATCATCTCCTGTGACTGTAGCAGTAGATAAGTGTAGGTCTTCCACATCTCTGATCACTTCATGAAGGTTTTGATCCGTGTCTTGCTGTGGTCCTTTGTAATGGACTAAGTCTGCAATGTTGAAGATAGGGGACAGTCCACTGTCATCCGGTAGCTCAACTTTGAAAGCATTATCACCATACTTAGCTAAGATAGGGCAGGGACCTATCCTCTTCATCTACAACTTGTGAGGGACTCCCTTTTGAAGTCTTGATTTGTTAAGATGCACCATAACCAAGTCACCCACATTGAACTGCATTGTTCTCCTATGCTCATCCACTTTGGTTTTATATTTCATGGTGTTCTCTGTCAAGGTCTTCCTCATTGTATCATGTATCTCCTGCATAGCATAAGCAAAGTCATCAGCATATCCACTTCCCTTCACTCCATCCTTCAAATATCTCAACTCATAAACTCCTCTAGGATGTAGTCCATAGACTATTTCAAAGGGACTCTTCCCTGTGGATCTGTTTATAGTATCATTGTAGGCATATTCAGCTTGCCCAATCAACTGATCCCATTGTTGCACATACTCCTTTGTCAAACACCTCAGTAGATTTCCAAGGCTTCTATTAACAACCTCGGTTTGACCATCAGTTTGGGGATGGTAGGCTGATCCAAAGGACAAATTAGTGCCCTACCTTTGCCAAAGAGTCTTCCAAAAATGACTCATGAATTTAGTGTCTCTGTCTGATACAATGCTGATAGGTAACCCATGGATTCTTACTATCTCTTTGAAGAAGAGAGAGGCTATTTGACTAGCATCATGTGTGGTCTTACATGGTATGAAGTGAGCCATCTTGTTGAACTTGTCCACCACCACATAAACACTATCCATGCCTTGCCTTGTCTTGGGTAACCCAACTACAAAATCCATACTCAAACATTCCCATGGCCTAGTAGGAATAGGTAGTGGTTGGTAAAGGCCTGCATTTGAAGAAGTGCCCTTTGCCTTTTGACATACTACACAACTTTCCACATACCTCCTAACATCAAGATTCATCTTAGGCCAATAATAGAACCTTTGAACAAGTTCTTGAGTCTTAGTGATCCCAAAGTGACCACTCAAAGCACTATTATACTTTTCTTGTATCAAGTTCTCTCTAATGGAGCCTCTAGGAACACATAATTGATTCCCTTTAAACAATAGACCACTTTTCAAAGTATACTCAACATATTTACTATGAAAATGGTTCTTGTATTCAGCACATACCTTATAAACATTTGCAAAATCTTCATCATCAGCATATAGATCCTTGAAGTGATCTATTCCCATGCTCTTCAACTGTATTTCCTGAATTGTGAGAGCTCTTCTAGACAATGCATCTGCTACTTTGTTGAGGACACCTTTCTTGTGCTTGATATTGAAGGTGTAAGCTTGTAGATACTCAACCCACTTCATATGCTTGTGGCTCAACTTTTCTTGTGAATTTAGGAAACTAAGTGCTTGATTGTCTAAATATACAGTGAATTCCTTAGGAAGCAAGTAGTGCCTCCACTTCCTTAGAGCTTGAACCAATGCATACAACTCAAGGTCATAAGAAGAGTACTTCTTTTTGGCTTCACTCAACTTTTCAAAATGAAAAGCCACCGGTCTACCCTCTTGGCTTAGAACAGCTCCAATTGCCACATTGCTAGCATCACACTCAATCGTGAAAAGCTTCTCAAAACTTGGGAGCACCAAAATAGGTTGGGTAGATATCCTTTCCTTCAGCAACTCAAAGCTCTTGTTAGCATGCTCATTCCATACAAATTTAGTCTTCATGCCTCCCTTAATAGTATCCAACATAGGAGCACAAATTGCACTAAAATGCCTTATGAATTTCCTATAATATTGAGCAAGGCCATGAAAACTTCTTACCTCAGTTGCTGTCCTTGGAGTAGGCCAATTGAGGATGGCTTCTACCTTGCTAATGTCCATTTTCAGATTGCCTTAAGATAGCACAAACCCAAGGTACACCAGCTCTGTCTTGATGAACTCACACTTTTCCAAATTGATCATCAACTCCTCCTCTTGTAGCTTCTTGAAAACCAACTCTAGGTGTTTGAGATGTTCTTCTCTTGTCTTGCTATAAATTAGTATATCATCAAGATATACCACTACAAATTTGCCAATGTAGTCTTTGAGGACTTCATTCATGAGCCTCGTGAATGTGGAGGGGGCATTAGATAATCCAAATGGCATGACAAGCCACTCATATAGACCCTCATTAGTTTTGAAGGCTATTTTCCACTCATCTCCCTCATGTATTCTTATTTGGTGATAGCCACTCTTCAAGTCTATCTTGCTACAGTACTTAGCTCCACCTAGACAATCCATTAGGTCTTCAATCCTAGGGATAGGGAACCTATACCTTATGGTTATCCTATTAATAGCCCTTGAATCAGTACAAAGCCTCCAATCTCCTCCCTTCTTAGGTGCTAGGACAGTGGGTACGACACATGGACTAATGCTCTTTTTAATGAGACCCTGGTTTAGGAGTTCTTGTATTTGTCTAGCTATTTCCTCATTTTGTTGAGGGGTCATTTTGTAAGTTGCCTTATTGGGAAGGGTAGCTCCTGGGATAAGGTCTATCCTATGACTTATGGCTCTTTTAGGGGGTAAGGCTGATGGTTTTCCATCACTCACTATACTTTGGTAAGTCTGCAACATGTCTTGAATCTTCTTTGGTAACTCTGTCTTCTTGGTCACCTTGCCTTCATCTCCCTCTCTTGGTCTTAGCACCAATGCATAACCAATTCCTTCTCCTTCTTCCAAAGCTTGTAAGAATTCTTTTTCACCCACCATAAGAACATTTGGACCTGTTGTCTTCACCTCAACATCTTCCAACAGTGACTGTATTTTGAAGGTCACATTGTCTTTCTTGAAAGAATAAGAATTCTTTCCTCCATCATGTATGGCTTGACGGTCAAATTTCCATGGTCTACCTAGGAGCAAATGACATGCATCCATAGGTAGCACATCACACAAGACTTTGTCTTTATACCTTCCAATTGAGAACTCCACCCATGCTTGTTCATTCACTAACACATGTTGTCCTTTATTGAGCCAAGTGACCTTGTAAGGATTGGTGTGGGGTATCCTTGTCAACTTTAGTTTGCTGACTGCTTCCTCTGACACAATGTTATCAGTAGAACCTGAGTCAATGATGACTCTACATACTTTTCCCATCATCTTGCACTTTATCCTAAATAGAGACCTCCTTTGGCTTGGCTCCTCCTTCACCGACTCCTTAATCAAAGTTCTCCTCATCATGAGGTTCTCACCTTCCTCATAATTTAATGGAATCTCAGATTGTTGCTCTGCTACATTTGATTCCTCATGAACTAGGTTAGTTCTCTTGTCACCTCCATGTGAAGAACCACCTTTCTCTGGACATTTATAGGCAGGGTGCCCCATTTGATTGCAATGATAGCATTTCATATTGGCAAAGTAGTTGCCTCTTCCTCCTTGTCCACCATTTCTTCCTCTAGAGCTAGAGTTAGAACTCCTTCCTCTACCACCTCTACTTGAGCTTCCTTCTTGCTGCTCACTGGATTTTATGTCTCCTTGAGTTTTTGTTTCAGAACTTCTTCCACCATAGCCACCTCTTTGTCCTCTGCTATCCTTGTTTTTACCTTTACCTTTAGAGGTTTGATCTTGCTTTCTCTTGCTTTTCTCTTCTATCTTCAAGGCCATTTGATAGCATTGGCGAATGGTTTTGAAGTTCACTAGACTCATTTCCTATTGAATAGACCATTTGAGGCCATTCAAATACCTTGCAAGCTTAATGCTTTCATCTTCTACTACTTTGGATCTCAAACATAGCTTTTGAAACTCCTCGGTGTAGGCTTGGACATCTAAATCTCTTTGTCTTAGATTGTGTCTCCTTCTATGTAACTGGATTTCATAGTCATCAAGAAGGTAGGTCTACTTCACTTTGTTTACCATGCCCTTCCAAGTAACTATAGGACCTTTTCCATCCTTTTCTCTTTCGTTTTGCACAAACTTCCACCAAGTAAGAGCTGAACCTCTTAGTCTAGACTTGGCCACCATAAATTTTTGTGCCTCTGAGATACCATCACACTCAAAATGGTTCTCAATACTATCTATCCAATCCACAACTGAATCTAGATCCATTTGTCCACTAAATAGTGGCACACCTTCCAAAGCTTTGCCACTCAATGCCTTTAGTGCCTTTAAGAATGGCTCTTTAGGGAGAACAGGGTCAGGTGTTGGTGCTTCCTCCTCTAACTCTAATTCCTTTTCCCTTGCTTCTTCTGCTTCCTTTTGATCAATTTTTTCCTTTACCTTGTCTGCCTTTTCTTGGACTTCATCCAAGAGTTGTTCCATTCGAGCCAATCTTTCTCTCAGTGACTTGTTGTCTTCTTCTTGTTCTTCTACCTTCTTGGCTAACTCAGCATTAGTCACCATGGTTGTGCCTTCCTCTGGTGTATTCTCTCCCATTGATTCAGTAGGCTGCAACATCCACCACAAGCCTGATCAAAACAGGCTCTGATACCAATATGATGTGAGTGTTCCAAGGCTTGCTTGCACTGCCACTAAGAGACCCAGCTTGTCTCTTCTAGGAACCTAGTCTCCTCTAGGTCCTGACTGGCTTAGATGATTAACTAAGTCCAATCTTAACTCTGTTCCAAGAGTTCTTTCCCTTGTGCTTCACCTTGGAGGACTAACACCATGTAACTTCTTCACTGTTTGTACCCTTACTTAGAAAACTCTAAGTGCCAACTGTTCACCATTCATGTAATTCTCTGTAGGGGTATCTATCATCATGTCAACATTCCATTTTCTCCCATTTGGATCCATTGAGAAGAATCTTCAAGCCTTTCTTCATCAGTTTCAAGATTTCACCATGAGGAAGCCTAATTTGGCCTATTTCCTTGTAGTCTTTACCAGTCCTATTTTGCCAATTCTTGCAAAACTTTCCAAAACAAGTGGAAAATCTAATCCCACATTCAGATAGCCTTATTGATTTTGTGAAGGATTCTGAAGGCTTTGGAGCCTGTTGGCCTTCGTACACTGGTTTCCTTACAATCTAGGCCAAATAGGCTAAAAGACCTATTTCCTAGGACCTTACTAATTTCTCACTCAAAACTTAGCCTAATGGATTGGTAGGAACTCAATTATTTGAGCAAGTTAGGATAGGTCTATACCCTACCTGGAATTGTACTTGTTTCGTACTGTACTTCCATCACCTGCCTAAATTACTCAATTCTTCACTGTCAAACCTCTAACCAGGCATTCTAAGCTCGCCTAGGACTTGACATTAAAACCACTTGATCGACTCTTCATGACTCCTAACACTACATATGTACAGACCAATGGCTTCCCTAACACTTCCATCTATCCTCAGGAAAATCCTGTGACTAGATTTCATGGGGAAGCCATTCAAGGATAAATTGGTCAGGACAGGACCAGTAAAACCCTTAAACCTTAACCTATTTAACCTAGACACTAACTTAGCACAAATCAACTTACTTACAAAAAGGAAAAGCCTTATTACTATCCTATGAACACAAATCTATATCAAATCAAAACATTTTAAACCAATATTCTATCACTGTCACACTATATGCTCGGTGTTTACACACAAAACACAAAATTTGCAGAGCTATCTTTTCATTATCTCCCAAAAAATCGATTACAAAACAACTAAATTTTCTTGAATTCGAACCTCTTCCTTCTAAGATGCCATTCACCATGTTTGTAGGATATGTTGGACGATTCCCCACTCCTATCCTTTAGGGAATCCTATGTAACTGAGTTGCATGCAACATTTGCCATAATGGCAAATGTTGTTATGACAGTTTGTAACAATATTGGGCAACTTGTCATTATGGCTCCTTCCTAACTCTTAGGACCTCTATCTCTTGTAGTTCGAGCAACCAACTTCATTAAAAGCTTCAAGGCATCTTTCTAACATCATTCATGTGTTTAGAACACATTTAAGACTCAAATCCCCAACCTAAGCTACTAAGGCTAAACATTGTAAAAACTACTAACTCTTAATGACTAACTCTCCTAGTCCAAACCAAAACAAGACCTTCTAAGGTCCAAAAATAAACACACAACTACTCTGACTTGGCTAAGGTCAGATACAAGCCAAAATGACAAGAAAAATGGAGGCTAGCTTAGGTGCTCCTGCACCATAGATGCATTTATCTCAGTTCAAATTATAGCTATGAGGCCACCTCTTTGTATCTTTCTTTTCTCTATGAACAATGAGTTCACTTGGACAGTGAGTCCACTTGGTAGTGAGCCCTTCTGTAATATATTATAACTAGTTATAACATATTGTGATTTAATCCTCACCGTGGTTTTTCCCTTTTTGGGTTTTCCACATAAAAATCTCGGTGTTCATGTGTTGTGTGTCTTATGGGTTGTTCATGCTTTCATTCATTGTAATTGTTAAGTATGCTTTGTAAATTAGATGGTTAATAATTGGATTGTTTGATAGAATATTGATTCACCCCCCCTCTCTTACTATTATGTGTGCTCAATAGGCATAGTGGGGCATCAATTTTTTTTCTAAAATTTTCCAAATCAATAGCATGTCTTTGAAACAACACAATAGATACATTGCCTCAAAGAGGGGAAAAATGTAGACACCTAAAATTATCTGAATGCATCACACATTCATAATTCGGTATTTTCTATCATTTTCCTCATTATCCCCTAATTCATCAAATTTAATTAAATAATTTATAATTATTTGATTAAATTCATTATTTTCTTCTATTAATTGAATACTTAATATTATTTGATTAATTCATCATAATTCATCATTTTCCTCAAATTCACCTCAATTAAGTAATTTTGAATTATTTAATTAAATTCAAATTTTCGTCTTTCCACATTAATTAAACAATTTCAATTATTTCTAATTTTAATTAATTCTATTTTTTCTCTCACACACCCAATTAAATATTTTTTAGTTATTTAATTAAAAATCCTAATTTCCTCTCACCTCAAAATTAAATAATCTTAATTATTTAATTAGCTAATTTTCTTGCAACTTTCAAATGACATATTCAATTTATCAAAATATCTTCCCTCCAAAATATCTTAAAATATCTTCCTTAAATCAAGGGATGGAGTCCAATTAACTAAAGCTCTCATTTAATCTCATCCATTAATCTCTTGATCTAATCTCCACCATTGATCTTCATCCTCTAATCTCCATCATTGATCAAATTTCATGAATTCTATAAAACAAACCCTTTCTTTCAATTTGAATTCATTCACAATCCTTGGAGAGCATTGATCATCATTTCTTAAGCATTCAATTGAAAAATTGAGGATCCTTTGTGAATCAAGATCATCATCAACAAGCTTTTGCAACATGGGTTATGCATAATTGAGCAATCCACATATTGAATTAGGCATAATTCAACAATGGAGTACTAGGTTTGCATGTTTCTTTTGAGTAAATGGATCTTAATTTGAATTATTGATGCAGTTGAAGACCGAGACCCCGAGTCGAGGTGTTGATCTTCGTAGCCACCACACTTAATTTTTTTTTATCCAATTTGAAAATCAATTCTCATAGGGAGAATAAGAAGACCCAAAAAAGTTTTGAGATGTAAATCATTAATCATTTATTTAAGTGCACAAAAAATTGTTGGCACACCACTTTTCAGAGTTAATTTTTAATATAAAAATAATTTCCATTTGATTTGAATTATTTTACAATAGAAGCTCCCACCTTCATCTACAAGAAGACAGGTGGATCAAAATTTATCTACCAATATAACCATATCAAAAACCAACCCCAAAACCCTAAAAAATCATTTTTGAACACTAGAGCTTTGACCCCTTCCAACCACTTTTCTCAATTTTCATCCTTTCCCCAATTTCTTTCAAACATCAACCAAGAATCCTGTTGGTTTGCTAGCTAATGCAACATACACATTCAACAAATTTCTCAAAAACTTCTTGTAACCAGTGAAAGCAATACCACACATATATGCTTCAATTAAATTAATAAATTTGATTTCAACATCAAATGTGTAGCTCCAACAAAATGAAAAGCTACAAGAAACCTACCAAACAAAACAAGAATCCATACCACAAGCAAGAATGCCTTGCTAAGCACAACAAAATTCACTCCTACAGACAAGATTTCCTCCAACTATTACAATTCAAATTTAGAGATACATAAATCAACTACAAGCTATATCAAATCAACCTCAAAATCTTCTCAAGTCCTCCTTGGATGCCATGGGTATGCTTCTACCATATCTTCATGCATTTTCTCATAACATTCTACAAATTCTTCTTGTTTAATGCCCTCATGCTTAGGCGTTGAGTTTTCTCCTTGCAACCACAACCTCTAGGTTAACTTACCTTCCCTAATCTAGTTGTGGATTTCCTCTTTTTGTTGCTATTATTCGTTACCTATAAAATCATTAATGTCTTTGCTAAAAAATGATTTCATCTTCATGCATTCCACTACCTTAAGCACATGTGCCTGAAAGATTCCAACATTATTGGAAAATAAATTCAAACTCCTGGGAGATATAAACGGGCCCCCAAATTGGCAAACTCATGCTTGGGCATGGGTTTTTGGCTCCTAGGCAGATTTGGAATATTAAAATTTAAACACTTTAAAATTTGCAATTTCAATTCCAATGACCACCTTGCCAAATTGACTTTAAAATGAATTTTCGAAAGGGGGAAGATGAAAGAAATTATCACATGCCTAGAAGAAAACCAAAACAAAATAAAACCAAAATAAAATAAAACCAAAATTTGATAATCAAAAGTGTTAAAGATTTTGGATGTGCAGGATTGCACTACCCCCAGATGCTCCTGCATCAATCGTGTTCTTGATTTATGTTTTATTCATTCAAAGCATCACATTCAACTTCATTGGTTAATGGGTTTAATTGATCTCTTAATTCTAGGTGTTTGATGGTTTCTAACCCTAATTTCTCTAATCTATCTTTTTAATCATTTCCCATTATTCCCGTCGAATACTAACTACCAAGTAAAGGATAGCCAGGGAATGCATGGTAATGAACTACCTATACACTCCTTACCATGGAGGTGAAAGTATTACCCACACTAAACTCTATCTCAACAATTGAGAATTATGATGCAAGTAACTTCTCAAGCGTAACCATTTACAAATGCACCATGAATAAAAGATGGCTAAAATGTCTTATCCATGCTTAAATAATATTTCTAATGGATGTCATCGATAGACACAAAGGAACATGAGGTCAAAATCCATGAAATGAAAGTGAAATATGTCAAAAAATTAGTATTATAGGGTAAACCATTCTCCTTCACTTTGCAAAGTATGCAGTTCTTGCAATCTCAGCCCATAATGATAAACTTCCCTTTTAATAGGTGTATATTTTGTTTCACTCCTAAATTTATATACCTCATCAAAACAAAAAGGGTTCAATTCATACTCTTGGTGATGAAATCCAACAAGGTAGGCTCGCTAAAGTAAAATATATTCAATTGTTTTTTGTTCCCATAATTTTTAATTCTTAGGATCACCAATCGATGTAAAGGAAGAGCATATGCAACTTGGAATCTTGGGTTAACATATCAAAATAATAACTAGAAAGTGTTTATGATCCTTAAGATCACCTTTTAGTGTGATGGAATAGTATAAACACTTAAAAGTGCTTGAAACACATCATACAAAGTTCATTCCTTTTCAAAAAGTCAAATGCACAACTACTTTAGTGATTAAAGCAATACCTTTAACAAACATCTTACACCAAATTTGTTAGAAGCTTATTTGAAATGATTCTTAGACTAATGTTCTACAAAAAACACATTAGTGGTTTTAGAGATATAAATCTTGGACACACTATTTTTTTCAAGGATAATATATTAGAAATAAAATTAATATTTTTTATTATGTTAGCATAACTTCTCTTGTAAAATTTTATCAAGGAAATAATATTATTAATCAAGGATTGCCATCATTCTTCCTTTTAATTCACTCCTTATGAATTGTTATAATGTTCTTGCCATGAGCATACAACATGTAATGCACAATAAACAATTTAACCAACCCAACTTTCCAAGAATCCACATTATGAAACTTGTAGATGTAATTGATTTGTCAAGTCATTACGTGTAATAGATTTTCATAGTTCATATTACTAGATCCACACAACTTTTTGTAAAAAATAATAATTTTTACATTGACATTTTGATTCAAACTTTATAATTTATCAAGAAAATAACTCTTAACAAAATGCAAGAACAAAATTCTTAATCATACCTAAATAAAGTTGAAATTACCTCTAATTGGTATAAATAATTATAAGGTGGCAAACATTATTATGTGTGATAAATTATGAGCAATTGGTAGAAGATTGTGGAAAGTATTATGAGCAATTGGTAGAAGTAGTTAGAAAAGAAAAGTTAATTTATACCACAATCATTATTTTGTGGAAAGTATTTTTAATTAAAATCCCAATTATCGTAATCACAGAAATAATGTTTGCTATGTTCCATCACTTTCGCCTTGTTGGTAGGTAGTAAGCATTTTTAATTGGATGAAAATTCCGCTTGTTTATTGTGGGGAAAAAGATAGCACTCATTGTCTCCCGTCTCGGTTAACCAGTCCATTTCAACTTAAAAAAGGTCGAATGACGAAACCGTCTTGAAGGGACATAAATCCATAAAATAATATAAAAGGAAAATGCCTTTGACTGTCGTTCAAACATTATCTTGTCCGCGTATACTTTCGACGCCCGGAGAGTCGAACTCTTTCCCTGAAGCTTAGGCGTCTGAAAGTCACTCTTTCAGAAAAAATTCCAAGAGAGCCACAGAAAATACTGAATAAGTTACCAATACGACGTCACCTGGCAAAAAAGTGGCAGGAAGCGGGAGCAGTATCCTAACGTGACCACCGGCTTCAAATTTCAATCAAACAAGAAAACGATCATATGACCTGGGGGGGGGTTAAGAGGCACAGAATCTGAGGCCTGGCGACCTTTCCTGATTATGTGGTTCTAGGTATACATCACAGAAGAAATCTAGAAAGCAGTGCTCCCGCTTGTGCACGATCAGGCCAAACTTGGAAGGCTTCGAGTTCTGCTACATTTCGTCCCATTCACTCATAAACTTGTCTCCCGCTGCTGACTCGATCGGATAATGGAATACATTTGCTAGAGATCTAGGGCTAGGGTTAGAGAAACCAGACGATGGAGGAACTGAGCCTTTTTCTTTTCCTGGCAGTAAGGCAAACTGTTAACTAGACCGGGCGGGGTTTTAAAGGCTGGTTGTACAGCAGGAACGGGGGTTGTGTTTACGGTGGGGAAAGAATGGGGGGAGTAACGTCTTCTATGGCGGCGAAATTCGCATTCTTTCCGCCAAACCCGGCATCGTATAAGATAACGGTGGATGAGGAGAGGGGGTTGATGATGACGGACGTTCCGCAACGGGAGAATGTGGAGGTGCTGAAGCTGCCGACGAGGAGAGGCCAGGAAATAGTGGCAATGTATGTTAGGAATCCTACAGCCACCTTGACTCTTTTGTATTCTCATGGCAATGCTGCAGATTTGGGTCAGATGTACGAACTTTTTGTCGAGCTCAGCCTTCACCTTCGCGTTAATCTTATGGGGTTCGTAGCACATGGATCTCTTTCTCTTAAACGATATATATGTTTTTTCCACGCCTTGTTTGCTACGCTGTATTTTGTAGGATCCATTTCACTGTTTTCTTGGTTTTGGTCGAGTTACGAGCTTACATCCTGAAACCACCTTATTGTTTCTGTTTTGCTTTCGCATCTGTCTCTGAGGTCCGATTCATCTCCCGGATTAAATAGTGTGGAATTTTAATATTTGGAGAATTTTACTATTGAAAGTTTTCTCGAGCGAACACGGTGCCACGTTATTTAAGATGATCTTTATTACTCTTCATTTTTGTGTAAAACTTTTATATTTTTGCTTGTCAGGAGGATAAACATCCTGATACTCATCTGGTGCACAATTCATAATTTGCATTAAAGATCGAGGGTTATCTATTCTACCAAATTTTGGATTTGGCTGAGATTGGAATTCTAGTGTTGCTGTGTAGAGTAAACTTTTATGGCTCTTAAGGCATTGATATACCTACACTTATCATTACCAGATGCAGAATCTCAGAAATGTTGATTCAATTCACGTCTTCTTTTTGTGACAAATCTTACTTTTATTACAATGATTACAACTTAGTACATGTTGTGCAGAAATGTCAACTATTGTGGTTACCTTTGAATGTGTGCTCTTCTTTATTTGTATTTTTTGTAATCACTGGCAAACTTTCTTTACCAAGTTGTATTGGAAAATCTCTAAAAAAAATGTGAGTAGAAGTTGCGCAGAAACTTCAAAATACTGTGATTATCTCCTTGTATTTTTTGTAATCTCCATATTCTAATATGTTCTCAAATTATGTTGAATTTTACGTGACATTTACTGATAACTGCTATTACATGTAAGGCTTGGGCTGCCTTCATATACATTATGTGTTACACCAATTTTTTTTACAAAGATTTTCTTTTATAGGTCATCATTAGTACATTCAATACTTGAAAATCTGACTCAGTTTCAGAAATGATTGCTATTGTCATTCTTGAATCCAATATGGATGTAGGAGCATTTTACATCTCTATTGATAAGTCCAAATCGGATTAAATGAACAAATCTGGGTAACATTTTGTATGCGTTGCTTTGATTTTTTCCAAGTATCTGCACTCAGGCTGTATAACTGTGCCTTTTTCACAGCTTATTGTTGTACTGCACAAGAATATAAAGTCTTCTGTGCTTAATAGTGGCTTTATTAATACTTCCCAATTATTTACTCTTATGTTTCATTATTATTAATTATTATATGGTTGCGCTGTTAATGCCTACAATCTCTTAGGATGCAACACAATTGATGACATTTATGAGACACTTGCTTAGAAAAGGATGCTTATCATTCCTTAGGTTGGTTTTGATCCAAATTTTTTGCTCAGTATTGTATGTCATGCACCATCCAGTGTTTGTGTTTTGGTCTGAGTTTTGAACAAAGTTCAGGTACAGTCACCATGTATTCTGAATCTGTTTAGTAATAGTGCTGTCTAACTCGTTCGATCCACCAAACCTGATGGAATGAATCTCTTAATCAATTAAATCTTATAATAGCTTCTTTGTTCTATAGATCTGTGTGGGTATTTGTAACACAACTGGTGGAGGTGGTCTCTGCAAATTCTGTGAGTTGATTTCTTTATCTGTTTCCTAAGATTTCTGCCCTATCAGTTTACTGCTGATGAAAAGGCCCAAGAACTGCCAACAAACAGTGTGGCACAGTTCAGAATAGTTATTATATCTACTTTTGTTCGGCATGCTGCTTGAAGGGATTTGATACACTGTCTTGTCTAATGTTCATGTTATAATTCACAATTCTAAATTGTATGCTATATGAATCCATCTAGAGTGTAGCTATTTAACTCTCACTGCTGCAAATGACTTGGGCATCTAAATTTTGTCCTTAAGATTCAGCTTCTTGTACTAACATGCTCAATATCTAGTACAAATAACCTTTTGTTTCTTCTACCTCAGACAATTCTTCACTATTTCCTTTCATTCTTGTAAATCTAACAGGCCTTCATACTACCGTGGTCAGTCAATATATGTTATGTGTATCTGCAGTTACTTCCCTTCATCCTAGGGTCAAATTGGTGCGCTGATGCCAGGTTATGGATCTGAATGCATAATGGAGATTAATCTACCAATAAACAGCAACTATCCATTGTATATGAAACATCATGCTCAAGATGATATAGAAAATAATGATTGAGCACAGGTACAGAGTAATGTAGGTGGAAGCACATCTTTTATATAAGGGTCACCCAATTGAAGAAGGGGTGCTGCCCTCAAACTGAACTATCCAATAATATCCCAGTGGGCGTATCTGATAATGGATGTTTTCTTGATTGGTTAGTTGAAGGTCCAGAGATAAAAAACACTATAACAGGAAAGAGCCATTCAAACTAGAATAGACCAAAAGGACACATTACACTAGCAAATAAAAATCCTAGCCATCAAGCTACGCCTAAGGAAACAATTGAAGATTACAACAAACAGAACTAAATCTCCACAAGATGACTCAATCTCAGAGCAGAATCCTCTCTAGCTGCCACCTAAACACTAGGCTCATTGAAGGATCTGCGAGAAGGTCAAGAAACACCACTTTTTGAATGGCCAGCAAGGTATACAAACTTGAAATTTCCAAACATCTGTAATGACCACTTTCTGTATTTTTGAAATATATGGATTTTTTTGTATTTCTTTTTGAATGTTTACAAACTGAAAAAACAAGAAACTGAAATAGCAACAGCAACTATAACTATTTGGTACTCCTCCTTATATCATAATATTCATATTTGTCAGTTTGAACTTCCAACTAAATACCAGAAGCGAACTGGAATTGATTAATGAAAGACATACTGTGCTGATATAATAATACTCTGATATGGACTGAGCAATATTAAGATTTAATTCTTATTCAGCAATTCTGAGAATACAATGACATGCCTTACAAGTATCTCTTAGTACCTGGATAGTAAGTATGAGACCACAATTGACCAAAGATCAGCTTGTAGGCTGCGACGACAGCTGTTACAGGGTGTGGCTCATATACAGAATGATAATTGATACACTTAGATCCCTGTGGCAGATGAATTAGCAGGCATGCATGGGATCTAAATGCTTGGTGATACCTTCCACAGTCTACTGCAGTCATAAATAGGCTGGCAGTGGCTGTTATGTGCTAACGGTCCCTCCAAAATGTGCCCTGGTTTGCAGTGATCACCTATTTACACAGTAGCTCCCTCCAATGATATGCAACGGACCACAAGGTGGCGATTGGTATTGGTGTGGCTACAGAATTAGCCTCAAAGTTTCCTCTAACAGCTGCACTCCTACATAATAGCAGTTGCCCTTATTTAGATTGTAGATTTGCTATGATCTTCCTAGTGAAATGAGGGGAATGCTGCAGATCCTCAAAGGATTGGTGCAGGTCACCAGATCAGCAGTGGATTATAGGAATATACCTTGAAATCAATGATGGTGCTCCTTCAATATTTGTTGCAAATCAAAATTGCTTAACTTGAAAATATTCAAAAAAATCTCCAAATCAGCTAATCATGCAATCCCTGTGTGGAATTGCCAATGCTAGAGGCAAGGGTTTCCGTCCTCACCTCCAAAGTAGAAATTCAAGAGGGTTTTCATCCTCCTAGATCTCTGAAAGCAGCCAAGGGGTTTTGTCCTTGATGCAAATTCAAACACAAAACACCAAAGTGAAAAATTCAAAAATCCCTTTTGAAATTCTGATGCCAAATGAAGCCCAGTGCCACCTTTTTAAACCTTTCAAACACAGGCCCTTGGAGTGAAATTTCCCTCCAAAGTATTAAAAACTGCTTTTTATAATTAAGTGTTTAAAAAACACTTCTTAAATTAATTATAAAATTATTAATAAGTTATCCCTTAAATATAAAATTGTTGGGCCCAACTTAAAATAAAATTATTAATTCTTTAGCTCTGGAAAGGGGATGTGACAACATCCTTCAAGATTCAAGAATGATAACATGAAGATTATCCATATACAAAGCCATGTTTCTAGACAGGGAATGAGTAACAATAACATATTGCAACTTGGCCACTTCCTCAGTCTGCTGAAGGTGAACTGCAGCATCCTTTGGCTTAAGCAAGCTTTGCTCCAAGTTATCTCCTAATGGGACATTGTTGTTGTTGGAAATGATGTGGTTGAGAATCCATTCTGTTGTTGTAGAATCTTAAATCCTGGCACCAAACTTGACAATGAAATCCTCTGTAATGGAAGCCTTGGTTCACACATCCCTGGTATTGCTCAGATCATCCTTCCCCATAATATCTTTAACTAAATGCAGGATCCTTATGCCCTGAGTGCAAGCTGTCTTACAAAGGCAGCAGTCTGAAACCAAACCACCATATGGAAAATTCTGAATCGAATATCTGAGTTTCATTTCCACAGCACTGTGAGCAGACACTGCCTTGCACAAACCTGCAGCAAAGCACACAGATAAAACATCAAAACTGATCTTCATTTGTAGGAATACAGAAATCCAGAATGCCTACTAAAATGGAAAATCACATGTATCACAATGGGAGGCATGTGAAAACAATGAAAACACCATACAGGTGGTGTCAATTAAAATTTATCTTTGTCCTTTGAATTTTCCCTTCATTAAAACTAATGATAAGTCCCACCATCATTAAAGAATGAGGGATCTTGTAAAAGGAGGAGTATTATCTTTGAAAGAGAGGGAATCCTATTTAAGCAAACGTAACATGTTCCAGTCATCTGGGAGGTTGCTGAAATTTGCTACAAAAGGAAGTTGTTCAATCCCAACATTAGCAAGACTATTTGTAACACTGTTGCATTACCTATAACATTGCCTAAAGGCGACTGATTTGATGCTTAGACTTAATTGGTGAGCTTCCTCTATTATTTTAGTCAGTCTCCAATCTATCAAAGATATTCTTCTCAGCCCTTTAATCACTGTCAAGGAGTACCCTTTCACTTCTAGCTTTCTGCAACCCAAAGAAACTGCTATTTTAAGGCCTTCTTACACTGCCAAAGCTTCTTCTTCATTATTCAAGTTTACAACCATTGTACTCTTCAAGTTGGTTGAGTATTGTCCAAATGTGGTAGTTCATGCTTAGCCTTGCTTAATCAATGAGGTAGCTGAAATGGTGATAGATTAACTTTTCTTAGCCTGTGAGTATATCATATATAATGGGCATTGGAGATGTAAAATAAAATAATGAATGGATTAGCCAAGAAGATTTTAGGCTCTGAGATATCAAAGTAAACAATAACAGTGATTTCAATGAGCTTTATTCAACTAGAAGATGCTGTGATATACAGTGATACACAATTGTATCTATCGTGCAAATAGAATGATCACCAAAACAAGACAGTGTAAATTCTTTTAAAACACAATTGGAAGGATTTGTATGCAGCTAGCCTGAATAAGCATTGAAAAAAAACTACTGCCTGGTACTGAGGGAGTGCATTCGACATGATTTATCTATCATGGAATAGAAACACCTTGTAAGAAAACTACACATTTCAGAAAGTTGCATTAAGCTTAGGGTTGGAATGTAACAAATGTTCACATATCAGGCAGGAACAGATAATTTGCATTTGTACATTCAGCCTCTTTTTTTGTGTTATGGTCTTGAATAATCTACTCTCTTATCTAGCCAGTGTGATGATATGGCAGCTTTCTTTCCAAACTAATGTGATTGTGGTACCATGGATGGTGTTGTTGTGGTCCTTCTTTGAGTTTGTCAGCAAAATTAAGGCCATGTTGTAAACATGTGTCCAAGTTAGGGATACTGTATTTCAGCATTCTCAACCTTCCTAGTTTACCTGTATCATTTGGTGATAATGTGGTATTGTATCAGTGTATACATATCATGGTAATTATTGCAGGACGACTATAGAGTTTCCTTGTTTAGAAATAGATATGTTCTCTGTTTCCAGTTGAATGCTATATTACTTGCATGAATAGGAAAGGTGTTTTTCTGCCAAACTTTGTGATAATTCAGGTGTCAGGTGCTTGTGTTTGCAGGTATGACTATTCTGGGTATGGTCAGTCTACTGGCAAGGTGAGACTTGTAATAAATACACACTCATTGTTTTGGTTATCAGGATGATATCTGTCAGGTTTAAATTTTTTGTTAAAAGTGATATGTCATTGTTCTCATCATGATATAATTTGACCTTTCTTTGTGTTCTGTAATAGCCAAGTGAGCACAATACTTATGCTGATATTGAAGCCGCCTATAAATGTCTTGAAGAGAAATATGGAGCAAAAGAGGAGGATATTATTCTGTATGGCCAGTCTGTTGGAAGTGGTCCAACTTTGGATTTGGCAGCACGGTTACCTCGTCTGAGAGCAGTTGTCCTCCACAGCCCGATACTCTCTGGTTTACGTGTTATGTACCCAGTAAAGCGAACATACTGGTTTGATATCTACAAGGTATTAATTATTTTATATTCTCTCCACACGAATTATTATTCTAAGTCTGTGTAGATTTACCTGATGCTAGGCATATTGCTGACCAGATACTTGTTCCATTCTCATGTGCAGAATATTGATAAAATCTCTCTTGTGAATTGTCCTGTACTCATCATGCATGTGAGTTATCTTATACCGTTTTCAATTGTTTATTTCAATATGAAAATTTTAGACAATTAGGACATTCCCAAGATCACTGTTTTTTCTAGTGGCTGATGATCTCCACTAAGTCTTTCTTTTTCTTTTAACTTTTTTATTTTCAGGCTACCTCCATAAATATTCTTATGGAATTTCAAGCTCCATTGGTCCTATCCTTGTCTACGAAATACTGAAAGAAATTAAATATTGATCTCAAGAAATTTTTAACTAGAATTTATGTTTCTTGACATATATGAGATCAGCAGATTATTATTGGTTATAGCAAACAATACATTTAAATATGTTGTGTCAGAACTTAGAACATGTAAGACCATGCAATGGAGAATACTGTGATTGAAAAGTTTCTTTTGTTATTTGGAACATCTACCCCTTATATTATCTTATAAAGGATCAGCTTGATCTTTCAATAATCACCATCAATCATTTCAACCAAGATTTTGAATGTATTTGAAAGGTGCCATTGTATCTGCAACCATTTAAGTAGAAAGCCATCATCTATTGCAACTTTCTTCATTTTCTAAAGATGCATTTTTCTTCCCAAAGGACTCTAAACAAATGTACCCTCCTACAATAGGAAATCCATCCTAAATCAGTAGTTACTTTCTAGGTTTTACGTAAATTACATTCTGGATAGAATATTTTGGAATCCATCTATAAATGTAACAGGCCTTATTTCCAAAACAGTTAAAATACGCGTAGCTTCTTTCTACTCATTAAGTTTAATTTCCACTAGAAAGGGCATGGTATCTCAAGTTTTTAGATCAGTCCTTGTGCATTGCACTTGAATTTGGTCTTTGGCGCTAGGATGCTCTCTTCTTTTTCCTTTTCACAAATTCATCATTATGTTCTGTGTTTATTCTACTGACAGTTTACTCTTCTTTTCTGCTCATTGTCTCCTATATTTCCTTCCAGGTAGAAACCATTTGATCTCTTCTTTGTAGAAAAACCCAGTAAATTCTCCCTCCTTTTTCAATGCTTTCTCTATTCTTCCTTTACAACTGTTTTGCTCGAGCAAGGTCAGCTGTTGACTTATCTTTTAGTTTTAGTATGCACAGGAGAAGGCAATCAATTTTCATTTTCCTCTGTTTCTACAGAGTTTGGAATTACTATATGGTTAAAGCCCAAATCATAAGTATAGTTAATACATAGCTCAAGCATCTGCATGGGATCAGCTTTCAGGCATCATAAGTGAGTCACAAACACCTGTTTATGTGTTATACACACATATTAATGCGTGCAAACCTGCTCTTAGATAAATAATAGTGGAAAGACTATATTGATACTAGATAAAATTATATGATTTATATCTAACCGAATAAGTAACCTGAGAGTCAAGAGTCTAAAGTCCGCTGTAAGATCAAAGTAATAGCTGTTTGGATAATGTTTTGCCCAAACAGGCTATGAGCATGGTAATAACTGCCAGGTGCACTGTCCAAGCAATCCTCAATATCAAGCATTGGCGTTGCTTGGTGAAGCATCAGGAATAATACCATCAACATATCCTTGATGTAGTTTCAGTATAGGATGGACGCTCACATCACTGTTATCTATGGTCACTTATTGTTATTCTCATCTTCCATCAGTGGGTTTATAATAAACATGCGTTTAACATTGAACCCCTGGTCAAAAATATTGGACAAGCATCTAAAGGGCTGATGGACAGAGGTCAACGATCATCCCTGGTACCAATGGTATCCAAATCATGGAAAAAGTTATTGAAAATATCCATGTCCTTGCCCTACTTCCTCCCCAGTTCATAATTCGGCTGAGCAATCAAGGTTATTGATTTGATCTGGCTGGGTCTAACCATCTTCTTTATTTCCACAACATTACAGTGCAGTTAAGAGAAGTAGCTTTGTGAACAGAAATGAATCTCTCTCCGATGTATGGGGTTCCCTGAAGAAATAGGCACATCTTACCTACCTAGCAGCATGAAAAAGGAAGCTCATCTGATATTTCATTTTTTAAAATATCTTTAGCAACAGGTGCTACATTTTCAGAAATAGAATAGCATGAATCTTTTAGGATGGACACTAACTATTAATCAAACCTTTCTGATATCATTCATGAATATTGTAAATTTTATGTTGAGGGGAAGTTTGTAGAGGCTTGGGAGGCATGGGCAAATCTCCAAGGGAAATGGGAGCTGTAGAAAAAGAATCAGAGATGAAGCACTATCCGGATTTTTAACTTATTTTAAAACATCTTTCCCTGAGCCAAAGATGTCCTAAAATGCTGTTCAGACCATAAAAATTGTTCTTTCCTAGCACCAAGCATCTGCTTTTTGACAGGGGATGGGGAGTGACCTAGCTTGGAATATTTCTTCACTATTTTTATAGTGCTCAAATTCCAGCAAAAAACACAGAAAAAAGTTAAAAGTAAAACCATTCTTCCAGCAGCTAAATAGCGAGGAAAGTACCTTAGTTCTTTAATATTTGGGCAACAAAGCAAATGCTAGGAGATGCAAAGTTGTCATCTTGTTTCAATGATTAACAATGATTCTTTACACTTGTTTGAAAAATGCTTTTGTGAGGTTATTCTCCTAGCTGCTATTATGATCTTTATTTTTGTTTTTCTCATGGAGGCCATACCATCATATGTTTCCTTCAATCACATCTGATTTGTGTCAATAAACTCCATTATACTCATGATGGGCTTAGTGAAACTCAAAAGCATAGGTGTCAAACTCATATAGTACTCGTAAAACTCTTGAGTCAAAAACAGTAGCAAGTAACCCAACAAAAAACCTTTTACGGATCTTTTCATGAACTCGTCATTACTCTGAGATTTTCTTAGATAGACTTGCCAAATTGGTATAAAATCATTTTTCTTGCCCAAAGTTAAAAAGATATTGTGATTTTAGAATTTTTGGGACGCGTTGGGGATGATTGCAGTGACTTAGGGCATGTGAATTCAAAGGATCTCTTTAACTTTTATCCACTCGACCCTTGCATATGAGTGTGCCTAGAAAATCCATAATTTTCATAGTTTAAAATTTTAAAGGTACATCCAATCTGGATGTCAAAGAATGACTGAAATTAGTGTCACAGAATCATAGATATTAGATTTGAATTGTAGACGAAATTTATGGTTCATAATTTTTATTGATATTGAAACTTGAAGTTCATATGTAAAATGTGTGCTTTTGAAGAATAATTTTAAAAATATATGAATTTTCCCCTAGGTTTTGCTAAGTCCCAAGTTTATTAATTCTATTGGGCTTGCTAAGTAATTGCCAAGTTTGAATTTGTCGACTATGCTCAAAAGATTATTCACATGAGCCCACCAATCATCATCAAGGACTTACACTTTGACCTTTTTGGCCTGTTTTGTTGATGCGTGTTTTATGACACATCAAACACTCTAGAATAAAGAATCCAAAGATGCTCTATCCCCTCTTGAAAAACTACCTCGTATGCTAAGATTGCAAGAAAGATCATAGGGCAATTCCAATGTTTCGTAAGTTAGGTGTTGATAAGCTCTGTGGTCGTTGTGATTTGCCGGTAACACAAAGGGACTTATGCTAGGCTTGTTCAATTCACAATGAAGGTCTAGACAATAAAGCTCTATTGCTTGGGTCCTGGATCAAACAAACTAAAAAAGGAGGTAAGTGTTTAGAATTTCTAAGCTACTTCCTAAGAATCCAAGAGACAATATTAACTTGGTGAAACCAATAACCACGCTTTGCTTCGCCACGCTCAACGACAACTACACAAAACGGGTGCAATCTTCAAGGGAGTGTACTTAAGATTTATTTACTACAAACAATACCATCAATATAACAACATTATTCGAGGTAAACATTGAAGCATCCACATCAAAAGCTCAGTCTAATTTTACGCATTGAATGAAAATCATCCATTCAAAGAAAGTATGAGCAAAAGTTTCACCATAAATCAATACTTATCAAATCTTGCATTCGTCTAACATACATGAAATAAAATCTAAACTATGATGAGGGATAAGACCATGCCAACTCCAAAATAAGAGAAATAATCACCATCAATTTGAACAATGCATTACTTATTACTTTGGCAGTCGTATGCAACAATTTACTTATCTCAACATGTTTTGCAACATGCTCCCATGCTTTACAAATGAGGGATGAGCTCAATTTATAGGCCCCCCAATTACAATTCAATGGCCAAGATTGATTTAGAATCAACGGTCGAGATTACAAAATAAAACCCTAATTAGGGCTTGTCATTACTAATTACCTCTCGACCAATGAGAAAATTACATTTGAGGACACTTGTCCCATTTTGCTAAATATGAACCAATGGTAAAATAGAAAGTTGCCGCATGGTGGAGTGTAAGGTTCATTGAATCTGGACGTGTTGACTTGGAACAATTTGATTGGTCGAGGCGCCACTTTAGCAGGTTGGATGTCCTCCTTGGTCACCTTGTTCGTTTTTCCATGTTCTTGCCTTAGAATATTTTTCCTGCCGGTGACTCTGTCCTTCGTGCTTGTTTCTTCCTAGCTTTGATTTTGGATTCCTTTTGAGACTTTGATTTCTTCTTCTCACCTGTATTGGAAGTCTTGCCTTGGAGCACATGCTTAGACTTGAAGTCATTAAGGTTTTCTTTCTTGATTGCTTTGAAATTCCTACAAGCGCCTTGAATTTGGAGAAAAACTCCCCTGTGCTTTCGCCACAATGGAGGAAATTGGAACTTTCTCTATGAAGTATTTCCCATACTTAGCCAAATTTTGGCTATTCAATTTCATTTGTAACACCTTCACGTGGACCATTCAACACTTAGCCAAGATTTTGGCCATCTCTATGCTCGAATGAACTTTGCTTGTGGATTTTCCTTTAATTATGAGTTTGGCTTGTGCTGAGTAGGGTGGACTCCATCATTGGACAAGGATTATATACATTTCCTCTTTATTTTCATCTTGTTTTCTTTCCAACACTTAGTCAATTTTTTGAATTTCCCTCCCCAAGGTATCAACACTTAGTCAATTTTCTAAGTTTTCTTTGGCGGACTTTATCTTCTCTTGGGCAAGGCGAACTTTGAAGCTGCTTTGGACATGCTTTCTAGTCACGTCAGACTTTCTTGGTTCTTGGACATTGCTTTGATGAGGGAGGTCAGACTTCACTTGAGTTTTTCCAACCTTTTTTTTTACTTAGCCAAATTTTCAAATTTCCTTGGCTAGGCATACTCGACCTTGTGGCTGGACATCTTCATGGCAGACTTGCAGCTTGTCTTGACATTCTCCTTTGGAGGGCGAACTTTACCATGCTATTTCCCATCTTCTTGGAGTGGACTTCATCATGTCACAAGCCATCAAACTTGGGCGGACTTGCTTTAGGTTGAGCCAACTTCACAATGTGCTAGGCGGACTTGCCTATGGCTTGTGCCATTTTTAACTTTGGCCGGATTTTTAACTTTGATGCTGGGCGGACTTGACTTGCTTCCATGCCATCTTCTTGGGGCGGACTTGCCATGTCTCCAAGCCATTTCTTTAAGTGCTGGGCAGACTTGGCCTATGTTCATGCCATCTTTTATATGGCGGACTTCACTAAGGGTTTTGCCATTGCCATTCTTCATGGGTAGACTTGTCCATGTGCCAAGCCATCTTCTTACCTTCCATGGTGGATTTGTCCATTGTCCATGCCATTTCACTCTTCATGCTTGGGCGGATCTGCCATTAATTCCTACCATGCTCAACACTTGAGCAAATTTTCAAAATTTTCAAAGTTTTTTACTCACTTCCATTTTGGGATCTCTGAAGTTGATCCTGATGAAACCATGACCTGCACATTTTCCAAAAATAGAAACCCTGCCAAAAATAGATTTTTTTTCCAAAAATAGCAACTTTCTAAAAATAGCCCCTAAAAAATAGGAAGTCTAGAATAGGCCAAAAATGCCAAAAAAAAGTCCCTAAAAAATAGGGGGTCGGGGTGAAAACCCTAAAATTTAGGAGGTGTCAGAATTGACTGAAATGACAGTTGATCTTCGTCCCCCAAGCCTTCTAAACACTTTTATGATGTCCGTGCACTGATTTAGGCTCAAAATCATTTCTTGGCTCGGGTGACCCTTCAAAAAACTCAAACTCCTCATTGTAAAAAAAACATGGTAATTAGCAGTGGCGATGCCAAGGCAAAAAAACCCAAAAAGCAAAAAAAACAAGAGGGTCCCTATTTGCAATGGGGCGATGTGTGAAAAGGTCACAACATGTTCTAAATTTGATTGCCTTCCATACACTCGAAAGGTTGTTGATGACCATGACACTCGATGCCTCTTGCACCTTCACAAGTCATCTTAAGATAGATTATGTATGATGCGAATCAAGTCTCAACAACCTTAATATGGTGTAAAAAAATAATAATTAAAAATAGAAAAAATATAATCAGAATTTTATAGAAAACTTAAAAATTTAAAACAAATAAGAAATTTATTATAATTTTAAATATTGAAATCTCATGAAATCTCATAAACTTACCTTCAATAGCTCCAACTTCAAGGAGGACTTGAAAATGGCTTGTGACGAACATCCAATCTCTTCAGCCTTGACATAAATTTCTTTGATCCACTTGATTTGTGTGCCCATCTTTTGTGCCATCTGGTTGAGTGAGCGGATGACAGATGGTGTTCAAAAAATGTGCTTGTATGTTGCCTTGACCTATAAACCTGCTGCTCTGCAATTTTTAGTGTTCTTTGTTGTGACTTGGAAACATTTTAAACATCCACCATCTCTATTGCCTCTATGAGGATTTTAGCAATGAAGTTTGAATCTTTCGCTTAACTCTCATAATCGATTGTCTTAAGAAATCTCTGCCCCTTTAGGGCACACTGCAATGACATTAATACAAAGGCTTGTTTTGCAATCTTTCCATCCATTGGAAACAATGGACACTCGTGTTGGCCATGAATCGTTGATTGATTGCAAATATGTCTCTACAAAATATTTTTCTTTTGCCAATAAGCTGATGCACACCTTTTTTTAATCTAGGACTTGTGTTTGATTGATTGTTGTTACCATTTCCCAACAATATGGTGATCTCGCTAGGTTGAAAGAAAGCCCATTGGTGTAAATGCAACACATAATGTGCTCATCTGCTATGTCACTTGCCTCATTTTAAAAGTCCCCATTTAATGGGCTTCCTTTGTGGGAAACAAAGGAGGTTATGTCTTATTGGGAAGGTGTTGTTGCAATGAATGGATGTGGCGCAATTACTATTGGAGCAGTGGAAGATGGCCTGGAAGGTGGCTTGTGTGATCCTTTCCTAGCTAAAGGATGTTTTTTGATTTTGTTCTCTTGTTTACACTTTATTTTGCTTCTTGCACTTGGATAAATGAGAGAATTTTCTCTTTTGGCAGTCATTGTTTGTTCAACTTTGGACCATTTTTGATTCCTTGGCTGGCCATTGCACACAAGTGAGCTTTCACTCAAGTATATGTGCCAATTTTTCACAGATTTTAAAAAATGATATTCATCAATTAATAGATTGTTAAGCTAATATTTACCAATTTTGTTTAATAAAATGCACATAACTTGTTCAATTTAATTATATTGCTTCTGGCTTTGATTGTGTGTGAGCTTTTTCATCAATGTTTTGGATCACACTCCATGATCCATCATCAGGATAGAGAGCTGAAGAGAAAAAATGGATAAGTTGCAGACCTAGCTGGGTTTAATAAGAGGGAGATGTTTGAGAGAGGGGAAAGCACAACACCCGAGGAGAATCACAAGAATTAAGAATAATAAAACAAAAGGATAAGTAAAGAAAAACAACTTAAGAATATGCACCAAACAAGAAAATAAAACAAGAGGAGAAGTAATAATGAAGAAGGGAAAAAAATAGACAAGAGAGCAAGAAAACTAGAAGGAGAAAAAAGAAGAATTTAAATAAGTGTAAGGAGGTAAGTTGAAAAACTAAAAGAACCTACAAAGCAATTGAAAAAAATAAAAATTAAAAACCAGATATATAATAAATAAATATACAAGCAACCAAATACAAACAAAATAAGACAAAAAAGAAAACTTACCAGCAAATATAAGTGAATGTATATCTATATATTCATGTATGCCTAAATATGAACATTCATGCACATGCAAATATACAAAGGATATTAATATTAAAGGGGTGCATAAATGTAAATACAAGAATACAAAAAACTATAAAAAATAACCAACTATGTGAAGACACCGTCTTCCCCTCAACTCAAACCCTTGAAAAGAATTGTTTTGTTTTTGTGTGTTTGCTGATTTTGTATGTTTTTTTGATATTTTTGAATATATGCTGACAGAAATAAATACTGAAAGAAAGAACTAAAGCAATACGCAAATACAAATAAGCCAATGAACCGCTTAAGTCATCCAGATGTCTTGATAATTGATAACATGCGAAAAATAAATGCATGCATACCCGGATAAGATATTATAGAAGAAAGCAGTGTTGCTGGTAAAGAAATCAGACCACTCAACATTTATTTGACACCATCAGACGATGCCGGAAAACTCCAAAACTTGACTCAGCCCATCTCCAGAGTTAGGTGAACTCCCAACAATATTATCTGATATAAATGCCCAAACTGCTGATCCGAGTACTGTAGCGCACTGTTCACGGGTACTATAGCAGCAAATAAACCTCTGAAAATAATCCCTTGCAATCTGAAAAGAGTCTGCAACTCCAGTCTCTTAAATCTGATCCAAACTTCACCAAATTCATCCAATTGAAATCCAAATAGAGCCTCTGATTGAGACCCTCCGAAATCACCAAGTTCATTGGGTATTTCACCAGCTCAAATGGTTGCTCACAAAAGAATTGCGTTCTCCAATGGCTAAATGAAATGAAACCCTTGGTTTCTTTCACAGTAGAAAATCATGAAGTCAAAAATCAATAGCATAATCCTCAAGTTGACCTTCTCAACAGATAATAAGGTCAATCCCTAATTAGGGCTCGAAATTCTTCAAAAAGGTGCGGATCCCAATGAATTTAATTACTAATTTGTAATTAAATATCTATAGTTTTGGCATTAATAATCCCCTTTTAATTAATCATTCAAATGGCCCCGTCGGATGATGAGATGACCCTTCACTGAAATCACTTAAGTTATAATATAAAAGTATATTATAACTTATAATATAAGCTCACCCAATTAATATTTATTAACGATCAATAAACATTAAAATCTCCATTATTACTTATCAGAAATGCATATCGTCTGTATTGGAGGCTGGCAATTGGATCCTACATACGATCATACCCACTTACTAAAAATAGCAGGGGTCCATCTCTATCCTCAAATAACTTACTAAAAATAGTAAGTCTCTGCTACAAACACTAAAAAGTATCAACGAAGCCAAAGCTGAATAATATCTCCCACCGAAGATCATCCATACCTCAAATAACCCTCTATCCAAGCACACTAGCCTACGACGGTTAGTAATAGGCTAATCTCCCTCATCGAAAAGATGTCAACCGGAAGGGGACATTACAAACTAACAAAACACGATAACACAACAAAGTAAAAAATCCAAGAGTAGACACAAAAATGCAAAAAAATTGCGAATAAATAAATAAATAAATACATAAATACATAAGAACGGGAAAAAATAAACATAAAAAAACAAAATACAACTACCATTAAAATACAAAAACAATAACAATCATATATGCAATAGGCAAAGATGCATATAAAGGACAATTTAAATATAACCATAAAAGTAACAAAATTAATTAATGAAAACTTTCAACAATTACAAAAATAAACGAAACTAAGAGGCAGATAAGTGAGCACTCGGTGGAATAATTGCATTTTTTCAGATTTCCGGCTAGCCTCATATTTCCCACTTCCTGTTTAAAATTATTCCACCGAGTGCTTCGACTAGGATTAATCTAGTGGTTGGGATTATCTGATCTCTATGAGTGGAAAGAAAGTAGTAGGTCTTTAGGTCACAAGTGGAAGACACCAAGACTTTTTATTTTTCAATGTAGATAATTGTCCATTCTATATAATCTAGAGAAAAAACAAATGCTGGTAAGGTAGCTTTTGAGAAAAGCCAAATCTGAAGGATGTAGCTTTTAAGAAAATGTAAAGAACAAAGCATTCTGCCTCAAGCTCCATAAAAATAGGTTTTGGATATTGCTCTTGAGCAGCATGAGTTAATTATTGAGCTAAAACGATGCTGACTACCAATTGACAGAACTTCACAAATCCTCCTTGTTCTTCACAAATTAATTTCTACTTATTCCTTTTTTGGTTGTTATCTTGGAAATCATTTTAGTAAAGTAGCATAAATAAATGGGCATATTCATACTTAGTAGTTTAGCACTGTTGTCCTTAGGTGCAAGTCAAGAAAGGTTAAAGTCCTGGTCAATTTGCTCAAATATTTTATTACCTTGAATGCCACTAACAATTTTTTTTCGTCAATAGAAACTCCAGGCTACCCAAAGGAATTATCTTGAAATGCACATCTGCACTGAGGAATTTGTCTTTCTACAAAATACAAAATATAATTTCTAATTTCAATTGAAATAGCTACATGGAAAATAGCATTCTACTCTGTAGTTCTATCTCTTAGGGATTGCAATCAAGTTGTCCGTTGGACTACATCTTTGTTTACGGAACATCTATTTGTCAAGACTATGTGTTTAGCAGATGCCTTATGTCTAACAAGATTGTTTTCATCTTGGATGGAATGTATTTGTTTCATTTTTATTGGGTAGAGTGGACTTGTGGAAGAAGTGTGTATTTCTATGCTAACTTTTCAACTAAATATCATGGGACCTAAACTTTGAATTTTATTATTCTAGAAGAATTCTATTTTTTTTTTTATACCCATGCTAATTATATCAATAAATTTCATCAATTATATGGGAATCTAATGTTTCTTGTTCTTTAAACCTTTTTTCCTTTTTGACATGGCAAATGCTTTTTTATCAAGGAGCTACGAACCTGCAAGTTTATATTAATTGTCTCCCCTTTTGTACCTGGTGAGGGAAACAAAAAACCCACTGTTGTACACTATTATTATACAATGCTACGATTTTCAACATTGGCTGGTTCGCACTATTATTGAGTTCTCCCTTCATTTTTCCAACAATGTGTGCCTGAGGGGGTCCCACGGGGTTTGAACTGGGGAGTTGGTGACCTCTCTTACACTGGGCCAGCATGTCACTGCTGCAACCAAGAGCTTGAATCATTCTGTTCATAAAAACTACCTTCTAGAATGAATTCTATACCAAGTTGCTGGTTTTGGTACTGGCATGGGGTGGGTATATTGTCATGAGGACTTCTTTTTGCCTCTAATTTGGTTCAACTGGGTAAACAGTACAAAAAATATAAAATATTAAAAAATAAAATTATGGAAAAATTAGAAAAATGAATCAGATGACATGCACAGAATAAACAAAATAAGTTAAATAACAACAAAGTTGAAAACACTACTGATAATTGATAATTCAATGTAAAATGTCATGATAATCATAAATCTAAATAAATTAATAGCCAGTGGGATCTACAATAGCACCATGGAAAACAAAAACTCAACATAAATTGTCATATCACTTCACTGAGAGCATCAGCATCATCATGTAGTTGTTTAGAACTACAAGCAGTAGCAGTGACACTCCCATTAGCTGTACTATATGGTTCTTGCGAAGAACTGTCTTGCTGCTCCATGCTGAGTAATGAGAGTATGGCAATTGAAGTATCCAAGTCAGGATGCTCTTGTTCATCATCACAACCCTTTGTCACCCCTTGGTCATACTTGACCTGCTTGTGTGATATAAGGCACAAGTTGGTTACCTGATCTGGTTAGAAACTTTTATTTACAGCAAAAAGTTTGTTTTGTAATCTTATTTTAAAACTAAATAATTCTATTAATTCTGATACAAGGATTACAATGGCTGGTACTACAGTGGTGACAGACTTTTGCAGTACACGGTAGACAGTTCTACATGAAACTTGTTATGCTGGTGTTGAGGATGCCTACTCTCCTTGTTTCTAATTTTGACACTTGCCAAAAGAAGACACCTATTCAGCACACAAACTGGACGAAATACATCACACAGAAAACTTACAATTCCAAAGTGGAAACCATACGACTTACAGCTGTTCTGCTGCTGGCAAAGACATTTGTGAGGAGCCTCCAACCTGTTAATTTGCTTTTCTGTAGGCTGCAGAATGTGCGGTGAACTCAACTTCTTTATTCTTATGTTTATATCTGAACCAAAAACAGTGCATTGAATAACAGGAGGAAAATGACACTGGTATAAACCCAACACATTGAACATAGAGGAAAGAAAAGCTAAAGTGAATTGAGGATTCAAGGATCTCCAGCCATTAAGAGGTTGAGTTCTAACTGTAAACAAGAGGAGAGAACACCTTAACACATTAGCAGGTCTCTTACTAATCAAGATATATTTAAGGCAGATTTTGTTATACTTGTTCCCTAGATCTCTAATATCCCACGAGAGAGACCCTTCACTGCTGACATGGTTTCAATTTGGCTTCGAGGACTGAATCCAATTTCTCTAGTTTGGCTGCTGCAGTATTTTTGAATTCCTCATTATATCTAACCTTTTTATTCTTTTTCCTTCCTTTAGCTTTCTGAGTAGTGACAGGTGAAGTTGGGATATCTTCCTCTTTCATCTCTTTTTAACAGTGTTCCACGGAGTTTCGGGGATGGGGACAGGGGACGGCAGACGACGGGAGACGGACGACCTTTGGCTTTGCACATCGATGTAGAGGAGTCATTGCCATCTAGTAGCAAGGTGCAGCCACAAGCACAACCTTCTAGGTTGAGCGAAGATGTAATATAGCGGGTACAGGAAAATAGCAATGAAACCTCCCTTTTTATTCTAGTCCACCAAGTACCAATTATATTCTGAAATTCATTCACTTGACTCAGATACATAAAACATAATTTGTTTTCAGATCATAATAGACATCAATTGATAAATACTTATGCTCAGATTGCAGTAGACACCAACGGATCAACTCAGAACTGCGCCTAGCAATGCACAGCATAATTCCTTGAATAACAGAGCTATTCTCAGATTCACAAATACAATTCATCAGAATAATGCGCAGGAATTCTGCTTACAAAGCATTCATAGGTGAACACTATGCACTTGATCTCAAGCCGAATGATTTTAGTCCCATATTAACGCGTTAAGCATGACTATACTGATCTTCCCAATGCGTGATATGGCGTAGCCACACTGGCAGATATGGGACTGGATTGAATGTGATCAATCAGATGGTTTGTCCGCTTTAGGCACCTCAACCCCCGCAATGGTGATCTCTCGTGTCTCCAAACATAGCTTGCGCTACGCTGGAGTCATAGCCTGGGAATGACGAACCAATACAATCAAATGGATGTCTGGGAGTTTAATTTGTTTTTTTATTTTTTTAACTAAAATTAATGTTTTTTTCAAGGGGATGAGGGGACGTCTGGAAGTCTCCCAAGCGTTTCCTTGGAGTCTCCCTAGCAGAAACTGTAGAGAAATGTTTCCCTTCAGAAGGAGATGTCGAGGAAACGACGGCGAGACTTGGAGACGGCAGGGGGACGGCAGAGGGACGTTTCCCAGGCGTCTCCCCATCTCGGAAACGTCCCCGTCTCGGGTGCGGGTGTTTTTTCTCGGGGGGACACGTCCCCGTGGAACACTGCTTTTTAATTAACTGAGGCAAGTATTTTTCTTTCAGAACAGAAAGGCAAGATTTGCTTACCCTGGTCTTTTCCAGCTTCCCCTTTAGGTAAGGTCTCCTCCTCAGTCTCTTTAGCTGCTTCTTTTTCCACAGGAACTTCCTCCTGGGTCAGACATTAAAGGGTTTGGAAGAACAAGGTTCTTTGACAAAAGGACCAGATTTGACATTGTGCTTGTTACTCCCACTGATCTGTTGAAATCCTTCATTTTAACCACCTTGCTTTTGGTTTTCTCTTGGCTTTTTGTGGCAATTTCTTAGAAAATTCCTATGTTCATTACAAAGATTGCATTTGAAAGGTATTTGCTCGAATTCAAGCTTTGAGGTGAATACCAAGTCATTTGTTTTCAGGCTAATGGCCTCATGACGCTCTTTTGGAAGATCAACTTCCACATACATGTGGGCTATTGAGTAGTTCTTTTCTGCGGGCTTGGCCCATGTATATAGTATGTCCAAATAGCATTACCTATTGCCCTTGGGGCATCTTCATGCCACAAATGCAGCAGAAGAAAGGGGAATCTCATCCAGACTGGCACCCTTGAAGATTTTATCAGTTATTCAGATACAGCTCACAGGGGCCCAAAAACCAAGGGCCTCTCCAAAATATCAGATCTTCTCCCCTTTGGAAGAGAAGGTAGCTTCAAAAGCCCGTTCCCACAAAATGCAATTTCAATAATGTCTTGTATCTTCAATCTCCACTCTGGCTTTAGGGGAAGGCCAAGTGCCAATAAATTTGCCCACCAAATCTAAATTCTTAAGATTGATGAGCATTTCAGTGGTTTGCTTCTGAAGAATATCCATGGTAGGAACCTCTTCCCATTGGTTGACAATTTGTAGGTCTTTTCTCTTTCGCAGGTTTGTGTTTCACTACTGCATCTGAGATTATTTGCTGTAGAAGGGATTTCTTCCCTTCTTCAGCTATATTTTGGGAAACTGCATATTTGAAAGAGCAGGCAGCAGGCAGCCATGGGGACAATGAATGCTATAGTAAACTTGTTACTTTTATGGTTGGATCTCTGTTCTTTTGGGGGTCATTATACTATTGATTTTCGTTTTACTTCCAACTTCCATGGACTTGTTTTGGTCATACAGGACATTGACATAACTTATTGCTATCTTCTTTCTTTCCGTGAGTGTTTTTTTATATAGATGATCACTTCATTCTCTCTCTAATTAATTAACTCGATCTCTTTATCGTGAACTTATTCCATTATAGAATGATGATGCACTTCTGTCTGTTTGTTTATGCATATGAAAGACTATTGTTCGTCAGTTTGGGTATAGTATGTATATTGCTTCTTGTGGTGTTGGTAAAGTATATTTAAAATTCATAACCTCCAATATTTTTTGAAGCCAAAGTACATTTATGATATCCATGTCTGCTTTGTATTCTGCTTTGGCGGATGATAAAGCTACTGTAGACTGATTTCTTGTTCATCCAAGAAATTAGTCCAGAACACTGTACTGAATTATGCATCTTGTCAGCCATGTACCTGCCTGCTCATTCTGCATTTGTATAGCAACTCAACTAAAAGTTCTCATAAGATACCGAAACTTAAGGTTGGATATACTTGAAAAGTTGTTTGGCTGCATGCCAATGATCATCTTTGACGAATTCAGAAATCTTAATGATGTGCCTTCAACAAGCCATTTTGGGTCTGATAGCTCGAAGAAGAATTGAAACTCCCAACAAGCTTGGATGCAATGTTTCTTGTCAAAGATCCATTATTCTATTTCCAAAAACAGCTCGAGCACCACATCCACGAGTGTATAACAAGGATTGCAAGTTTCTATTTTAAATTTCTCAATTGGCTCTGTAGCATAAGTTGACTGGATTTTATTTTTTATGCAATTTTTTTTGTGTGACTGGAATTCCTAGACAGCAATCTTAGGTTAGTCATCTACACTTCTCAAGTTTCACCTTTTCTTTAGCGATTTTTGAATAGTTACTTGTGATCAAATCTGAAAAATAAGCCCACTATTATAAGAATATCTCCCTTTTCATTGTCGTGCACAGATTTGCATCTGATTCACGCTGCAAGAAATTTGGGTTTCTAAACCACTATTCCAATCCTTAAAAAATCTGCCAAAATTCCAAGTATATTCCCTAGTTTGTTTTGCCTATAGGTCTTCTTCCTCTCATCTATCTGATCTTCTATTCTGGAGAAGAGAGAAAGAACAAGGAACAAACCTTGAGGAGCAACTGTAAGCTGCTCTGCTTATAGTTCTCTGTAACTGCCACACACTCAAATAATAAAAACAGAATCAACATTGCTTGAATCTGCATTTATGAAAAAATTCTGACACAATTTAGAGATCTGGCTGTTGTGAATGTTAGTCTGTGTAAATTTGTCTCCAGTCTTGGATTTACTTATCCAGATATGTGCTAATAAGATTTGTCTTCAAAATGCTGGTACTTTGTAATAGTAGTGCTCAAAAAATTTAAAATGTCTGCAACAACTGGGACTGATGAATGACTGAAAAATTATTGTCTATGGAACTATAAAATATCCGAGCCTCCAAAGCATGATTTTAAAGGAAACGACTTGCTTGTGTAAACGATTTTTGTTTTTTTGAAAATATGCTCTACATATTTGCAAAAAATGACTAACGCTCATCTCTTTGATATATTTGGTCATCTCTTCGTTATATTTTTTGATCTTTATGGAGAATGTTCTTTGTATGTTCTGGTATCTTTAAGGTTTTCCTAACTTGGAATTTCCATGAAATATAGGGAACATCAGATGAAGTTGTTGATTGCTCGCATGGTAAGCAACTTTGGGATCTTTGCAAGGAAAAGTATGAGCCACTATGGCTGAAAGGTGGCAGTCATTGCAATTTAGAGCTCTATCCTGAGTATATAAGACATTTGAGAAAATTTATTTCAACAGTTGAAAAATCACCTTTTCTGAGAAATGGTTCGAGAAGAAGCACCGATCATTCTGAACCTTCTAGGAGGAGCACGGATCGGTCTGAACCTTCAAGAAGAAGCACTGACCGGCGTGAGAAGTCCAGACACAGCACAGACAGATCAGAGAAGTCAAGGAGCAGTACTGATCGGCGAGACAAGTCAAGGACTAGTGTGGATAGATCAGAAAGGTCAAGGAAGAGCACCGATCGTCCAGATAAGTCAAGAAGCTTTCTTGATTGGCATGAAAAGTCACGAAACAGTGTTGACTGCTATGACAAGTCCAGAAAGAGCATAGATCAGTTTGAGAAAGCAAGGACTAGTATTGATCAATTGGAAAGAACTAGGACAGGCTAGAGTGGAAAAACTCAAGAATTTGTAAAGATATAATTTTTTGCTAATATTGACTTGGATTACTATGGGTACTGTTGCACTTTGTGTGTAGATTCATTTCTTTAGTTTGTTTCTGGAAGTTACAGGATGGGAGATCATCACAACAAAGATATAGAATACCTGTTAACAATCAGAAGTGCATCCCCAGTCTGACAGATTAGCATAGGTCATTTGAAGAATTTTGCTTGTGCAATCAATTTGCAGTACCAGTAGTTAAAGGTGCTGTTAGTGTGATTTAAGACATGTACAACCTGTGATTAACTACTTTGTATTTATGGAGTTATATTGATCTCTGCTACTGCTTTTACCATTATGGATATGAAATGTAGTCCCACTGGCTGTATTTTACGAAACATCAGAAATTATTTAATATGGGATTTGCATTTATCCAGGTTTCCTGCTAAACAGACTTGATCTTGTTGAGTTTTGTGTGAAAGCACAAGCCATAACTCTGGCTCCTAAAAGAATGTCATTTGAATCGATAATATCATAATAGTGTTCACGAATATCAAATGTAGTGTTTCTTAGCAGAATCAAGGGATTCAGTGGAAAATAAGTTAAATTAAGTCTCAACACAGCTTTAGCATATAATTTTCATAGACAATCTGAATGAAGAAGTTTTTTATCATTTATGTTCTTCTGTAGTGCTGTGTTGAAATAGGTGTTTATGTAACTTACAATTATTAATCATGTTCATTGGGCCCTTGATTCTTGCCAAGGTACCGAGTTGTCATAGTAAAATCTTGCTCTTTGATGTATATTAATTATGTTTGGTCGGTCATGACTGAACATGCAATGGTTGCAGTGGTGTTGTCTCATATTACTTGCTTACCTTGAAAATCTCCTAATAATGGGTGTAGGTTTACAAGACAATATTCTGTAGGTGGGTGCGGGCTACAACTTTTTTTTTTGGGATTAACTATAGTATTTGTTGTTTTTAAATATGCTCTATTGAATTCCAGAATAGATATGGGAATATCACCTGGATGATGGGTGTGGCTTTTTTTAATTATTTAAGAGGGACAGCCATCTTGTATGATGGGGTGTTGTATTCTTTGGAAAAACAATAGAGAATGGAAAAAAGAGACATATTAGGTGGTCTATGGGAGGAACAATGTGACTACAAAAGGAACATGAAATTATAAGAAAAAGGAAAGGAAGACAAAAAAAGCTTAGGTGGACTAGATATGTGAGGAACATTGAGCAGCACTACTTAACAAAATATAGATTCATTAACTAATTACATATTTAATAGATTGTAGTGAACATAAATTATGTGCTGGTAAATGAAATATTGATTGTTGAAATAAAGCATGATTTTATGAGATTTTACAAGTTAAATAATGAATGTCAATGTATTAAGCTAATACCATATAATAGACAAAATATCTAGTGTAAAGCATAAATTAAACATTTAATTTTTCTAATTTTCAAATAATTTCATACAAGATGATTACAACACTTAGTTTAATTTTTACAAGGTGATCACAACATGTAGTTTAATTTTTACAAGATGATTAGAACACTTAGTTTAATTTTTTTAATTTTCAAATAATTTCATATAAAATGATTACAACACTTAGTTTTTTCTAATTTTCAAATGATTTCATATAAGATGATTACTACACTTAGATTTTCTAATTTTTAAAAATCTAATGCAAAACATATATTCAACACTTCATCTTTCTAATTTACAAATCATTTCACACAAGCTGATTACAAACAAATTGAAATAACAAAATTGTACCGTGTAACAAAATTTACCATTAGGTGTTTGCACGTTTAACTTATCATTACAAATAATACTGCATCTTTTTGGGCAAGGGACCAGATCGAGGAGGTGTGGGTGAGTGGTGGTGATTATATCTCCTTTTCTTGGGGGTATGCACTCTTGCTTGGGTACCTAATATGACACTCCTTGTTAGGTTGCATTTCTTTTCTTCATCTGTTGCATTGAATGGGGGAGCGTTGGTGTAATATTATTTTATTGTTATCTTCTTTTATTAAGTTTATTTAGGTAAATGTGTCTTATTCTTAAATCCTTGATAGAGATGTATCATTCCTTTGATTGAAGGTAATCATGTCACAATTGCTTCTATTTTTGAGTTGACTCCTTTTTATTCATTGGAGTTTGAACATTTGTCATTTTGACTCATCTTAGAGAATAAATATATATTTTTAATATCAAATAGAAAGATAAATAAGAATGCCAAATTTTATTGAACTATATTGTTAATTTCTAATTTCTATTAGAAATTGGATAATAGTTAATTTTATTGTCAGATACCTCAACTAAAGATTTTGAGGTTAATTCTAGCATACTACACTTCAAACATCTAACATGATTATCATTATACAACCCATACATCTTTTATTATGTAGTATTTGTTAAGTAGTTAAGTATCTAACATGACTATTATTACAAGACTTTAATAACTTTATCATTACACACTTAAAAAGTCATTGTTAGGTAGTTGGATATCTAACACGATTATCATTAGAGGAAAATTATGTTTTTATTAGATCTACGAAATAAAAATGACTATTGTAATAATGTGCTTATGTGTAACAATGAGGTAGGGAAAGTGTGTTTTTCTTTTACACATGTTTAATGGGTGCTTTGTGTACTTATTATAAAATATTTGCTAGGTACCTACCATGACTTATATAATAAAGTTATTGTTCAAAACATACTTCACTATAAATTTTGTTGAAAATTGAGATGTTTTAGTAGCTTAATACCTTGTAAAACTTTAATATTGCTGATCTAAATATGTATTTCCTTTGTTACATATTATTTGTGGGTGATTATCTAATTTAATCCTTTTTACTGTTTGTAGAATATAGGCAGAAGTTGATAGAAGAAGTAGACAAGATATTAGAAAGATTGCACAAGCATGTAACGTGGAGAAAACCCTTTCGGGTTAAAAACTCCACCAAGAATTGATCTATTATTCCAATCTTGAAGTAGATTAAAATAACTTCAATTCTTGCTTGAGAATGCCTCTTTTGCCTTCACCAAACTTCTTCACAACCTGCACATAAAACTTACAAACTTTCTCTACAACTTGCTTGAGATATATAGACTTTCTCCAACATTGTAAACTCCAAATGAGTTACACAAACAATGCTCAAGCCCTAACCCTTAAAGGTACGCCTATTTCATGCAAGTGGAGTTGTATCATGAAAACCAATGTCAAACCATTTGCCTCTTCCATTTGGGCGTACCAAACTAAAGTCATAACTTAGTCTTCATCTTGTAAATATCTTAAGGCTTTATCCTCAAAGTTGGCGCCCAAAAGAGGGCCCCACTTAACTAGGCCTTCAAAAATATCTCTGCATGCAAAGGAGTTAATTCCAAGAAGCCAACTTGGGCGCCCAAAGTGGGTCCAAGATATTTCTTGTTAACTGAAACATTTCTCAACACCATGAATGGTCATCTCCTGTTAACTGAAGGTAGTTCCTGTTATCTGTCATGCAACTCAAGTTATTAGCCATGCATTTCAAGTTAACTGAAGTCAACTAACATGCAACTAAAACTAACTGAAGATAACTGAACTTGAACTGAACTGAACTGAACTTCAAACCCTATTTTATAGGTACTCAACATGCATAAAACAAAATCCCTATTTTGTAGGAACCTAGGATGCATTTATGAAGTATACTCAATTTACCACTCAGTTAACTGAACTTAAGGTGAGTATCACCTCCCATGTGTGTGCCCATGTGCTCCTATTTTGTAGGAGCCCATCCCAAGGCGTCCCCACATATTCCTAGCATTTAGAATAACATACAAATGTCAATTATCATGATTATTTCATCAATTATTAATTCCTTTTTAATCCTAGTGTTGATAAACTTATTTCAAGAACTTTAGGATATACATGAAATAACTAATGTTTTAGGATTGCAATTAAATGGCATCCTATTTCCAACAAATTTTTATTGTTTCTATCAAGTATATGAAATAAAAATTATTATCCTAATAGTATGTGCTTATGTACAATGAGGTGAGGGAAATTTTTTCTCTTGCACATGTTCAATAGTTATTTTGGTCATCTATCATAATTTATCTATTTTATTACAAAATATTTGTTAGGTAGTTGGTATCTAAATGATTTAGATTACAAGGTTATTGTTCAATAGTTTAATATCATGCATAGTTATTATTGTATTTATATGTTTACTCTAATACTGTGCTTGTGTACAATAAAGAAGGGGAAGAAGTGCTTTCACCTGTACATGTTTCAAATGTGCTTTTGGCATCTATGAGAACTTGTAACTATTTTACAAAATATCTATTTAGTACTTAACATGATTTATATGAAGTTATTGTTTTATAATTTGATACTAACATTATGAAAGTTTTTAATTGTTTTATACAAGGAGGCAAGAGAAGTTATTTTTCCTCCACATGTTGAACAATGTTTTGTGTATCTATCATAATTGTAACTACTTAATTCAAGTTATTTGTTAGGTAATTGGATAACAAACATGATTTATATTATAAGGTTATATTCCATAATTTTGGTACCTCATGATTTTTTATGGGATTTACTTGTTTACTAAATATGAAAAATAATTTTATTTGATTGTATTAAGCACATGAAATAAAAATTACTATCCTAACAAAATGTACTCTTACTCACCAATCCATCAAAAATTAAGATCATCAATGAACAATTTATATCTAGTATATGTCCAAAAAATTTGCTATCTTCATAATATGATCACTATTATTAGGAGAGGTGCCATGAATTTTTCTAAATACTAGCTCGATACAAGTGCAAACAAACTATGCCCATAAAATGGAACAAAGACAATCATTTCTCATTATCCCTTCAAGAAGAATATCATAGTAATAAACTCTATAAAAAACTTCCAACATTCTCACATGTAAACAAAATTTATAAAAAGAACCACAAGAAAAGAAGTGACATAGATATACCTTGGGATGTTCTTTTAGGAAATGCCCAACCTCCAAATCATATACATCCAATGTATTATTCAACATCACTAGTTACAAAAAATTCACATGATATTTGTGTGAGCCTCAATGAGATCAACACTCTTGTTCCTTTGGTAGAAAATTGAGAGATAAAATTTACAAAATACTTTGCAAACATCCTCTATCACATTCACACATACACACATTGAAGGAGGCTTAAAAAACCATCGAAAAATAATATCATGGGCTCAAACAAGGTCCTAAAATATTATTGTATGAATTCTTATGATTCTCACATGTGTGGAGCCATCTTGAAATATAAAATAACTCTTACACAAGTATCTTTGAATTCCATTATGTAACTTGACATGTGTAACTCCTAAGCACTCCCCATGAAACACTAGTTAGATCCCATGCCCACTATCAATAGAAAATACTCTTACAAGAAGTCTATTATGTAACCTCCTATTTAATATCTCATTACAAGCAATATTTTCAAGTCCTTGGAAAATAATAGAATAATATTGTTAGAAAATAATGTTATCAGGGATCATACCTTTATAACATTAATATATTATAGCAATATAAGGTTATAAAATGCTTTCTAAAATATATCATTTAATAAGTACCTTTTCAACTATTTAGCCAACTTTCCTCTTATATTTAAGGACCTTATCTTTCATTAAGAAGATATTCAATTTTTGGGGGATTTGATAATATAGTGAACTTTATCACTTTGTATAGGAGATTTACTATTGACCGTGTGGAAGTGAGGATAAGTGATATCCCTAGATTTTGTCTATAATTTTATAAACAATTTTGTAAGTGTTCTATAATAGAATGATCTATGGTTTTTTTTAAAATCTAGAAGGGTTTTCTTGATTTATATATTGTGTAATGTGCTAAGTTTGTGCACCGTGCAATTCTCATTCCATTTATTTTATATTTTATTTGTAGTGATTAGTAATCTAAGATCTTAATTTCTAATATGATATGAGAGTAGGTTAGACTATACTAATCATTTTAAAAAGTACACTTTTAATGAGATCTTTTGGTTGTTTATTGCTTAAGATCCTTGTCTATGAATCTAAAGTAGTATTATCTAAAACAACATTTGATTTGATTGGATTGATAAAGGAAGTATATTAGAGAAATCAATATTATTCATTATACATAATTTTAATTTTTCTTTGTTAATTAAATTTTAGATATCAAATGATATTAATATCGTGAAGATGAATGTGAAACAATGGAACATAATAAATGAAAACAGTTGACTTTCAGTAACAGATTAAAATTTAAAATATAAATTAAAACATTTATCACTCAAAACATAAAACATTTGTGATTTGGCATAAAAATATCGTGAAAGAAAAACCATTTTTATCAACAGTAATAGAATTATTCACTTTTACAAAATAGACAGTGTGCAAGGTATCAAACACATTCATGAAGAATGCATCTTTCTAGATGAAGAACGAAATTCATAGAGTACATAAGAATATGAAGAAAGAGTCATATGGATGGCACAGTCATCCCCTTCAAAATTCTCTTTATCATCAAAATAAATAAAGCATGATGTTATTATTGTTGGAATTTAATGTTTTTCTTGAGCCTCTGCTCACCTGTTAGTGCCCCTACTGCCTTCACCTACCCGTGAGGAGCCCTTCTGTTTTGGGGATCCTCCTTGCTGCTCTTGACAACTCCAAAATTGAATGAGGTAGTTGTTTTTGAAATTGGTATTTACTACGGTAGGTGATTTTGAAATTTTGAGAGGGAATGTTTGTCTTGGACAAAATGAATTGAAGGCAGATTATTCTATCAGTTGGGAAAAAGTTGAGAAAAAAAGTCAGAGAAGAAGATTGCAACAAAAGATTGTGAGAAGAACATTCTCTCTGAGCTCCCAGTAGCTCCTGAACAACAATAGGTGTTTGTTATTTGTAAGAGTAGTGATTGCTCCAGGTAGAGCTCTGCATAGCTCTTGACAGAGAGCTGTTGATAGCACCTGATCATTACCAGTCTGGTTGAGCAGCTTCTGATCACTCCCAGAAAGTTGTAATAGTTAGTTTTTAGTTTGTTTTTTGTTTTGTCATTTCCAGTTGTTTAATAGAGAATCAAGTTGCATGTCTCCCTTGTGTTTCCACATTTAAGATTTGGGTATTTCCAGCTTGACTGGAAATCAGAGCAGCCACTCTGTGTTTTGCATTTGTTTTTTCAAATCTTAACATGGTATCAGAGCTTTAGGCCCCATTTCCTTGTGAGTTTGGGCATTTGTATTTTCTGGGTGTTGAGTTTTTTGTTGTAGGAGACATGGCTGGAGATGAAGCAAGGAGTCGACAGCAACCATCGTCCTTTAATGGACAAAATTGTGACATTTGGGCCAAGAAGATGAAGACCATCATGGTGGCAAATGATTTGTGGGATTTTCTCATAAATGGGTTTGTGGATATTACCGACCCAGCTGCATTTGTAGCTATCACAAATAACCAGAAGACCCAGTTGAAGGAGCAGAGAAAGAAGAATGCAAAAGCTTTGAGTTTGATTGAAGCAACCTTGATAGAGGCCATTTTTCCCAGAATAGCAGCAGTTGAGTATGCAAAAGAAGCTTGGAAAATCCTTGAGACTGGCTACAAAGGGATTGATAAAGTTAGAGGTGTGAAGCTCCAGCTACTTTGAAGAGAGTTCGAAGTTATTGAGATGAAATAAGGTGAGTCTGTTGCAGACTTTCAAACAAGGTTCTCGGGTTTGTTGAATTTGTTGAGAGCAAATGGAGATGTGTTAGAGGAGCTGAAGATTGTTGAAAAAATTCTTAGATGTCTACCCACGAGGTATGATCCTCTTGTCATTGCTATTGAAGCAACAAAAAACCTTTCTACTTTGACAGTGGATGAGTTAATGGGTTCTCTCCATACCCATGAGCAGTGTTTAAAAGCAGTGTTTAAAAAAGTTTGCTACTACTTCCCATGAGCAAACTTTTAAAGCTCAGTCAAATGCAAGAGGCAGAGGGAGAGGTAGAAATGGCTCCCGAAGAGGTAGAGGCAGATCTAGTCAAGGAAATGCTAGTGGAGAAATCTCAGGACGAGCAACCAGCCAAGAGGGAGCAAGCAGCTCTCAGAACAACTCCCGTAGAGGCAAGAAGAACAACAGTTCGAGTGGGAGAAGTGACAAGAGCAACATTGAGTGCTACTACTGTCATAAGTTTGGACACTATGTTAGTGAGTGCTGAAAGAAACACGGTAATCAACAAAGGCATAATGCAAATGTTCCTGATTCAAATGTGGCTGAAGGCAATCAATCCACAACCTTCATTATGTGCAATGTTGGTGAAGAAGGCAGCCCCGAAGTCTGGTACTTGGATAGTGGTTGCAACAATCACATGAGTGGTAATGAAAGTCTTTTTTCTTTCATTGACAAAAATGTTACATAAAAAATTAGAATGGGGAACAATGGAGTTGTTCCTGTCAAAGGAAAATGATCTATTATGATCCGCACCAAGTAGGGTGAAGAGAAGGAGGTTCAAAATGTGTTCTTTGCACCAGAGTTAAAGCATAACCTCATGAGTGTAGGACAACTGATCCAAAATGGATACAAAGCGCTGATGGAGAAGGGAAAATGTGTCATTTATGACAAGAATGAAAAGACAAAGGTGTTTGCAGCAATACAAATGACAAAGAATCGGATGTTTCCGTTGAAGATTGAGACTTGCTTCTCATCTCAGTCCATTGCAACATCTCTCATGGATGAAAAATGTACAACAGTACAACTTGCAGCCCTCAAGAGCACCATTGAAGACTCCTCCAAACTATGGCATCTCAGGTATGGACATCTAGGCTATGATGGTTTAAGTCTTTTGTTCAAAAGCAAGATGGTTGATGGTTTGCCAAGGATAATGTTAGATGTGAGGCTTGCATTTTGGGCAAGCAACATAGACAACCCTTTCAATCGAGCAACTCTACAAGGGCAAGGGCACCATTGGAGTTGGTGCACACTGATTTGATAGGCCCTATTCAAATCACTTCCATTGGTAATAGCAGATTTTTTATGACCTTTATTGATGATTTCAGTCGTAAGACATGGGTTTATTTTTTGCAGCGCAAGTCTGATGCATTTAATAAGTTTTTATTGTTTAAAGTCCAGGCTGAAAAAAAGAGTGGATATTTTATTAAAGTCCTAAGGTCAAATAGAGGAGGAGAGTATACCTCCAATTGTTTTGTGAATTTTTGCAAGTAGAATGGCATAAAAAAGGAGCTTACAGCTAGTTACACTCCATAACAAAATGGAGTGGCTGAAAGGAAAAACAGAACCATCGTAGAGATGGCAAGAAGCATGCTAAAAGCAAAAGGACTCCCTACAGAATATTGGGGAGAGGCTGTTGCAACAGCCATGCATTTGATTATTAAAAGTCCAACTAAGACAGTCCGTGACAAGATACCTCAAGAGGCATGGACAAAACGAAGATGGACAGTTGAACACTTGAGAGTGTTTGGATGTGTGGCTTATGCACACGTGCCTAAAGAAAAAGGCAAAAATTGGATGGCAAAGGTGAAAAGTGCATTTTCACGGGCTACAGTGAAGAGTCCAAAGCCTATAGGCTATACAATCCGGTCACCAGAAATATTATCATTAGTAGAGATGTGGAGTTTTTAGAAGATCGGTCATGGGATGGCACGACAGATCCTGACAGCTCCCGACAGTGCAGAGTGATGAATAAATTGAAGATGAAGATCTGGAAAATCTTGCAGCAGTAGAGAATGATGGCTCCCGACAGCTCCTGATCGCTCATGATCAGAACAGACAGAAAGGGAAGCAGCCACAGACCGCCAAAGGACAAGCTCTTGATAGTTTCAGACGAGCTCCTGATAGCTCCTGATGAGCTCCTGACAACTTCTGATCGCTCCAAAATCAGCTTGTTTAGTAGAACAACAACACTGAAATTTCAGCCCCACTCTCGCCTCCCTAATGCCAAGAAAGACCAAGAGTCTAAAGGAGATCTGCCAAAATGAAAGGTATGATGATGAATTTTATGAGAGTGTGAATTTTGCACTATTTTCTCACAATGATCCAATTTATTTTGAAGAAGCTGTGAAAGAGGATAAATGGTGTGAAGCCATGAATGAGGAAATAAATGCATTAGAAAGAAACAATACATTGGAGCTGATTGACTTGCCTCCAAACAAGCAAGCTATTGGAGTAAAATGGGTCTATAAAACCAAAAGCAATGCCGAAAGAAGAATAGACCAACACAAGGCAAGATTAGTTGTCAAGGGGTACAAACAGCAGTTTGGAAGAGACTATGATGAGACATTTGCCCCTGTTGCTAGGATGGAGACTGTGAGGACAGTCATAGCTATTGCTGCCCAACACAAATGGAAGGTATTTCAAATGGATGTGAAGTCCGCCTTTCTTAATGGAGTATTGAAAGAAAAAGTTTATGTGGAGCAACCTTTTGGATATGAAGTTCTAGGGCAAGAACACAAGGTGTATAGACTGAAGAAAGCTCTTTATGGGCTGAAACAAGCTCCACGGGCATGGTACAGTAAGATTGACTCATATTTAATGAGCAACGACTTTAGCAAAAGCGACGGTGAGCCCACTCTCTACATGAACACAGCAAAAGGTAACATTTTAATTGTTGTCTTGTATGTAGATGATTTAATTTTTACGGGGGATGATGATTTCCTCATTGTTGGTTTTAAAGAGGCCATGAAAAGAGAATTTGAAATGACAGATTTAGGTCTCTCGAGTTATTTTCTAGGCATAGAAGTAAAACAAATGCATGATTGTATTTTTATCTCTCAAGAGAAGTATGCAAATGAGATCTTGAAGAGATTTAGAATGCTTGAGAGCAAGCCCGCCCCAACACCAACATCCGTAGGTCTTAAGTTGAGCAAGGAAGATTGCAACAACAATGTGAATCCAACCATGTATAAAAGTTTGGTTGGAAGCTTGATGTATTTGACAGCAACTGGGTCAGATATAATGCATAGAGTGAGTCTGATTTTCAGATTCATGGAGACTCCAAGAGACACCCATTGGCAAGCAGGTAAGAGAATCCTAAGGTATGTGAATGGTACCAAAGGATATGGCGTGTTGTACACATCAACAAAAGAATATGGGCTGGTTGGTTACACTGACAGTGATTGGACAAGAAGTTTGGATGATAGGAAGAGCACTTCGGGCTATGTATTTCATTTGGGTTCGGGTGCTATCTCTTGGGCTTCTAAGAAGCAACTTGTTGTTTCCCTATCAATAGTTGAAGCTGAGTATATAGCAGCAAATGCAACAGCATGTCAGACTATTTGGCTGAGAAGAATCTTGGCAGATTTGAAAGAAGAACAAGAGGATGAAACAATGATCTATTGTAACAATGTTTCATCAATAGCTTTGACGAAAAATCTCGTGTTTCATGGAAGAAGCAAGCACATTGAAATCAGGTATTATTTCATTCGTGAATTGGTTAAAAATGGTGAAATTAAAATAAAGTTTTGTAGGTCTGAGTAGCAGCTAGCAGACATATTCACCAAGCCTTTGAGCATTGACAGTTTTGTGCGCCTAAGAGAAAAATTGGGCGTTGTTGATTTGGATCAGGATTGATCTTGTTGTTTTGTCAGCTCAGGACAAAGGGGGAGTGTTGGAATTTAATGTTTTTCCTAAACCTCTGCTCATCTGTCAGTGCCCCTGCTGCCTTCACCTACCCGTCAGGAGCCCTTTTGTTTTGGGGATTCTCCCTGCTGCTCCTGACAGCTCCAGAATTGAATGAGGTAGTTGTTTTTGAAATTGGTATTTACTAGGTGATTTCAAAATTTTGAGAGGGAATGTTTGTCTTGGACAAAATGAATTGAAGGCAGATTATTCTGTCAGTTGGGAAAAAGTTGAGAGAAGAAGTTAGAGAAGAAGATTGCAGCAGAAGACTGTGAGAAGAACATTCTCTCTGAGTTCCCAGTAGCTTCTGAACAACAACAACAGTTTGTTATTTGTAAGAGCAATGATTGCTCCAGGTAGAGCTCTGCGTAGCTCTTGACAGAGAGCTGTTGATAGCTCCTGATCATTACCAGTTTGGTTGAACGACTTCTGATTGTTCCCAAAAAGTTGTAATAGTTAGTTTTTAGTTTGTTTTCTATTTTGTCATTTCCAATTGTTTAATAGAGAAACAAGTTGCATGTCTCCCTTGTGTTTCCGCATTTAAGATTTGGGTATTTCCAAATTGACTGGAAATCAGAGCAGCAACTCTGTGTTTTGCATTTGTTTTTTCAAATCTTGTCAGTTATTTAAACTCAAACAACCTTCCCTTTTATGTTATGGCTACACCAATCCCAAATGGTTGCACCATATTTCTACTGTGTTAGACTTTTATAATATGTGCTCGGCCTCACAGTGTTCCAGATTTGTTAGCTTTGCATACATATCAAACTGAAATAGCGAGATGGAGTTTTAACAATGTTTTGGCTTGCTTCCTTTCATGATAAGCATAGTAAATTCATTAATATCATACTAAAGGATGAGGGAAGAGCAGTCCATTTCTACAATAGTGATTTGGTGGGAGAGAGGAATGATCAACTGAAATGTATAATCCAGGAAAACCAGAAGCTCAAGTACATGATCCAAACTGCCCTGACTTGGAAGCTTGACTCACAAACCACAAGTACTGTTTCAAGATCTTTAATGCATTTTAGATAATAACTCCATTACTAAGTGGACTCTCAGTTTGCATTGATAAAGGCAATACAACAAAGTGGTATTGTACAAGACTGAAAACTAGTTAAATGTCTAATATTTGAACTTTAGATAACTACTGCTTTTCCTCTCTTTTTCAAAATAGGAATACGAGCATTATTTATTGGGACTGCCTACCTACCACACTGAGAAGGGCCCTAAAATCAAAATGACGCGCATTGACTGGATTTCAGGCAACTTATATCATGTTCCCGATATGATTGATTCTCCTTGCTTCCTTAGGAAGGGGTCCCATGCCCCATGGTGATGGTATTGGGACCCTAGCTTTACTTTCAGCAACAGATTTCATGTTAATCGTGGAAATGGAAACAACTCTGCTTCAGCTACTCTTGTTTGGGCATTGAGCTACATTTTTTTTGGGGAGGAAAACTTCATCATTCTAAGCTTATAAAAAGATGGACAAATGGGTCTGTTGGGTATTCGACATGGGAGCCCTGCTGCTTCTTTAATATTTGCTTGCCTCTCTTAGTAATACGATTCCCCCACATTTACATTTACTGTGCATGTTAAAGTTGTTATTTAACTTTGTTTACGTGAATTCATCTACACTAAAGTAGATATATGCATACTCAAGTCATGAGTTAAAAGGTTGACATTATTTTAGTTATGATTACAAGGATTATATTCATGTCAAAATTTTACATCATTTGGACATTGTGTGTGATAAAAACAAAGTGTATAGTAGTAAATTCACCATAGCATTCATACATTTGTATGAAATAGAAATGGGCCTACAAAAGAAATATAGTAATGGAGTGTAACTTCTATCACATTTATGATAGAGCTTTTACATCATTTATTAAAATTTATTGATAATGACATTAATATTATCATAATTAATTTTTTATTTTAATGATTTTCATTTTTAAAATTATATAATATAATTAATGGTGATGATATTTGTCTGATTTTTTTAATCATGATCATTTTTGTCTAAACATACACATATACATATACATATAAGTAAAATTCTTATTTCTATCGTTTACTAATGATCTTATTAGTGGATTACTAATATACTTCAAGGTATACTTCATTTTTTTGATGCACACTATTGAAGTAAAAAAATAGAACTTAGGAAATATAGTCATAGAAAAATAATTATCAAACATTGAAAACACACAAATATCTATAGTATAAATATTTGCATTGAAAAGAACAAGCATACCACACATACAATTCCAAGATAATAAATATAGCTCTACATTATTTACATGACGATAGAGATTGTAAGTCTAAGGATCCTTCTTATAACATTAGAGTAGTGCCTCTTAGATAAACAATTCATTTGTCTCATAGACAAATCACAAGCTAAGAATGCTTGAATATAAGGGAAACTTCATGGTTAAGAGTTCTCAAGACAAAAAATATATTTCTAGGAAGTTTTGATGCTTCACCCCAGTAGACATCACTTAGATGCAATGAGTGTAGTGTGAAACATTCATGCACATGAAAGATAAATTATTTCAAATCACCGTTAATGAAATCCTGTCTCAATATTAATACACTTAATTAATTTTTGATAAATGATATTACATGCTGAAAACATGGAAATACCAAATATAAAAAAGTCATGTTGCTTCACCACTATGAGCATTACTTAGATGTAATGGTTGCCTAAGTAAAATATCCATGGTTATAAGAGATTAGGTTAAACACTTTTTTCTCACCTATAGTAAAAATGATTACATGCATTGGGTATAACTTTCTAATTTTCTCAGTATGTGAATAAAAGGTGTATGATAGCAAGTGCATATGCATAGATTATAGTAAACAACAATACTAGAACACAATGATAGTGCATATTTTTAAGATTCAATTCTTATATATATTCTAATGGAGCACTATTATGTGAATTTATAAGACAAATATAAAATAAAACATAAAATATTGGATGATCCACATTTTTTTGACATTCTAAATGAATATATCCCAAAATAAATTGACTTGGTAAAGCATAAAAACTTAAAAATCATTCAAGAAAAAATGGAACATCTAAAGCAATTTCCTCTCCCTTTCACACTAGACAAGTTTTTTTTATAATCAAGATTACAATAACAACTAATATGTTTCAAGATTCTATTTAGCTTATGCCTGTCATCTAGGTTGATGTGGACATTTTGGGGATTGGTTAAATATTTTAAAGATTTTTTGGCTACTATATTTTCTTTTCTCTCTTGAGTGTTACTTTAACTAACATTTTTATGAGCTTTATGTGTATTCTCCACAACCTCTAATATTCTTGGGTGTAAAACAACTACTTATAGTTAGTATTTTCCACCTTAAGAAAACTATTCGGGGTGTAAACATGGAAAGGATATCAACCATTACTATATGTTTAGGAGGATGACTATTTTTTCCTTTAAGAAACATGATAAATAATACATACTTATGTTTATGATAATTCCATATGATCTCCTTGGTAAAGATCATCAGATTATCTTCATTTTAAGTATTGTCACATCATTAAAGCTATGTTATATGAAATTGACCTAATTATTATTGAATTAATTATTTGAGATATAACATTTATCTTAATCTTTTTTCCTTCATTCAAATTGACTATATTTTGTGATGAATTACAAGTATCTCAAATAAAGCATGTACTTAAGAAACATAATATGATCAAACTAATTATTAATAATAATATTAATTTTAAAACCTAAATATATCATATAACAATCTACCAAAATTACCTTGTAATAAGTTTGATTTACCTTACCATATTAGACAAGATATTACCCATAGAATAAGTATTACATCCAAAATTTTATAGAATACTAAATGATCATTGAAAATGACAAATTTATGTACAATAAATGTATATTAAAAGTATAATCAACTATGATCTTTATTATTCATTCACTAAGAATCAAATTTATTTGATTATTGTACTATTGACCATGCTAGTGATCCTATTAATAAGAAATCTATCTCAACCTATGTTTACAAAACATGATGTAGGTGTTGTTAAATAGATGAAGTAATACTTAAAACAACAAAATTGTATGTTTCTTTAATCTATAGAGGTTGAATATAAAATAGCTACAAGAGAACCAACATAGCTTATGAGATTCTTGGAAGAGTTTCATTTGGGTACTAGTAAAATTCCCACAATATTATATGATAATCAAAATCTATTTACTCTTGTCAAAAAATCCTATTCAAACATTTGGGTAAGTGCAAGAAGATGGGGGGCCAAAAAGAGGTCTTAAGTGGCCACTTTTTTTTTCTTCTAAAATTAAGAAATACCGACCTTGGATGAGAAATTGAGCATAGTTACACTCAAAATTTTAAGATGCAACAAAAACAATGTTCGTAGTGGTCTGAGTCTACTTTCTAAATTACTATTTTTTTTTGAAAATGGTATAGATTAAGGGGTTCAAAAAAGGGAGCCACAAAAATTGGTGCTCTTTCTGTAAAAAAAATAACATAGTGTGTTTTGTGGCTCCCTCAAAAGGTTCAATTTTTTTTGGTAATTTTAAAATCGCTTCGATGAGAAATTACCTAACAACATATAGTTTATGCCCAATTTCTTTGATAATTTTTTAATAAATATTTTCTTTTTACTAATTTTCAAAGTGGACACATCCTAAAAAATAGAATTTTGGCTGTGCTACCCCTATAAATTTTGAGAACTAAGTGAAAATCATTTTTTAAATGTGTAGAATGGAGTCTAGCTTATAAAAATGTAATTTATTTGAAAATTTAATGAACGGTTAAATTATAAAGTAAAAAATACAAAACATTGGTTTTTGCTAAAAAATAGACACAAACAAAAGAAATTAAAGATGAAAGGCTTAACATTGTTAAAATGTGAAAAAATTACATCGTTAAATAGCTAAGAGAAATCCTAATATTACCAAGGTGTTTGATTTGTTCAACCTTGAAACACGTGCAAACCTGATGGTTAGCACGAATGAAATTATGTGAAATCTTGTAAAATATGCAAAAACACATCTTTGGACATTGGGAAGGCACTCCAAGTCTTTGGGTTGGAAATCCAAAGTAAATCCCAAGCCTAAGGCTGGGGATTCCCAAAGAAACATATAATGTGAGCATGCTATAATGCGCTTGCGTTATGTTTTTCTTTGCATTTTTTTCTTTTTGCAAAATTTTGCTGCATGTTTTTTCAAGTTTGACATAACACGTGCACGTTATAATGCACTCACGTTATGTCTCGCTTGGAATGTTTTATGTTCGAGTTTGTTAAGTATGTTTGATGTATGTATGTTTGTATATATATTTGTATTTATGTATGTATGTATGTATGCTTGTATGCTTGTATGTATGTATGGTTGTATGCATGTATGTATGTATGGTTGTATGTATATATGTATGCATGCATGATTTTATGTATGTATATATGTATGCATTCTTGTACGTATGTATTCCTATATGTATGTATGTATGTATGTATGTATGTATGTACATATTTATGGTTATATGTATGCTTGTATGTATGTATGTAAGGGTTTTGGGTTTAGGGTATATAAGGACTTGAGGGTATAGTTTTTAGGGTTGAGGGTTGAGGTTTTGGGTTGAGGGTTTCAGGTATAGGGTTGAGAGTTGAGGGATTAGGGCTTAAGTAATAGGTTGAGGGTAGAGGGTACAGGGTTACAATTGAGGGATAATATTTAACTTGTTGAGTGTATAAGATTAAGTGTGTAGGGTATAGGGATTATGGTTTAGGATATTGGGTTTAGGGTTTACGATATGGATTGAGGGTAGATAAGGCCTAGGGTGAGATGGGTTGAGAGTATATGGTTTAGGTTTTAAGTACAAGGTTGAGGCATAATATTCAGGGTTTAGGGTATAAGGGTGAGGTTATAGGGTATAAGGATGAGAATTTGTGGGTGCAGGTTTCATGGTTCAAGGTATAGGGTTGAGGATTAAGGGATTAGGGATAATTTTCAAGGTTGCATGTCTAAGATATAGGGTTCAGGGTTTAAGGTTGAGGGTATAAGGCATATGGATGAGGGTTGAGGGTATAAGTATAGGGTTGAGGCTATAGGTTATAGGGTAGAGGTTTGAAGGTTGAGGGATAATGTTCAAGGTTGAGTGTCCAAGGTTAAGTGTATAGGGTATAGGGTTTAAGGATTTAAGGTTGAAGGGTTTAAGGGTATCTAGGGGTTAAGAGTTTAGGGTTTAAGGTTTGAGGGATTAAGGGTTTAAGGGTTGAGGGATTAAGGTTTAAGGTATAGTGTTAAGGGTACAGGGTTTAGGGTTTAAGGTTTAATGGTTGAGGGTTGAGGCTTTAGGGATGAGGGTTAAGGGATTAGGGTTTAACGATTGAGGGTTTAAAGCTTCAAGGTTAAAGGGTCAAGGGTTTAGGGTTTAAGGGTTGAGGGCTTAAGGGATTAGGGTTTAAGGGTTGAGCATTAAGATATTAGGGTTTAAGGTACAAGGTTGATGTATTACGGTTAAGGGTTTAATGTATAGGGTAGAGGGGTTGAGGATAAAGGGTTTAAGAGTTGAGGGTTGAAGGATTAGGGCAGAGGGTTGAGGGTTTAACATATAGCGTTGAGGGATTTGGGTTGAGGGTTCAAGTATTAGCACTAATACATTTGACTTCAAATTCTGATGAAAGTTTGTCAGAATTTCGATGAACTTTTGTCAGAATTATTTCGTTGATATTACGATGATCTTTGAAACGTCAAAATTTTGAGCCAGGTGACGATGTTGGGTCGGAATTTCTACGTTTCAAAGTTCGTCGGAAAATCGACGAAATAATTTTGATGAACTTTTGTCGGAATTTGGAGTCAAATGTATCGGTGTAGGGTTGAGTGTATGATGTATAGGGTAGAGGTTTGAAAGTTGAGGGTTGGGGGTTGAGGGATTAAGGATTTAAGGTATAGGGTTGAGGGATTAGGGTTGAAAGTTTAATGTACAGGGTAGAGGGTATAAGGTTGATGGTTTAAGGGTTTAAGGTATAGGTTTGAGGTATTAGGGTTGTGGGTTGTAAATGTATATATATAATCATTATATATATGATAATGTTTTCCATAGCACTAAATTATTTAACCAACACATAGCATGCAAAACATAGCTTATGCTAAGTATTGCACGCATCATAGTAATGAAGGGAGTAGTGCTAAGTTAAAGAAACACATATATTAATAAGTGATGCTTAAAACATTTAAAGTGTTGTATTATGAAATATGGATAGTGCCATATAAAAGCACTTAGTATCTAATGCTTTTCAACGTGTAAATATAGCTTCCAAGACTTTGTCAAAAATAAAACAATAGTAAATGCTAATGCATAGGAAGTGTCGACTAGGTCAAATAGAAAACAACAACCCATGTAATAGGGCATGAATGGCATAATGTAGCACCAATTGAGAATGGTATGAATCAATTAGAATTCTATTTAATAATATGAATTTCTAGAATGTGAAGCATTTTGAAATATGTAGAAATGGTCAAGTATGTAGCTGGCCAAGTAAGTCGACCTGTAGAAGGCAATTACCTTGCTTTTATAATTATCTTTCTAGCTACCCTTTTGAGTAGCGACTCATTCACCATGGATGTGTATGTGTTTACCATGCATCAATTTTAGCTACCACCTTTTCTTATTTTTGTCGAGTTAAATCATTTGAGCTTATAAGTGTTGTTGGTTTGTTTTTTAACTGTAACCAGGTTGGTCTTCTATTCTACCTATGGAATTGCCAATTCCAATTAAGGGCAGCTCGAAGGACCTAGACCAACTGACGAGGACTTTAACAAACCTCCTACACTTTGGGCTCTGCAAGACCCGGGAGGGTTATCCCTTAATGTGTTTACAACCTCTGCACCAGTATCATAAAGAACATTAACAACAACAAATAATATCATTTAATAGCTCAACATAATAGGATAATATCGAATAGAATGGGCTATTCCTCAATAATATCAACTACTTGGAGCATGAGATAACTACAACAAACTTTCACAGTATAAGATAGTCATTGATTTACAATTCGTAGCAAGCTCTAGGTAAAGACAAACAAATACTAAACCATATGAATGAGTACAACTCAGATCAGTGCCATATATCCATTGGAGGAGTCAAATTCATAAGCATCTAAGGGCTTATAACAGATTTGAACACATAACATATAAGATCCTTGATAACATTGCTTTACAATCTTGTCAATATATATTCTAACCCAATACTACTTATCAAATCCTTATACAGAGCATATCCACCTACAATCCCATTCAAGCATTTTAATTAATTCTTTGAATTAAATCTAAAACAAGAATCATACACACCACAACAGTGAGATGAACGAAACAACCCTTGATCATTTTATTCAAAATTCATATATGCTTGTACAATGGAGAGACATGAGTTCAAATTAATCATTTCAATTCAAATGTCAGTACTGTCATAAAACATCAAACCCCCATGAGTTCAAAACCTACTACAAAAAGACTCAAAACCTAAATTGCATTTTCTCTAAAACCATCAGACTTTACAATTTGCTCTGCAATTTCACCTAGACTCAACCAAAAATATCTAACTTGCTAACCCCTACTTCTGGCCTTGAAATCCTTCTTATAGGGAATGAAGGAGCAAACAAGCATTGGGCCAGAGAGTACACGTGTCACTAGTCACTTGGACCTCCTTGTGACACTTCAAAAAATCGGTTACATCAACAATCCCTAGAAGAATCTTCTTATTCATGCTCGCTCGCTGAAAAAGGTTGACGTGGTAGAAAAACCTCAAGGACTTCATGCCAAGAATGTCACCAAAAACAAAATTGGAAGCCGTTGTAGCTGCAATAACTGACTTGTTAACCATTAACAACCTACTCTATTTCACTCTTCCTCGGTTAAGTATACATTTACCCATCTCTGGTATTCTTCATCGATTGGCCAATCAAAACTGACTACCTCATTCACCTTAACACTATAAGGTGTGTACTTAACCACCACTTGATTTGTTTCTCTTTCAAAAGATTCCAAAAATGAACTGGTACTAATAATCTTGTCCATACAGCTCACCAACAAGTCATAATCAGAGTCATCACAAATCAATTTAATTTGTGCATTGATGACTTCATTTGCTCGATCCTGCCATTGTTGGAATGACCTGATGTTTCCCTACTCATCAATTATATTAGGTAACAATGTGTCGCTCTAATCATCAAAGTTCTTCACCAACTCCTTGATCTTCCAACTCAAGTCATCTGGTAAGGCCTGAAAACCTTGCAACGACTTAACTAACACTTGAGTAGGCCTTAATGATTGGGGTCTATTATTTGTATCAAACCTTTTGGATTTATACATTATGTCTAAATCATTGGCCCTAGGGATCGATTTTTCAATTAATGGCATTACTACCTCCTAATCCTTGTTAATATTCTTTATTGCATCCAATAATAAAGAATATAAAGAATACACAGATGAAAATCTATCATCAACCTTCTCATTCAAATGTCTCAAAACTGTATTAACAACCTCACCCTGCTTTAAAAGTGCTCCCTCCTCACTTACCTTCAAGGAAGCCTATAACTGCAATTTTGCACATCAGTTGCTTCTTTGTAGGATCAACAAAGCATTCTATTTCTTCATTAGCTGGCTCTAAAGTAGGGCTGAGGGAAGGAGTTTGGTCAGGAGACTCTGGTGTAGAAACAATGGGAGAAGCAAGAGGAACTGATCCTGATATGGAAGGCAATGCTCTGATTTTGGAGCACTTGATGCCTCCCCAATTTTCCTGCACTTCAGCCTGTCCACCTTAGTTTGCAACTCAACATTCCTTTGCTGCACCTTGCTATACTCTCCAATTATGAAATTATACTTCTCCATTAGGATTTTATTTTTAGCCTCCTCTCTTTTAGCAGTCTTTTGGGCCAATTTGGCCACATTGACAGTTAAGTTAGTAGCCTCTATGGTTGAGGTCTCTGAGGCTCTTTTTATTATCAACCCTCCTCTTACATTTGGGTTAATATTAGTGACATTTGGCTTTCTACCTTGAGGAGCCAAAGCCCAAATTGCTAAGGTCTCATATTCTTCACTAAAGTCAGAATCTTGCAATGCTGCCTTAACCTCTTCCTCATAATCCTGCAGGGGATGCTTGGACTTTAGAATAGTGTTAAAAGCTACTGCATCAGCTATGTCCCACTCAGGAAAAATCAATACACCAGCCCGAGTTACTAATTTTCTCCCCTCCTTAGGAGTGATTCTCTTGAATTCTTCCATCAATTCAACTTTCACCTCATCATCATTCTCTTAGTCAGACCTGCCAGGTCTCAATTCTCTTCTCCTCTTGCATTTATCATGATATTCTTCCAATTTCATTCTCCATACTAATTGCAAGAAGACTGGAGTTTTGACAAATGCATCATCATCTAAAAATGCCTTACATGCCTCCATCCTTGCATCTTGCACGCATTTTCCTTTCATATCCAAATAAGAGAGAACCAATTCAGCTGACCTAAGAGGAGAAGGCATACCCATCTGCGTCCCGGTTAGTGACAACAATTTCACCCACCAAATTGTCTTGTGATTTCTCAATATTTTTCCTCTTAGGGCTTGGCTCTGATGTTGGTGGTGAGGGACTATTGTTGGGTGATGATTCCAAATCAATAATCTTGATTGCCCCAAGTGTTTTGAGCTTTGGACCTGGTTGTGTAGGAAATTTCATTATTTGTTTTCCTTTTCTATTTTCTTCTTCCTCATCACCGCTATCATTTCTTTTCCTTCTGTAGATAGGCCAATTCTCTGCAGGTTGGTAGGTTGGCCTCTTTTCCAATGGCCTGACATCTTGCTCTTGTATGCCCAGATCCAACTCCAGGTTTAATTTCTTGGTCATCAAGGTGCCCATGATTTCTTTGAAATTTTCCATCAAAAAATCAACTTTCTTATGATACAGACTGAACTCCATCAATGGATCATATCTTGGATCCATTTTGTGCACAATGGCCAATAGCTTATCATAAGCTATCCATTTCTCCTTGTTCAATTCCTGCCTGGTTAGATCAAACTCATTTCTTATCAGGTCCTCAGGGAAGTTGAACTCATGCACAAACCTACCACCTTTTATCCTTTGTCTGAAAAGGGTGAAGAATCCCTCAGGATCATGCTACCACCTGGGACCACATCTCAAATGGTATTCTTCAAAGAATTTTCCAAAATGTACCCAACCTCCTTTCGAAAGGACAAAATCTAACACCATAGTATAATCTATGAAAAATGTTCCTTTACCTTTCCCAGTAAGGTTTTCCTCATGGATACAACTAATTTGCCACATAACTTTTGCAAATCCCACTCTTGGTGGCACATTGTATGGTAATATATGAGGGGTCCCTTGAAAACTATACATCCTCAAGATAGTGCTAACTGGATATGGAATAACATCACCCTAGTTGTGGCAAACCTTCAACTCTGGTTTCCTCATCTTTGGTTTGAGGAAGTCATGCAACTGTTCAGGAATTCTAGGCACATTCACCATCAACCCAACTCTTAATCTAGAAGCAAAACAATTGTCAAACTGCACATAACTGACATCCTCCCTGTTATATGATATATCTGTAGTCCATACCTGCATTGACAATCTTTCTCCATTAACCAATTGCCTTAACTCCATCTTCTCAGAGAAGAAATCAACATTCTTATACAAGAACATATACATCAACATGGAATACCAGAAGAATGGAGTGCCTGCATCATTTAGTTGCAAACTCAAGAGCCCTTCATGTATCTTTTCGGCCAAAAAGGAAGAAAAATCATAAATCACCAAGAAATTAGGGTGTTGTATTTACACCCCCATGAACGTGTAAGAAATAGGCATCACCGTATTGGGATTAAAACCCAAAATCTGGCACAATGAGTAAAAGGTGGCTAAGAAATGATTTGAAATTCAGTCTGAAAGGTTCTTGGTCACTAGCGCTGATATAGAACTTTGAACCTCTTGCCCTAGCCAGATGAGGGGGGAGCAACTTAACTCTGAAAAGTGACTTCATCCTCCCATACTCCACCTTCATCTCCTCAAGATCAATAGGAACCAAAAACATACTGGGCTCGCTTAGATCGAAAACCTGTTGAAATTCCTCTTTGTTAATGCTCAACATAACCCTTCCATCATTATCTCTAATCACTCGTGTGACAGAGTCATATCGTGTAGCCACTGCCCTAAGATAATTCACATCAGGGAACACATCCAATACCACCAGCTTCCCCATATCATACATCCACCCATTGGAAAATGGGTGGGGAAAATTCCTCTGTCCAAACCATAATCTGAACATTTATAACCCTGTAAGGGGAACCCTAGCATTGACAATGTTGGAACAATTTTACACTAGTCCCTCCCCTAAGGTTTTTCCTCACATCAAGATCAACCCCTTCCTCCTATCATTCGTTGACAAGGGCAATTGATCCAGGAAATCATCATATAGGTTTCTACTTAAATAATCAACCTGGCTAGAATGTTGCTTTGACGGTGCCATCTCTGGTAAACTAGGGTTTCCTTGTTGTTTCAAACCTCAAACAAACTAGGGCTAAACAAAAATACAAAATTACAAAACAAAACCTTACAATTTCCCATAGTTCAACTAACCTATAGCCCCTTCAATTATCAACAAGCCCTCCGACACGTATACAATAATTTTTTCCCAAATTCAAAATCAAAATGACCAGGAGATACAGAAATCGAGTCATGGCTTTGTGTTTGCAGAAACCCAAATCTTTGTTGTAACAACTCGTAACTTCGTCCTTGGCTTTGTGAATGCTCCACAAAGATGTTTGAATGCCTTGTGATGCAATAGGGCAGAAAAATGGTCATTTTATTTTGATCAAATCAAGCCAGTAGACGTCTTGTCCACCATTAAAGCTCACTTGCATGCCGCACCAACGGGTCCAATCATATTTGATGCAGATTCAAATATTAGCCATCAATCCTTCACTTTTGTCAGATCATCAAACGACTGTCTTGAAAACAAGCTGACATAATCTCCACCGTGTCGATAAGGGCCCACCATACTATGCGTTGCCAAGGAAATCCATGCAGCGCTCGCCCGTGGTATCACGATCAATAAAGATCTCGCAACTTCTAATCATGCGATGATGGGCAACCGTTGATTTCAACCATCGAAAATCCTGTTCATTCAACATAGTCGCCGACTTTGTCATTAACCATCGAGCACCTTTCTTGCCAAGATTATAACCTCTCTGTTGATTTTGAAGCACGTGCATCTCATAACCACTTTAGTAACCCACTACATAATGTACTAAAACCCGATAAATGTATTAAAACATTTTTATTATCTCTTCGGCTTCACCAAATGAGACACGTGGTGCTCGCCCGTGATATTGCAATCAGTCGAGACCCTGTGGTGGGGTCATCACGGGATGACGGGGAACGAATGAGGTCAAATGATGGTTGATCTACGGTCATGCAATTTTGTCCCCTGCAAAATATAAAACATTTATTAAAAGGTTCGAGGGGACATCACTAAGCCGATGACAAACAATGGCTTAATTTGTTTTTAAACATGGGAGCACGGGGCCAACCTAGACTTAGGAAATAATAAAGTTAGGTGAAGGAAATAAAACAATAAATCAAAAGGGGCTCGACTTAGATGAAGCAATGGGGCATAAGTTGTTTTAAAACCCTCTTCAAAAAGTAATAGCCAAACAGATCCCACCCAAGGCGTAAGATAAAACACTAGGATTTTACATAAAAACAAAGGTAAAACCCAAACCTTAGGCATTTCCCAAATACTACAAATGACCATAAACATAAGGCAAGATAAAATGGAACACAAAGAGAAAAATTTGAAGTTCCATCATGGCTCCAGTTAGGGACGTTCATTCCACTAGAATGAAGTGAGATTTCAGAATTTCAAGTTGAGCAGACCAATTGCAGAGACGACCAAAAGGGATTGTTCAAACAAAACAATCCAGTAGGAAAGAAACCTACCAATAACATATATACAAACCTAAACTACTTTTCATGGAAAAAAATACTTCAAGTGAAGTACAACTTCAAGAATTGTCCATGAACTAGCAGTTCAAAAGTATCCCTTGTCATATCTTGGAGGAAGTATGAATCTTCACCCCACCTACGACTTATCAGAAATGGACCCAACCAGATTGCATCAAAATTTCCATGTTTCCCTTTATCTTCTAACTTGGCATTCCACATTAAGACCAAATCTTTGTCTTGGAAGCTTCTTACAGTTGCCCTTTTGTCATACAAATTCTTCACTTGCAACTGCAATTTTTCATTTTTTATTTGAGCTTCTCTCCTGGTTTCATCTAATTCTATGAGAGCTTCCACTCTCAATTTCATTTCATCATCAATTTCATTGTCATAAATCTGGACAAACTTATACATTTCCATCAGATTATTCTGGGGCAACCTTATAGTTATCCCATAAACCAAGTCAAATGGGGCAGAACCTATTGCTTTCTTCATAGTTACCCTGTCCGCCCAGACTGCTAATCTCAACTTAGATCCATGCCTTTTTATTTTGATCCAAGATTATTTTAATGATCTTCATCAATCTTTTATTGCTTGATTCTGCTTGTCCATTTCCCTATGTGTGATATGGTGATGAGTAAGAAATTTGGATGCCATACTTTTCACAAAATTCTGTGTATTCCTCAGATTTGAAACACATTGCATTATCTGACACAATCCGTTCTGGACACCCAAACCTAGTTAATATGTTGCTCATCAGGAAGTCAATTACTACCTTACTAGTTGCTTTCTTTGTTGCAATTTCTTCCACCCACTGGGTAAAATAATCAGTGGCCACTAATATCCATGAGTGGCCTCCACTAGATTTACATGCTATCTCTCCTATAAAATCAATACCCCATTGCTGAAATGGAGATTGCACTGTAACTGGTTTTAGAGGCAAGTTACCAGAGAATTTTAACTTACCAGAGAAATGTTGACAAGCATCACATGTCTTCACTAAGTAGTGTGCATCTTTAAAAATAGTACGTCACCAAAATCCAACCCTCATTACCTTATGTGCAGTTGTCTTGGCCATATAATGTCCTCCACAAAATCCACTATGCATCTCACTCAAAAGTTCTTGTGCTTGATCTTGGTCAACACACTTCAGCATGACACCTTCTCCATTTCTCCACCAGAGCTTACCAGCTATGATAACATATTTGATAGCATGTAATTTCAATGTCCTTTTTTTCATTTTCACTCAAGTTGTAAGGACATTTCATCTTTTTCAAATAATAGATCACACCTTTATACCAGTCAAAATGATCCATATCACATATGTGTGATCTATTTTCCTCTTCCAACAAATTTATCTGATTTGTTTCTAGATTACTTTGGGCCATAAGCTTGGCCAATCCTTGTCCTCTCACTAGCTTAGTAATTTGGACCTCAATATTGAATTCTTGGATCCTATTGATCCATCTACATCTCCTTCCTGATACTTCCTACTGTGTGAACCATAAGCTTGGCCAATCCTTGTCCTCTCACCAGCTTAGTAATTTGGACCTCAATATTGAATTCTTGGATCCTATTGATCCATCTACATCTCCTTCCTGATACTTCCCGCTGTGTGAAAATATCCTTGACAACAACACTGGGTACATATGCAACTACAATGGCTCCCATCAAATAAGGCCTAAAAGCTTTTACTACTTTCACCAATGCATATGCCTGTTTTTCATTTATATCATATTTAAGTTCTGTAGCTTGTAAAGATTTTTTGAAAAAGGCTATAGGCTATTCAAAACGTTCTGCATTCTTTTGCAACAACACAACTGTAATTGTGTGGAAAGAAGGAAATGAAAAAATTTGTAAGGGTCTAGAAAAATCAGGAGTTTTTAATACAGGAGCCTCCTTTATTGCTTGCTTAATGTCCTAGAAAGCCTGTATAGACTCCTCTCCCCATTCAACCGTAGCCCCTTCTTAAGTATCTTAGAAATCAGGCGAACTGTCTTAGCAAAATTTGTTACAAACCTCCTTCGGAAGTTTATCTGTCCAAAGAAAGATTGTATACCTTTGACACTGCGAGGTTTTGGGATTTAATCTATTGCAATTACCCTCTCTGGATCAATTTTGACCCCATCCTTGGAAACAATATGTCCCAACAATTTACCTTCCTTTACCCCAAATACACATTTCTTCGGATTCAAAGAAATACCATACTCCAATGCCCTACTAAATACTTTCTCCAGATGCTCACAATGATTCTCTTCTTTCTTGGAATATGCTGTCAAGTTATCTTGGTAAATCACCAAAAACAAATTAATGAAATCTGAAAATGCCACATCCATGGCTCTGTGAAAAGTATTCCCTGCATTTGTCAGACCAAAAGGCATTCTCATATAGACATATGTTCCCCAGGGTGTAGTAAAAGTTGTCTTAAACTGCTCAGACTCCTTGACCATGAGCTGGTTGTAACCAGAGAACCCATCCATCATAGACATCAATTCACAGCCTGTCACCCTTTGCAACATGGCTTCCATATTTGGTAATGGATAGTTGTCTTTTAATGAAGACACATTCAAATTTCTGAAATCTACACATAACCTGATGTCTCCATTTTTATGTCACTGGTACCAAGTTTGAAACCCAGGATGAATGTCTGATTGGCTTGATGATCCCTGCGTCTATTAGCTTCATTAATTCTTCTTGCATTTTTGGGGCCAAAGTGGGATTAATGGGCCTTTTCTTTTTCCTTAATGGATTAGCACCATCACTCAAAGGAATACCATGTTGGAAAAGATCCTCCCTGTATGCCTTAAAGTCATCATAGGACCATGCAAACACATGCCTAAATTTCCTTAATAAGTCAATTAGCATCCTTCTCACCTTTGGTGACAGTTTCTTTCCAATATACACCTTCTTTGGTGATGCCTCCGTTCCAAGGTTTATCTCTTCAAAATCATCAGGATGGGAAGCAGTATGATTAGCCTTTGTCCTATCCTGATTATCAAACACTCTTTCTAACACAACTAAACCCTTATGAATTGTATTTGTCTTCAATTGATTGACCTCATTTCCATACATAGTATCTTTACCATCAATTTTTTCCACAAAAGCTCAAAAGTCAATTTCTTGACTTTCATATTCATCCACACAATTCAAGAACCTTAGTATATCATCATCACTATAAAAAACTTGCTAGTTTTTGATATTATCAGGAACAGATGGCCTAGTTTGCACTTCAACCTTTGAAATTCCAGCATATGTCATATCATCTGGTTTTAATGCAATGTTTGCTAATAAATCTGCCACCTTTTTGTGGCCTCTCTCCATCCAACTTATACCAAATGCATCAAAGTTCTCCAATTCATCCCAAACAACATTCCTATACTATTTTAACCTTTTATTCTTTGACACATACCTTGATCTAACTTGGGAAACCACAAGCTCAGAATCTCCAATTACCTTGAGCTTCCTGATTCCATGTTTTTCAGCTAATATTAACCCTAATAATAGGGCCTCATATTTTGCCACATTATTGGTGCATTCAAATGAAAAAGTGAAAGAGAATTTGAATGTCTTTCCACTTGGTGATCATATTAGAACACCTGCACCAGATCCTTCTTTTGAACTTGCACAATCAAAGTACATAGTCCACAAGTCATCACATTCTGACAATTGCTTCACTTCTGTACCAATCGGTGCAATAGGATTATCACAATTGCCAGGGAATTCTTCTGCCCTGAATTCATTTATGCCACAATCAGTAAAACATGTCATATTCTTAGTCGGGTCATGCTCAATCATATGGGACACTTTTGACTCTCTTTCAATCTTGACATCCTTACCATCAATGTAGAAAGTAGCAAATGATAGATCACACTGCATGTTACCCCCCATTGATGCACTCCATTTTATTGACAAAAGCATCCCAAAATGAGGTGGGGTGTCTACAACTAGTACAGTCATGGCTAAATCCTTCACAGGATATTGAGTCAGTTTATAAGGCAATGCTCAGATAGTTCCAACAACTGGCACTTGTCTTGAATCCAAAGCATAACATTTTCCTTGAGTAGTATCCACTGTCAAACCCATTGCCTCCATTATTTTGACTGGCATAACATTATTTGATGCCCCTGAATCTATCATATAGTTCCTTAAAGTCTTCCCATTTATATCAACACTTAAGAAAAATGGGTTTATACTTTCAAGGCACATATTAATAGAATTCCCTAAATATACAGGGGGAATTTGTGACACAATTCCCTCCACTTCTTTCTCTTTTCCTTCTCCTTCATCCTTTGCTTCTTTACAATTACCTTGTTCAATTTTATTATTAGAAGTACCTATGATCAAGGCTATTGTATTTTCCTTATGTTAATTTATTCTCATCATTTCTAGCAAAGGTACAGTATCTTTAACTTGAGAAAGCACTTGAAACATATCTACGAGTGTATATCTAGGCAGGTCAGACACCCAACCTTCATCATTTTCTTTCTTCTCTTGTTGCTTATTTCCTTCAAGTTTCTTTTGCTTCTTATCCTCTAAAACAAGTTCAACAAACTTTGTAATCACCTTGGTCTTCACCAATGATGAAACTACATCTTCTTGAGGCTTTGGGGTGTCACTCTTTTTCACCCAAATCTTATCATTCTTAACCTCCTTGATTTTGACAGTATCCTTTTTGCTGTCAACCTTAACATCCTTGTTTTTATCCCTTTTTTCCTTGATAAACAAGCCAATAGGTTTACCCTGTTCACCACCCACAGTTCTGTTTCGTAGCTGAAGTGAACTTCTCATTTGAGCATTCATTTCCTCAGTCAATCTTGCAATCTCTTCTTCTGATGGTCTCCTTAAGGACACTGAATCTTCAGCTTGCTCCGTATTGCAAGCATTATGGTCAAAATCACCTTCCTCATCAGAGAAGACTTGTTGATGGTATATCTCACTTCTCTGTCTCTAATTATCCACATCAGCTCCCTATAATTCATTATTAGAGGAACATTCTGCCTCATCAATGTATGATCTGGCCATACAAACATCTACATCACCCTGCTCACTTTCAGGGTTTTGCTCAAGAGTGTTTTGTTTTGTTCCCTCAATAACAAGCAACTGAGCAATACCACGATAATTATGATCATGTGGATATTGACACACCTCACACCATGGTCTATCCTGTGCCATATTTACTGAGTGCTTTTGTAAGGGGTCTAGTGTATGCTGATCATTTTTAGGCTTCTGGCCAGGCAAGATTGGTTTCCCATCTTTCCAATTTGTGTTATAAGGATAATTTTGCAACCTGGGTGGTTTGTCATTCTTATTATATTGTTGCTTTACATTTCCTATACCCTTTTATTGCTTGGAAACAATGTACTTTATGTCTTTCGAAGTGCTGATGACTTTATCCCATCTTTCATCATCCTTAGGCTTTGCAACAGAGACCTTCTCAGTCTCATCCTTAGGATTTTTTAAAAGTGCGGGTTCTTCTCTCCTACCATATTTCCCAGAAGCTCTCCTATTACTCTTAATATTTATTGCCATTCTAAATGCATCCCTCATAGTCCAAGGGTCTTTATCTCTGAGGAGATATGCCATTTTAGCATCAAAAGCATTAAAATATGTAGTTAGACAGACATTTTCATCGAGCCTCAAAACTTGGAACAACTTATACATTGCCTTTTGGAATCTTAGATTGAACTCTGTCACAAGATCATTTAATGATTTTTTGATGTTATTAAACTCATTCAACATGAAACTAGCATTTTTTTTATGACCGTATTGTTCCTTGAAACACTTTTCAAATTCATCCCATGAACCAATACTAGCATTAGGTAAACCTTTGTACCAATCCCTTGCATCTTCTACCAGGGATTGTACAAACAATTTCATTACAACATCTTCATGCTCTACCTCATAATCATTTAGCATATCCATAAAAGCTTTTAAGTGTTCCTCTGTTGTCACAACATTGTTGCCAACAAACTTACCCATCTTTTCTCTTAGATCATCAGGGATGGGGTTTGGATAACTAGGAATACCATCAAAGAATAATTGCCTATACCTTTCTAACTGTATAGGTCTTCATTGGAATAATTCTTCAGTCTTTTGAGAATCAACACCAAGTCCTAAATTTTGGACCCTAAGACCATCCTGATTTGGATTTACAAACCTAGTTGCATGAACCTTCAGGCCAAAAATTTTTGTGGTAGGATCTAGGTTGGTTTTAAGACCATTTTTCAAGGCATCTTGGTGACTTGATGAGGTCGTAGCCTGTGTAGCCTCATCCATATTTGACATCTTTAGGAAACTTATTTTCCTCTTCATTTCTGCATTTGCAGCCTCAATCTCTGTCCTCTCCAACTCCTCCACAAGAGCCTCACCCTCCCTTCTGACCTTTTCTAAGCCAGTTTCAACATGTAATGATACATATGGTGGGGGATCTCGTTTAGGAGGGTGGGAAGTCACCTTTTCACTTATTTTAATTCCCTCATCTTTTTGTTTTCCCTTGTCTAAGATAGGTTTAGGGTTTGGATTACTTGGTTGAGGCTTAATAGGGTTTGAGGGTTTTGGGTTTGCAGGTTTTGATTGGGCATCAACTTGACCTACAAGACCTACTTTAGACACATGCTTTATTTCCTTATCAAAAATTTCACGTACAATAGGGCCCTCAACACATGGCTCAATTTTTTCTTGGTTCAGGAGTTTCATTGTTTCCAATTGTCTAATCAACCTATCCCTTTCAATCACAACATGCATCCATTTTGTTTCTCTCTCCTTTTCTTTTTTAAGCCTGAGCACAACTAGTTTTTGGACTTCCTGCCTTAAGGAGCTAATGTCTCCAAAAACATCATCAGGGCCAGGTAAAATCATATCAGAACTTGATGTATTACTTAGATCTATTAGATTGAACTCTTCAAGTACATGTTCAGACAATAAAGGTGTTCCATCATCTTCAACAAGAGGAGAAGGCACATACTGGTGCTTTCTCTGTGATGGATTCGACTTCTACTCCTACCTCTTCTCTTTTCAGCATATTGGACACTACAGGCCCTTTATTATGACATGTTACATCCTTTCGAACTGGTGTATTAAGTAGTGCATCAAAAAATCCGCAACTATCTGATTTTGAATTTCTAGACACCTCTTCAAAAGTTTCAGGGATAGGGTGTAAAGGCTTACTTGCACCTTGGTGTATAGGATTCTATGATGCGGGAGCAACATTGCTAGATTCTGGTATGTTCTTTATCTAGTCCTTCTTCTTCATTTTAGAAAGTTCACTCTCCAATTTCTATTTCAGATGATTCTTCATGAATGACATGGTGTTCTTCATTCAACGTATTTGTCCCAAGATCTTTCAACTTATATTAAATATTCAAAAAATAAGATGCATATTAGTACAGAGACTTCAGAGTCGCCACCCAATTATCTTGGGAATACCAAATATCTAGAGACACTTGGTGAATTTCAAAAGACCTTTGGAACTTTGTACCGACAACGTACAAAAATATTTCACTAAATAACTCAAAACTCTTCGAACAACATAAGATATGGACAAATCTACCACATAACCATGGGCTCAACCTTCAAATCACATAAAAACTTATGAAAACTCTATGCAAAATGAACAACCGACATACTGACAAGAAATATTGAAATTAGCATCCCCAGTAGAGTCACCATTTTGTTGGTTTGTTTTTTAACTGTAACCAAGTTGGTATTCTATTCTACCTATGGAATTGGCAATTCCAATTAAGGGTAGCTCGAAGGACTTGGACCAACTGACGAGGAATTTAACAAACCTCCTACACTTTGGGATATGCAAGAACCGAGAGGGTTATCCCTTAATGTGTTTACAACCTCTGCACCGGTATCATAAACATAATTAACAACATAGAATCTCATTTAATAGCTCAACATAATAGGATAATATTGAATATAATTGGCTGTTCCTTAATAATATCAAGTACTTGGAGCATGAGATAACTACAACAAACTTTCACAGTATAAGATAGTCATTGATTTGCAATTAGTAGCAAGCTCTAGGTAAAGACAAACAAATACTGAACTGTACGAATGAGTACAACTCAGATCAGTGCCATATATCAATTGGGTGAGTCAAATTCATAAGCATCTAAGGGCTTATAACAGATTTGAACACATAACATATAAGATCCTTGATAACATTGCTTTACAATCTTGTCAATATATATTCTAACCCAATACTACTTATCAAATCCTTATACAGAGCATATCCACCTACAATCCCATTCAAGCATTTTAATTAATTATTTGAATTAAAGCTAAAACAAGAATCATACACACCACAACAGTGAGATGAATGAAACAACCCTTGATCATTTTATTCAAAATTCAGATATGCTTGTACAATGGAGAGACGTGAGTTCAAATTAATCAATTCAATTCAAATGCCAGTATTTTCATAAAACATCAGACCCCATGAGTTCAAAACCTACTACAGAAAGACTCAAAACCTAAATTGCATTTTCTCTAAAACCATCAGACTTTACAATTTTCTCTGCAATTTCACCTAGACTCAACCAAAAATATCTAACTTGCTAACCCCTACTTCTGGCCTTGAAATACTTCTTATAGGGAATGAAGGACTAAACATGATCCGGTGGACATTTTTCAGTGAAAATTGAAGTGTTCCATTTCTCTCCAAAAACAACACCATCATAAAAATCTCAGCGTCCTGGTTCCAACGCAACTCGAACGGAGCGAAAAGGAGTCCGTTTGCACGAGTTATAGCCAGTCAAACCTTTGGTCAAACTGGAATCAGAGGGCGTCCAGGAAGCGAAAAAAAATGGTGTCGTCAAATTTGTCGAAGTTGGCATCATCGCGAAGAGCTCATCGCAAGCTTTCCAACGCAACTCGTTTCGTTGAAATCCGACATCGTATGCTCAAGATACAGTTGGTCAAAGTTTCAGGTTGACTTGGTGGACTTGAAGGTACAGTGATGACGTCATCATCCGTACAGCTGACGTCTACACATAGCACGAAATTCGAAATGGACCAATCAAAAGTTGACACGTGGCAGTCCGTACGATCCGTACATGTCGACGTGGCACGATGATGTGGCAGGTGACGTCAGCAAAGGTCAGCGAATAATGTGTTGACACGTGTCATCCGTACATCCAGTCAGCATAGACGGGGCGGTCCAGTCAGCAGTCCGTACACCACGTCATCATCCGAGTCAACATCCACGTCAGCATGTGAGTCAGCCGGTCTGGCGAATCGGGCTTGGACACGTGGCATGGTGAGTTGCAAAAAGTACAGTCAGCGTACACGTCATCATCACGGTTGGCATACACGTCAGCGGTCTCAGCGTATTGGAGCTTGACACGTGGCACCCTCCTGGTGCGACACGTGGCAACTGCATTTCCTCCCTCCGCGGCAGATGTTGGTTTGTTTGTTTAAAAGGTTGTTGGGGGATTCGAACCTCCAACCTCTCTCCACCAAACTTAGCCCGTAGCCGTTCCACTATATCCGCGTCCGTTACTATTAATAGTGCCGGTTTTGTTTTGTTCTATGTGTTGAGCGGTGTTGCAAACAAAACGGAGGCCAGCGGGTCTGGAACCGCCGACCTCCATCCAAGTAAAATAAATAGCCACCGTTGGGCCACGCGATGGTTATTACATATGTTAGGCGACGGTTGGTTTTGTTGTATGGTTCAAAGCCGAAACCTTCTAATTTAAACAATTCCCTCCTAATTTGAAATTTAAAACAAACATTAATCTTTTTAAAGATTAAATCAAAACTTCCCAACGACCCTAAGCCCGAGAATGAAACAATAAAGGGCTTAAATTTATTTTTTGGGATTTATCAAAGATTTATTATGTAAAATGAGGGGATTATGTGAGATATGGGAATATTGTAAAATCAATTGGTTAGTAACCAATTTGATTCATTTTTTTTTGTATAAAAAGGGGTGTGAGGTGAGAGTGGAGATTAAGTTTCTTTCAGGTGATGAAGTCTTGACGCTGAGGCAACACGGAAGAGAGAGGTCTTGTTGAAGAATTTTCAAGCCATTGTTGAATATCGGAGCCCTGTTATGCTGCCGAACTGATGGTCTTGGTGCATCATTTGTATTTGATTTTTGGAGTTAATCGGATCGGTCTCTCTATTGGAGTGGACCCGGAGACGTAGTCACTTTCGTGACGAACTCCGTTATCAACTGTTTGCACTTCTCTTCTTCTCTCTCTTTTTGTCTCTCATTTCCTTTCTTTCTGTTGTTATCACCTTGTCATTTTAATTATTTCCATAAGTTAATTTTGATTTAATTAACTTGGAATAATCATTGTAAAAGCATTGTAAAAGTTAAGCATTTAAATACTGCAATCTAGTCTAGATCCCATACAAATCAAAACAAGCATCGAGCCAGAGAGTACACGTGTCACCAGTCACTTGGATTGCCTTGTGACACTTCAAAAAATCGGTTAAAAAAAAAAATCCCCAAAATAATCTTCTTATTCATGCTCGCTCGCTGAGAAAGGTTGATGTGGCAGAAAAACCTCAAGGAATTCACGCCAACTTGTTAACCGTTAGCAGCCTACTCTGTTTCACTCTTCCTTGGTTAAGTATACATTTACCCATCTTTGGTATTCTTCATCGGTTGGCCAATCAAAACTGACTACCTCATTAACCTTAACACTATAAGGTGTGTACTTAACCACCACCTGATTTGTTTCTCTTTCAAAAGATTCCAAAAATGAACTGGTACTAATAATCTTGTCCATACAACTCACCAACAAGTCATAATCTGAGTCATCACAAATCAATTTAATTTGTGCATTGATGACTTCATTTGCTCGATCCTACCATTGTTGGAATGACCTGATGTTTCCCTGCTCATCAATTATATCAGGTAACAATGTGTCGCTCCAATCATTAAATTTCTTCACCAACTCCTTGATCTTCCTATTCAAGTCATCTGGTAAGGTCTGAAAACCTTGCAACGACTTAACTAACACTTGAGTAGGCCTTAATGATTGGGTTTAGTATTTGTTTGTCTTTACCTAAAGCTTGCTACTAATTGCAAATCAATGACTATCTTATACTATGAAAGTTTTTTGTAGTTATCTCATGCTCCAAGTAGTTGATATTATTGAGGAACAACCAATTCTATTCGATATTATCTTATTATGTTGATCTATTAAATGAGATTATCTGTTGTTGTTAATGTTGTTTATGATATTGGTATAGAGGTTGTAAACACATTAAGGGATAACTCTCTCAGGTCTTGCAGAGCCCAAAGTGTAGGAGGTTTGTTAAAGTCCTCGTCAATTGGTCCAGGTCCTTCGAGCTGCCCTTAATTTGAATTGGCAATTCCATTGGTACCAACTTGGTTACAGTTAAAAAAAAACCAACAAGTGTCATTCTTGATACCTTGTTTCTAGCCTTTAGTTGCTGATCTTTGTGTATAAATAAAGGAGCTATCTACCTCAATAGGGACACATATCTACATTCTTGTCGTGATTTTCTGAGTTATTATATTTTGTTTCTTAAGTTGTGAAAGCAATTTTGAGAGAATTGAGAGAGGATTTTGAGAGGGAGTCTTTGGTTTGGGAGAAATTTATTTGGGAGTTGTGTACTAATTTGGGAAGGCTGTGTTGGGAAACCAGATCAATCAATTAGAGCATTGCATAAATAGGCATGTTGATTCATAGTTTTCTTTATTCTTTTATGTATTTGAAAATACTGTGTGACATTGTTTGTTTTGTTTGGGAAGTTAGTTCAATTGCTTATTAGGGAGAGATTATTCTATTATTTTGTGAAAGTGAAAGGAAGCTTGTTGTACTTAGTATAAAGATCAATATTGCTTGAAGTGTTTGTACATATTTCATATTAAGGAATGGGTGGATATAGTGGGAATAAATAATATATTGGGGATATAGTTTACTTAGCTAGTGTTTAAACTAGTTGAGTCTTATAGTTACTATGGTTTACTTAGTATATGTGTTAGTTAAACATAGAGGAAATAGGTAATTCCAGGGCTTAGGATAATCTAGTGAAGGGGATAGCCTATGCATAGATTATGAAAGGTCAATACAAATCAAACTAGGAAAGTGGGTGACATCCACTCGAAGTACTGGGTGAGGAATACTTTGGCCAAAGTAGTGTAAGTTGCCACTGTTTACACTGTTAGTCACTGTGATCCAAGTTTACATACTAGTTTGGGAATGTCATATGTGTAGGTTGTAGCCACTGTGTTCCAAATCTAGATATGTAGGACACAACACCAAGCTCAAAAAAGGTCAATTTTTATTATGAGGTTACCAAACCAATCTCTTCGTTGAAGGGTAGGGCCATCTATCAGTTTGGTAGATGTGCGAGGGACCATAGTTAGTCCATGGTTGGTAGAAAAGTGTTTGAGTGATGCTTCTCCTCATCAGTTGGAAACCAAGATTTGGATTGGGGATTTCCTGGACTATTCGTACATATATTTCCAGTAAGCTCTACAAAGCCTTGTTTGTGTATTTTATAAGCATATCTATGGAAAGATTGTAAAAGGGAAATGTTATCTTGTTAACATGTACTATGTAATCATTACTTTGGAAAGTTTTAATACTTTGATATAATGCAATGGAAAGTTTGGAAAGATATTTATTTCAAATGTGCATGCTATCTTTATAGTTTTGAAAATAATTTTTTTATTGCTCATAATGGTTGGATGCTTAAAATATTTACTTGAGGTTAAAAATTAGGAAATTTCTACATAGAGCAATGGGCATGTTATAGAGTGCATCTTGGAGGGTTTGTAGGCTATAGACCAAATTGAAAACAACAAAAAATAAAATGAAATGAGGTTTAGTTTTTTTTTGTTTAAATAAGTTAAAATTTACTTGTGTTATAACATGAGCACATTATAGGCTTGTAGTGATCAAGCCTAAGGATTGGTAACTCCAAGCCATAACACAAGCATTTTATAACGTGCTCGTGTTTTGGCTTTTAAAAAAAAATGAAATTGGGTAGCCACTTTTTGGTCCCCCATCTTTCTGCACCCGCCGATTTATCAAAATTCTTCATATTTTTTATATTTGCATGTGATATGTATATGTATATTTATTTGTGTATATGCATGCGTATGAGTTTATTAAACTTGTAGCCTCGAGGTGATACGGTTGATAGAAACTAGGACTTGTACTCACTAGATTAGGCCCTATATGTGGTCCTATGCATTATAATAGATTGCATCTACATACTATTATTCCATATTTAAATTTTAAATCTCTTGCTTCATAGATAATTTCTTGTAATGTGAATGTTATTTTACTATCCCATCAACTTGCATGCCAAATGTATCAAGTTGTGTGTATAGGAATTGTATTTAGATACCTACTACTAAGTTATTTAAGATCACCAATTCATCATTATAATTTTTTGTTATCTTTTGAATATATGTCTTTTAGAGGAAGATCTCCCCCTACATATTTGACATCTCCATTGAGAAGGGAGTGAAGAACTAAAAAGGAGAACACATTCAATTTAGAGGATTTGTAGGGTAAACCTTAATGCCCATTTTAGGCTAATCACTATAGGAAAATATAATGGGAAAACCTAGACCCCCTTTTCTTAACCTACTATCATTGAAAACATTAAAACCCCAAAGTCTCCTCTAAAGCCTAAATTTAATCTCCATTATAGCAATAAAAATAAGTCATATAGACCTCCTCTATCTAGTCCATTTCACCCTAAGTTTATTTAGAATTTTAACCCACTCCTTGGCACTTTTTAAGTGATTACATCTTATGATAGAGCTAATTGAATTGTGTGTGAATAAATTATTCTTTTGTGATACATTTTATCTTTGTGGCGGTCATATTTTTGCTTGTGGTTCTCTTGTGGGTGTCTTTATATATTGAGAATATTTCATATATTTGATGCTGTCAAGGTAGGTGATTTAATGTTCATATACATCTTTGTGGTTGTTTGATATGATCTTGTGCTCACATGTTGGTGGTTTTCATTATGCATTATATTTTTATTTGGGTGTGGTTTTATGCTTGATCATACAATGATTCAAATAGCATTAATGTATTATTCATGATTTGTATAGAGTTCAACATCATGCCAAAGAATGGTTAAAAATGGCCAAGGAGAAGAGTGTGACTAAAGTATGGTTGGAAGGGGACTCTTTGAATATCATTAACTAGATGAAAAGGGTTAACTCTCCCTCTTGGTCAATTGAACATCTCATTGAAGATTCTATTGCAACTTTAAATTTGAATTTTACATTTCCCATGTGTATTAGGCCAATGGTGTTGTCGATTTATTGGAAAACTTGGGGATTTCTTTGACTAGGTCTTGGAACTCTAATGACCAATTTCCCGTTTATCTCATATATTTGCTTAATAATGAGAGATCTTCACGTGCATCTTATGAAGGGGGTCAGATTAGGATGTAATTTCCTTGGAGTGTGGCCTCATAATTGTCTACTTATGTTGATTAGACTTATGAGGGGCTTAATCAGTCTTGATAATCATGGTTATGTGAGATATGATCTCCTAAGGGATTAAAATTTAATGAATAATTGTACTTGGAATGTCAGTGTTGCATGCTTTCTAGGCACTATTTTCATCTTGGAATTTTCTTTTCCTCATTTTGTGGATTATCTTTCAAGAGATCACTGTGCTTGTCCATGATTTCGAATATAGGAGTTGAGAGATGTAGAACTAAGATAGTTTTTATGTGATGAGATCAAGGTTAATGGTGAGGTATGGAAGATTCTTGAGAAAGTGGGGATCACCCCTTCTATGGAAAAATTACATGGATTTGATTCTAAGATTTGACACGAATTTGTGAATGCTTGGCACAATTGTGTCTTCAGTATTTTTGGGGTTGACATCACTGTTACTGAGGACTTCATTGCGAAAGTCACTGGTCTTTATACACAGGGTAGGAAGTTATATAGGTAAAAAGGCAATGTCTTCATGTGCAAGGATAAATTTTCTGAAGGATAAGGAGAAGGTCAAAATAAAGTGGCTACCATGTGGGGGCTATGACAGGACCTCCATTAAACCCATCTAGGGGGATGTGGCTATGGATCTCATGCATTATTACACTCTAGATGAGAGATTCTATGCCATTTATGAACATTACTTTATGTTATTGAACCATTTCTGCCATGGTAAGATGGTTTCCTTCCTGTTCTATCTACTCTTGTCTTTAGAGAATGATATTCTACATTTTAGAAAGAATGCCAATAACTCTTTTTTACATGAAGGGTTAATGCTTTTAATTATGGAACATATTAAGTCTAGATATGTCATTGAAACCCTATTCCTAGTAGAGCTCGTAAATCAAGGACCTAGACTATGAAACTAGTGAGGATTCTGATGAGGTGGAGGAAGTTGAAGGTGAGTCAGAGTATGGTGATAATGAGGACTCACTTGCCTAGTCTGATGGTTATCATACTAATTTGGAGTTGGACAAAATTCCCTCAACAACAACTAAGATTAAAAGTTCTTCTAAGGTTGGAAAAGGTGGTCAGGTTTCTAAAATGGATTCTATCCCTCGCCTTTGGGTGTGAAACATAAAATATTTGATAGAGTCGAGGAAGGAAATAAGGATGGTATTACTTCCGGTGGAAGGAAAAGTGGGAGATTAGGGTTTTCCAACGTGCAGGATGTTGTTTCTAGGGTGTTGAGGAGCCCTGTTTGGATGTTGTGGGTAGGGTGAAGGCTAGTGGTGAGTTTAAGAAGGCCCCTATTGTGGGGAAGGTTAAGGTTTCTGATAAATTTATTTAAATGGATACGTCCCCTATTGTTTCATTCTCTGAGGGAAAAGGTAAAGAGCAATTCATTCCCTCCACTAGTAATCTTGGTGAAGAGCTCTCTGCGAGCTCTCAATGGGGGATGGATTTGAACTGGGAAATGATGGATATTAATCAGGCCTCTAGCTTGGCGAATGAGGGTTCAAATGTCTTTTTAATCTGCTTATGTGGCTCCTTCAAGAAATGCAAAATCTGCATGGTAAGTGCAACATGATTGCAAGATGCAACATTTCTACTTTGAGAAGCACTAGGGAGTTGAATTCGGTCTTTAGTATGGTTAAAAATATGAATTCTACTCTTGACCAAATGGTGAAGGACTTTGCTAAGCCAAAAATGGATCACGACCCCAAAATTGCTGCCCTTGAGAAGAACTTTTTGAAAGTTTTTCGGGACCTCTATACTCTGGTTAATCTCAACAAGAATTCTCGTGAGACCACAATGGAGGGTCTAGTGCTCTTAAATGAGAAAGCTAAGGAATAGACTGGTAATCCCCTTCTTCCCAATTAGGGGAGCATGCTGTGGGTGTGGATAATGAATGGGGGAAGTAGGTAAATGATCCTGGGGTAGGGCCGAGTGTGGGTACTCATAGAAAACCAAAAAAGGAACTATTATCTCAATGCAGGATGTTAAAGAGGTCATGGAGATGCATAAAAAAGTCATCACCAAAGATTTGGAGGTAGCTAAAATGTTAAAATATCTTCTCTAGTTGTTGTTCTGTTCTTTTTTGTGTTTACTGCTTTGTTGTTGTTGGTCTGATGGTTGAATGATTGTGGTTTAATTAGCTTTTTATCTTTTGGAGTATATTCCTTGTATTATCTTTCATGCTTCCTTTTGTTTTCTAATAATAAAAAAAATCATGCCAAGGAAATGACTAAAGACTCAAACATCAAAGGAGTGTGAAGTCAAGAATGTGAAGAAAAAGGAATGAATAAGGAATATTCATTAAATTAAGAAATTGAACACCATATATGTAGACATATCATCTTTGTTAATTGAATTAGATCATTAAGCATCCATTCAAGACATGAAAGAGAAAAAAATGGAGAAACTAAAGCAACGAATGCAAAATCTTCATGCGATAAGAAAATTGAATCCCAAGTTGAAGGCACATCCTCTTTTCCATCTCAAAATGATATTGAACAAATTTCTCAATCACTAATTGAATTAATAAATAGTAAATCAATCAATGATGATAACCAATTTATCAACCTATTCAAAAACTCAATAAAAGTGCCAAATACTAAAGATGAATAAAATTTATCTAATAATTTTTTTATGTAATGAAGTAAGTTTACCATTGAGAAAACCTCCTAGAATTTTACATATAAAACCTAAGTTTTCAATTGAAATTGATGAGAACATTTTAAAATAAATGGTTGATAAGATTCCAAAATGTACTTGGAGAATAAATATGAAAAAATATGAAAAATATTCCTTGAGAAGTTAAATGAAAAAATATGATGTCAATTATCTCTTGAAATAATGAGAAATTTTAAGTTTAGACTCATAATGAAGATACTTGGCCTAAGAACATTAGATACTAATAGTGAAAAGTATATTGTAAAAATATAATGAATGCATATGAAAGTGTGGGTTGGACCTCATGCACCAAAGATAGTAATGTTTTTTTTTATTAATACAAAAGGTAGCTAAGGGGACCCACCTGCATATTAATATTTCAAATATGAACATTGCATTCTAAAATAGGGGACCATCAATGGATCACCCCAAAAGACCAAGGAAAAACCAAAATATATATCTACCGAGGCACCGTGATACAAAATAGTGTAAACACTCAAGTCCCTATAAGTTTTTTTATATGTGAAAACAAATGGACTTCACAACTCCCATACCAACATCATTAACAAAACTTACATTTTTTATCACCCACACAAAGCACCTTTCTTGAAAAAATGCACATAATTTGATTAAACCCCACCCATAACCCAAAGCTGAAATGCACCAACACAACATTCATTAACTCAAGCAATTTATAATTTTGGACCTTCACTAGTTGGCCATGCCATCTGCATCCACCAAACCTTCAGTGTTAATGTATGTCTGCAACCAGCCTGCCTCCTCGTCAGAAACCAACCCAATATCTTCTTCAAGAAAAAAATTATGATATTGCTATCAGCATTCAACCGTGTAGTTTTCGAGTCAAACTCATTGACCCATGATTCATGAGTAGTGGTTCACAAGAACCCATCTCTCATGATAATGAATGGTCCACTTAGCACTCATTGCATCTAGGTGATGCTCACAGAGGTGAAGCATTGGTCCATCTCGGGAGGTCACCCATCCTAGAACTGCTCCAGCTCAAGTGCGCTTAACCACAGAGTTTCCCCCAAGGTTAAGCCCACTTAGCTTGCTACCCCATTTGGAAAACCTTCAGCAAGTGTTGTGCCTTATGAACCATTCATTATAGAGCCCCTTTAGCTCATCAATTGGTAAGTAGGTGTGTCAAATTATGATATTGCTATCAGGATTCAACCGTGTAGTTTTCGAGTCAAACTCATTGACCCATGATTCATGAGTAGTGGTTCACAAGAACCCATCTCTCATGATAATGAATGGTCCACTTAGCACTCATTGCATCTAGGTGATGCTCACAGAGGTGAAGCATTGGTCCGTCCCGAGAGGTCACCCATCCAAGAACTACTCCAGCTCAAGCGCGCTTAACCACGGAGTTTCCCCCAAGGTTAAGCTCACTTAGTTTGCTACCCCAAGAACAAAGTTTTTTGGGGACATAATGCATTCTTTAACCCACCAAATCCAATTTTGATCAAAACCAAACCTCTCCATTTTTTTTAGTAGGAATCATCTATTTACTTGATTGTATGCCTTCTAAATGTCCAGTTTGATGATCATGATTTGTGACCCCTTCCTTGTCACAAAATGGATAGCCTCATAAGCCACTACTATCCCCTCAAAAATCGATCGACTCAAGGCAAAGCCACTTTGTTCTTCTGATATGAGCTTCTCTTGAATTGGTTTCAATCTATTTGCCATGATCTTTGTGATAATTTTATATACCATATTGCACAAGGATATGGGGAAGTAGTCCCCCATAGATTTAACCATTTTGGATTTTGGGATTAGAGAAAGAAAGGTGTGGTTCAGTGCTCCCAAAATCGTGTTTCTTTACAAGATTCCTTGACCAACTCCATAAGATACCTACCAATGATATCCTAATAATGCTAGAAGAAGTCTATCGAGAAACCATTAGGCCTAGATGCCTTGTTTGGGATTGATTGAAAGGTGAACTTCCTCACTTCTTCAATCATGAAAGTGAAACAATGAAAAAATAGGTTGGTGGGAAAATGAGAAGGTGTTCACCAAAATGATAATAGGTAGACCTATTTTACTTTATTTCATTAGGAAATTATATCCACACAATAAATTGATTAAATAACCTTAGGTGAATCAATTCAATTGTTTGGGATTGATTGAAAGGTGAACTTCCTCACTTCTTCAATCATGAAAGTGAAACAATGAAAAAATAGGTTGGTGGGAAAATGAGAAGGTGTTCACCAAAATGATAATAGGTAGACCTATTTTACTTTATTTCATTAGGAAATTATATCCACACAATAAATTGATTAAATAACCTTAGGTGAATCAATTCAAAGTGGGAATTTTCATATTTCCTTATACTTGAAGGATGGGGTAAGGTTCATCAAGCACTTTTGGGAGAAAAACTAAAAATATCAAATCAACCCAATTATGCCAAATTAAACTTGAAACAACAATATTAAGCTCAATAGTGACAAAACCATAAATTGAATTGTAGATCAGAGAAGGGAATAAAAATATGTATCAATCACCAAAAGTGATTTTCTGAAGTAGATCTGGGACTCATTCGCCCACGGGCAAATGGGTCCAAGTGGTTTTTTTTTTTGTAGCTTTCAGGAGCCTTTGATGCAGATTTAAATCTTCCAATTTGCCTAGGTTTCATAGTTGGAATGTTGAAAATGGCTTTGAGATCTTAGTTTCTATGAGATGACAAAAATTTAACAACTTTTGGGTAAAAGTACAAAGCTTGGTCACACTTTTATAAAGGAAACAACCAACACTGATCTAACTTTTAAACTTGAATCACTGGACAATGGCATATATGTTTTGAATTTTGAAATGATGTAAACTAGTAAAATGTTTATTTTTTAGTATATTATATGTTTATATTTTTTGGACAAAATTAAAAAAATATTTGAATATAGTTTATTTTATAAATTAACACTATAATTTAGTTGCTAATAAAATGTTGAAAAATGACGTTACATGAGACGCCAATTTTTATATAGTAATTTTTTTTTTTTCCTTCAATTTTTTTGTGTATATTTATAACTTGAAACTTTAGGGAATGGATATTTTATTTTACAATTTTAATAAATATATATTTTTAAATGAATATTTAAATGCATGTGTATTAACACATGAGTATTTCCAGTCAACATAAACTTTTATATTAAAAATTTATCTAAAATAGAAAATAAATTATACTATCTTAATCTAGATTCTTTTATCTAGGGTATCATATTTTATTTTATTTTTAAAAATATGTTTTAGTATTTTTCTTGATATGGTAATCAACTCAATATTTTTGTGCTGATAACCTACTTTTAGAAAAAAAATAAAAAAAAAAAAAAATATTAATTGAACTATTAAAATAAATATATATTTGAAAACTAAACTTATGGATCTACAAAAAGGTATTTTTACATTTAAATTTTTTATTTATTTATATGAGTAGGAGTTGTTGAAACATTAAATTTTCATTTTTTTTTTAGTAAATTGGCCTCAAAGTGGTGCTACATATGTATTTAGCCAACAATGTTAGTTGGAGAACTTGTGGACATATTTTACTTATCTAGAATGAATCTTACTAGATCATATGTTTGACCAAAATTGATTTTTAGTTATAAATACTAAAATTCACTTGTGCTGATAAGTTGGCCAAAAGTGTGACATAGCTTTGTACTTTTACCCTTTTGCAACTTTGAAACTTTGTAAATATTTCTCTTCAAAATATCTTCAAGTCTTCTCCAACCTAAATCTACAGTCACACATACAAGAGATAATTTTTTTTGTTTTGGGTGAATAGGGGTTTTCCTTAGTCAAACCCTGTTTTGGTAATCAAACCTTTAAATGGATAAAAGCATGAAAGAGGGAATGAAGAATGAACAAAGCTATGTTACCACTCAACAAACCCTTGGATAAGTCCTTGAATGAAATTTTGCAACTTGCATGAAATGACTTCAATGGATGTGGATCTTAAACTTTGAATCTTTCTTGAGATAGTTTTTTGAATACTTGATTTGATCATGACACCTACACCACAATGTTAGCTCAAAAAACATGCATGATTTAAGAATACTTTGACATGATGATTGGATCTTGAATGTTGCAATAAAACTCTGATAAATATGCTCTTAAATGCCTTAATTTCTCTTGAAATTCTCTTGAAATCTCATATAATTTCTCATGAAAGTCTCATAAAATTGCTAGGTGAAACTTACTGAAATGACCTTGTATTTATAGGTATGTATCCTTAATTTCTCGAAATTCAAATATCACAAGATGATATTGAATTATAAATTTGAATATTTTTAAATAATTCCAAAAATATAATTTAAATTTAGGTCCTAAGGTTTAGGGAGGACCCATTCGCCCATGGGTGAATGGGTCCCAGGTCCATAAACCTAGGACACACATTGCTCAATGTAAAGTGTTATGTTTAGGCATTAATTAATGTTGGGTTTCCCCTTTGGAAAATGTAATTAGTTAGGCTTGGAAAATGAATTAAAGGACCAATTAAGGCACAATTAAGATCAATTAATTAAGAGGGCCCAAATAAGTGTGTAAGTGTAAAGGAGTACATTTAACAACACTAAATTAAGGCAACATTAAGTCCAATTTAAATAGGAGGGCCCAAAAAAGTGAGAAAATGTAAAGGGTTACATTTTTCTACACTACAGAAAGCATCCTAGAGACTTCAATTATAATCCTTCGATACCATCCTTGGAATATTGGATAGAAATTCCTCCTTAACCTCTAGGTCCAGTTGATTGTATTTTTTTAGTAGGTTTTTGAAAACTTTGACTGCCTCCTTGTTTATTTCCTCTTCCACATAGATTATCTGTCCATCCGAATTAACCAGCTCTGAAATCCTATTTCTACTCCTTTCCTTTGAAGATTTATTGAAGAATTTAGTATTCTTTTCACCCTCCATTAGCCAGGTCTCCCTTGACTTTTTTCACCAAAATATTTCATCCCTCACTAAAACCTCTAAGTATTCCTGCTTCAATTTTTCCTCCAACATATAATCATCCAACTCCATTGTTGAGTCTATTAATTTGTTATTTAGGACATCCAAATCCTCCTCTAGCCTTATCTTCTCTAGAAAAAATATCTTTGAAGTGCTCCCTATTCCATTCCTTGATCTTTTCTTTCACTTTGGAAAGATTCTTAACAAACACATATGACTTGTGATTACCACACTCAACTGCTTCCCCCCACCATTCAACAATGTTTCTTTTTAGGCCTTCATCCCTTAGTCACATATTTTTTAATTTTGAATGGGCACCTTATTGGGGCCCTATCTAGTGTAACAATCAATTATACTAGAAAATGATCAGATATAGTCCATGGAAGAATAGTTGCCTCAAAGACTGAAATGAAAGCCTTACAGTCCCTTGCCAACAAGAATCTGTCCAACCTCTTTACTATATTCAAGAATCCTTTTCTCCTATTTGTCCAAGTATAGAGTCTATTTTTTGTTGTTATATCTCTAAGCATGTAGTCATCAATGAAATCCCTAAAATCCCTTTGTTCTTAAGATGTCAATTTTCTACCCCCTTCTCCTCATTACACCTTGTATTGAAATCACTAGCCACCATGATTCTTTTCCCCTCTCCCCCCTGTAGTAGGGCCTTTAATTAGCTTCAGACCTCCTTCCTTTTGTTTGCTTCTGAAACATCAAAAAATAGTTTGTGTTGAAAAGGGGGGTTCACCAAAATGATAATAGATAGACGTATATTCCTTTATTTAATTAGGAAATGAGACCCACTCAATGAATTGATTATCAACCCTTAGGTGAATCAAGTCAAAGTGAGAATCTTCAGATTTCCTTATGACTGAAGGATAGGGGTCAAGGTCAAACAACATTTTGGGGAGAAAAACTAAAAATAGAAAATCAACACCTAAATGCAATATAACACTTGAAACAACAATATTAAACTCAATACTAGCAGAACCAGAAAACAAACTACGGATATGAGAAGGGTAGAGACTTGTGTACCAGTCACCAAAAGTACTTTTCAGAAGTAGATCTGAGACTCATTTTCCCATGGGAAAATGGGTCCAAGTCTAGGGTTTTTTGTAGCTTTTAGGAGCCTCTGATGTAGATATGAATCTTCCAATTTTCCTAGGTTTCATAGTCGAAATGTCGGAAATTACTTTGGGATCTTAGTCTCCGCGAGATGACAACAATTTTGACAAATGTTTCAACTTTGTAAATATTTCACTTTAAAAGGTTTTCAATTCTTCTTCAATCTAAATCTTCAATCACACGCAAAAGAGAGAAATTTTTTTCTTTTAGGTGAATAGGGGTTTGCCTTGGTCAAACCCTGTTTTGATAATCAAACCTTTAATTGAAATAAAACATGAAAGAGGGAATGAAGAATGAACAAAGCTATGTTACCACTCAAAAAACCCTTGAATGAAACCTTGATAATGGAGATCTTAGGAGGTTGAAAACTTGCATGAAATGGTTGAATTGGATTTGGATCTTAACACTTGAATCTTGCTTGAAATGATACTTTGAATGCTTGAATTGATCATGAAACCTACATCACAATGTTAGCACCAAAAACATGCATGATGCAAGAAAACTTTGATACGATGAATGGATCTTGAATGCTGTAATAAAACTATGATATATTTGATCTTGAATGCCTTTAATTTATCTTGAAATGCTCCAATAATGCTCATAAAATTCTAGGTGAAACTTAGTGAAATAACCTTGTATATATAGGTATGTATCCTTAATTTCCCAAAATTCAAATAACAAGCTAACATTGAATTATGGATTTGAAATCACTAAAATACCACCAAAAACATAATTTAAATTTAGGTCTTAAGGTTTAGGGAGGACCCATTTGCCCTTGGGCGAATGGGTCCCAGGTCCATAAACCTAGAACACACATTGCTCAATGTAAAGTGTTATGTTTAGGAATTAATTATTGTAGGGTTCCCCCTTCAGAAAATGTAATTAAATAGGCTTGGAAATGAATTAAAGGGCCAATTAAGGAATAATTAAGCTCAATTAAGTAAGAGGTCCCAAATAAGTGTGTAAATGTAAATAATTACATTTAACAACACTAAATTAAGCTATAATTAAGCTCAATTAATTAAGAGGTCCCAAATAAGTGTTTAAATGTAAATAGTTACATTTAACAACACTAAATTAAGAAGGCTACATGGTGGAAAGGTGCTTCTCAACACCATTATACGGTTGAAAAAAAATCTGAGCAATAAAGGAGTTTCTCTGCGGTGGTTGCGATGGAATCATAGGGTCTAGGGGCATCCTCTCCGGATGTAACAAATGGTGGGGCTACTGATGTTGTGCATGATTTTCAAGTTGAAATCCCTAAAGAGAAAGCGATTGTGCCTCCGACTACCACTTTTGATGATAATGTTTTGACTCTCATTCCTGGTGGTTTCTCTGTTGAGTCCTTGCTTGTAGGGAGGAATTCTGATGAAATTTCTAAATATGTGGTTGGAGGCATTCATTCTCCGGATATTGGGGTGCTAGCTTGGCATGATAAGGCAACACAAGTGGAAGAGGGCTGAATTTCTGTTAAGGGAAAGAAAACTAAGTTCTCTACGCCTTCTTTTGACATGACTCTCCGCTCCCACAAGAGTAGCTCTAAATATAAATCTTGATAGTTCTTGGTTGGGGCCTGGTTTTTGGTGGGCTGCAGGCTATTATTTTTGCAGCTTTGTTTTAAGTTGTGGGAGTATTTTTTCAAAAAACCCATGTTCTTTGTAGAGGGCTTCAGGTCCCTTCAAAACCTATTTTTACCTTAATCAAAAACATTAAATTAAGCTATTATTAAGTTAAATTAAATAGGAGGGCCCAAACAAGTGAGAAAATGTAAAGGGTTAAATTTTTCTACACTACATTTAGTCCCCACTTTAGTGAGAGGATGAACCACGTCAAACTCACACTAAAGTAGATAATCAAGACAGGTCTAATTACACAATCGTTGGAAGGAAAAGATTTTAAAGATCAAGGAAGGTGATCAAGCGTCCAAGATCTAAGATCTCATGGAAAAACCAACAAAGGAACAAGGATACCCATGCCTATGTTAGACATATATATGTATGTACAATGGAAAGATACTCAATCATACAATGCCAAAGACTCAAAGAAAGAGGACGAGAAATTCCTCGACTATTCAATGCGATGTGGAACACGCCTCAATTTTTTGTCCAAAAATGTTTACAAGTGGAACTCATTGTCCACTATGCAAATAAAAATACACACTCACATAGGCTTGTGAAACTCCGTTGTCAACTAGGTGAGACCCCAAGGGTGGAAAATGAGAGAATCTTATTAGGCTCCCATACTATGCCAAAGTTATACCTCCGATAACTTTAATAAGGCACCACACAATATGAACTTCGAGCTCCATAAGGCTTAGAAAGCTACGTTATGATAAACACTTATGAACAAACAAGGTACCACATGCAAGAGAAGTGCGTTATGCTTGGTGGCCATAAAAAAGGGTTGTAGCTTCGAGATTCACAAGGTTAGCAAGCTGTGTTATGCTAAACACTTATAAACAAAATGAAAATAGGATAAGACATGTTGAAAGGGGTTTTGCTTAGTTCATGTAAGGTCTCCTCTTAGGGAACATTGTGCCTAACATCTCCAAGAGAGGACAAGTCTAGAATAAAAGATTCACAACTTAGGGAATACAACATGTAGCATCACCACTAAGAGGAAAGTCATATGCCAAGAAAGGTCACACTCTTGGAGGACATCAAACCAAATGACACCACCAAGAAGAAGACACATTGCAAGAAGTAAGAATGCTGTGCAATAAAACATAAGGAATAGTTCAAGATCTCCAAAATGATAATGCCAATATATGCCCCCACTTTAAAGAAATTGCTAACACCACGCCATGAGCAATTAATTTAAAGTAACAAATGATAAATGCTAAACAAGACATGAGAGATTATTTGGAAATCCCTATGTCAAGCATACATTTTGTTGGATCTCAAAAATGCAGGTTACAAATCCTAAGAGGATTCCAGGCTCTATGATCGTACTTGCAATGTTTCTGAACCAATGTATGGAGATAACCTATTCGGTTGATGACTCCCTGTACTTCAGGCTCTGCTAGACCTAGGTGGGTTGACCTTACTAATGAAGCATATTTGAAAGTTATGTTATCTTAACTAATGAAATCTACTTACGGTGGCAATGGAAAAAGAAGTAGATGTAATGGCTAATTTGGTATAAATTGTATAAGCAATATCAAGGTATATAAATATGTTCAGTTAACAGATGTAGTTACTTGGAAATGAATACTTTCTAAATTTCCTCAAGTGAATTATATATGATTGAATAGGAGGACTAGTGCTTTGTTGGGTATGTGGAGTCAAATAAGTTCTATAATAGGTGGCTGGTATTGGTTACAATTCTATTTTTTTGGCACTAAAGTTTGTTTATACCTTGTATAAACGTGCAATAATGTGATTGACATACTCTACTTAGTAATCTAAATGACCTTTTCCAGATTACTGTGATTAATCAAAAGAATTTAATCCTTCCTTGAAGGAGCCAGTTAACTGAACCACACAAGAACAATAGATGTGCCTTGATAAATTGAAAATACCCTTGATATATCAATTCAAATAATAAGGAAATGTCAACCTTGGAGACAACCTGCTAATCTTATCAATTACCTAAATCTTCTTACTCATCCAAATGTTACCTCCAAGTTATTGTAATCAATCAAAAGGATTTTAATTCTTTAATAGAAACCAATTTACATGATTAAACAAAATAACAAGTGTGTTTTGATGAAATTGAAATATCAACTTGGATATGCAACTTCAAATAACAAAGAAGCAACAATGTGGAGACAATTAGATAATTTTTGATTTCAACAAACAATAGACACCAATATTGAGCCACAAAATTAAAGATCTTCCATTGATTTCAACCAAAATTTATGCATGCATCATGGTCCATACAGTAAAGTTTATATGATTGACATTCTGAAAGTATTTTTTTTGAATATTTCCTAACTAACTCCTAATCTACCTCATTCTATTTCCCCCTTTGATTTCATCTAGTATATATACATTATATCTTCAAGAGTTGTGACCCTTCACGCGTGAGTTCACTGCATCTCTTCATTTCATTTTAATTAATTGCCTTCGACAAATTAAAATATTTTAATCTTAATCCTCATATTTGTAATCTTCGTGAAAATATTTTAATGATTATTATAATCATTTCTTTGCTGGCGATATTCACTTTATATTTTACCCGAAATGTATTTTCACTCAAAATTAGAAAATATTCTTTAGACAAAGATGATCATCCGTTTATAACTCCCTTGGTGAAAGTGTTTCACTTTGTAATTAAAGGTACTTCTTGGGTAAAATAATTACCCACTTCGTTATTTTATCGAAAGTATTTTATTTTCCAAGAAATACTTTTTATTTGCTCTTTTCATCTTTGGTGAAAATATTCTACCTTCAATGCAAACATTTTGAAAATTTTACTTCTTAAGCTTTTCGTGGGTAAAATAATTATATGCCTCTTAAATTCCCTCGGTGAAAATGAAATTTACATTTCTCTATTGCTTTCCGTTATAATCACATTTTATTAAATCCTTTGTTTGCACCTTGACCATATGCACTCGCGTATCGAGGTGACACAAAGCATCGGGAAGGCTTATTTTTCCTCACCGATTTCATATCTCTCACCGATGAAGTTCCATTGGTGAAACTCTTCCCGAAAACTCCTCATCAGCGAGACCCGCACAATCAGAGAGACATGAGGAATTTTCTCTGACTGTTTCCTTTTTGTTTTGCAAGCGAACTTGAAGTTTTCCTCCTTTGATGGCGAGTCTCGACTTGATATTCATATCCCATACTCTCCTCCACTGCACTCATAGCTGCTCCTTTTGTAATAATTTCTCTACAGAGATATGATATAGACATAGTGAAAACATAACGTCCTCCACCGTAGTCTCAAAATCCCTTGAGGCGAGCCAATGAATGAAGCCTAATTTTGAATCTTCCCCTGAATATTTTTCCGCTAGACTCATCCTTTCCTCCTTCTAGAAATAAACGCTTATGCAAATCTGATTTCACTGTCTTTATTCTATGTGCTTCAATCTCACGTAGAATCCTCCATTTTGCAATTATGGTTACAATCATACAAGCACATATTTGTTCCACGGTGTTGTTTTTGTTAATTGTCCCAACTTCATCCAATTGTCAAACAAGCTTCATAATGTTGTGTGGCTTATTAGATTTTATTTAATAAAAAAAACCACACAACCTCACATTACCTCCTGCACAACATTTAAAAGTTTTACACGCTTCATATCAAAGCATTTATACGCGAAGTTTGAGTGCCATTCCTATCATAAAAAATCTCCATAGCCCATTTGCAAGCGGTTATATTAGAATTTTCCTCATGCGTTTGTTGTAGATAGATGAAAAGCCTTCAATGTGCTTTGGTATGATTCTATATCTTGCATAAATGTCCATCGTATAAGCCTCGTTCACTGAGATGTTCCAATCTCCTTACAAATTCAACATAGAATTCATTCAGTATGACTTGTATTGCTGTTGAAAGAGTAGCTTGAGATTTCATTGTGTTTTGGTGGATATTCATCTCTGATGTAAAGCTCCTATTTAGACATAAATAGGGAGGACGTAGGCAAAGAACCCCTTTTAACAAATTCACGTTGTACATATACCATGCTCAGTGGATCTTTAAGGCATTCTCATGTTCGTGTGCATGCTGCAACTCTTCCTTGCACCCTTTCTCTCTTTGTCTTGGTAGCATAATATAACTTCTTATCTAAGATGAAGTGGTAATTCTTTCACAAAAATACTACGACCTCACAAAACTTGGCACTATGGGTACATCTGTTCTTGCATTTTGATCTTCAAAATACATGATGATTTCCTTAACTTCTAACAACAGACCTTCGATCTTTGTACAAATTTAGTTATGCTTGAATCTTCTTGCTCTAAGACATTTATATTATATTCTCTACTTATTTTTGGTGCTTTATTGTTTTTCTGATAATTATTAAGGCAGATGGTAAAGACAAAATGATGACCCATTGGTGTCCTCATTTCGTCCTATAGATTGTCAAACCCTAGCCAATTGGAGGCTTGGAAAGAGATACAACTTGGCTCAATTTATTAGCTCATTATCAGGAATGTTTATATGTTTACAACAACAAATGTCTCCATCACTCGCCCCTTGAATACAGAGCCCTTTCATTATATGCCATTTCCTCTTTATATTCTCTCATTTCTTCAAAAGTTCTTTACAAAGTTCACCAATCTTGGAGTAGTCATGGATGAAAAGTTATTACATTTAGAATTAGATTCACTTCTAGCATCTGCACATACATTTTTCCATCTTCCTTACCTTCATTGCAAGGTCTTTTATAAAAGATTTGTGACAAGATTGGGCATAATGCCAATTCTTTGTGAATTGAGTGCTTCATTCAGGTTACTGAACCTTTCTCTACATAATTCTTTCATACAAATAATAAATGCATTCAAAACTTAGGTAGAAATTTTGTGTTGTGACTGAAAAGGATCAAGTAGCCTCCAAAATTGCTTTAGAAAACTAGTCAAACAATTTCTCCAAGCCACGAAATTGTACCAACATATTGAGTCATGATATGGGAGTATGATTGTGGAATGGTTTGGCATGAAGTTGTTAGAATTGCAAATTGTAAATGCCCAAAGTTACTTACTCAGTATTTTTTGAAAAATTACCACTGTCAAACTCAATTGAAACCCTTCACTTGCCTCTTTTGAAAAAATATCAAATGTGATTTTGACAAGCTGCTGCCCTGGGGATTTGTTCATTTACCTCACATGAACATGTAGGAAAATGGATTTTACATAAATATTCTTCCTTTACAAAATATCAAACATCAAAATTGCCCCTTTTTGCAGCTTTTTGGAAGTGCAGTGTTTAAACTGGGTAAAATCCATTTGGAATTGATTTTGAAAAAATACCAAATGATGTTCTGCAGCTCTGAAAATTGACATGAATGCACATTGAGATGGGGAGAATCAAAAGCACCAATTGATTTGTCTTGACAATCTTCCAGTTGCTTAATATTTATTTTCAATTTTGATCATTTTAACAGATTTTACTGTGTGTAGACAACAACCCTTCACATAACCCTTCAAGTTGGCTTTTTGAAACTTTGTCAAATCAAATTGTAGGAAGCTGAAACTTGGCATGCACATTCCCATATGTTAGATAAACATGCTTGCAAGGTGATTTTGAGTGAAATTGCATCGGCTTAAAGTTGTGATTTTTCAAAATGGGCCACTTGAGCAGATTTTGCAATTGAACATCTGCATACTTGAAATCAAATTTCATACATGGGAACCTAAAATTTGCATGAAACTTTAGGCTCCAACACGTTTCCAAATGAAGTTGCATCATGAAAAGGGGAAGGGGTTTCTCCCAAAATGAAATCCCAAAATCACATAAGGGATCCACGAATTCGAGGTCAACGTAAGTCTTTTCTACAATGATATTATAGAGCTTGGAAATTTCATCATTCCCCAAATAACTCATGGGATAGGAAGATGACACATAGAGAGCGAAAACAAAGAAAAAAACCTTTTGGGTCAACGTGGAAGAGACCTAAATGTCTTGACACCTCGCGTCATCCTTAAAAGGAAAACACAAGACAAAAGAAAAGATAAAGGGGTTATGGCATATAGAAGAATGAAGGTACAAATAGAGGAATGAAGATGAAGATAAATCAAACATAATAGTATGGGGGATCACATTACACAAATACAATCATAAAAGAAACATGAAAAAGAAAAAAAAGACAAGAATAGTAAGACACATGCGAGTCAATCTATAACAAGTCATCTGCATCCAAATCTTGTTCATCATATGCGAAAGGTAGATAACTAGCCAAAGGGACAACGTCAAGTAATGAACTAGGACAATCACCAAGTTTAGCATATGGTGAATCACTATTTTAGGAGGATCATCATGATTGTTATCATTTAAGCTCATGGAAGAGGTAAACAATAAATTTAGCTCATTATGCACTTCCTCATCAATTTTTACAATTTCATTATCATCTACTAAGTTTATCACAATAGAAGGTCTAATGATAATATATATATAGAAGGTGCTTGTTCTATTTGAGATTTAGGAGTTTCTTATTTTGGCGACAATGGAGAATCATCATGCATTGCTTGAGGTAAGTTTGGATTTTGATTTGTATGTTTTTCTTTTCTTCTTTTTCTTGTAACAAACGAGCAATAACACGATGTCTACGCCTACACTCTCTAGCATTTTGGCTATTTTTCATTTGATTTTCAAGTTGAGATTGTGTAGGAGTAGGTTTATCAACCATAGGTTTCTTTTCTTCCCTTAAGGGAGGAATGGAAGGAACCATGGGAGGTTGTTCAACCAATTTATCTTTAGCTTTGTAAACTTGTTTGATTTTAGGAGGCACAACAAGACTTATTTAGTTATCTCATGGTCTCTTATTGGAAATAGGTGGAGGATTTTCTATGCTTTGGTCTTGGCTACTTGGAAGGGCTTTTGGTTCAATCATGGTTTCATATAGGATAGGAGGCTCAATCTTAGGTTGAGGCCTATTTGTAAGGGATAACTCTGCTATGCGTTTTTCCTAGAACTTTTGATAGGATTTGAAAAATAAGTCCTCACAAGGCCTAATAGGTTCCATAGGTCTGGGCCAAAAGAAATCCAATGAGAAATTCCCATGAGAGGACACATGATTAAAGCCACTATGGTGCATAGTAAAGATCTCATTGCTAAATGGAAACTTTAAACATTTATGCACAACTGATGAGATGACATTCATGGAGTGAAGCCATGGATAGCCTAACTTCACACAAAATTGGTTTGACGATGGGGTGATGGAAAATCAGACATGTAATGTTTTCGCTCCAACTTTCAAATGAAAATTTATCGAACCTATCGTAGGGCAAGCAAAACCATTATACGCTTTGATCCATACTTTTGACTTTTCATAAGTATCTCGATAAAGCTAATGCACAAATAGGAATTATTTAGTGATCACATTCTCTACACAAACGAGATCAATTAATATCCGCTTCGTAGGCTTGTCATTGATTCTTCTAGCAATGTAAAGAGGACTATTGGGTGCATGTCTAATTATGTCATGTTGTGAGAAAGTAATCTCAAGCGACATCTTAGTTAGGTCCTTATCTTAGGGGGTAAGAGATCTTGGTGAGCTCGTGCCGTGTAAGGGGGAGCAAGCACCACAAGGGTCTCTAGCTGTCCACTTTGTCTAAGTGTTTGGAGTAATCCAAGTAGGGACTCAGTAGGTAGTATCTTTTCCAGCCTAGGTTGTGCATTCTCTACCAGTGTCTTTTTACATGTTACACATTTTCACACTCAAATCATACCAAAAGAAGTGTTTGCTGACTGTATTTTGTTTTTTCCAAATTCAATCTCAAAAAATCACACCAAAACTAGTCAAAGATCAATTTGAAAACCAGTTAAAAACCATTAAATTGTAAATCAAACTCTCTATGAACTACAATTGCTTGAAACAAGCCCGTAACTGCATTCTATGTTACAACTCTTAACTAGAAAACCACAATTGATACTCTGCACCGCATTTGCCAAAAACAAGCTCACAATTACTATTGTGTGCCACACTTACTCACTAGAAACCCGCAACTAAAAATGATGCAATTGCTAGAAACAAAGCCACAATTGCCTGATCATCACCAAAATTTCAAAAAAATCCTTGTCCAAAACTAATCCAATTTATCTTGACAATGAACTTTTTATCGAAACCTTAGACTTGTAGAGTTTCACAAGTCTATTCCATCATCCTTTAGGATTGCATTACATTTTAGATTGCACCTTAGGTAACCTTTTCCTTGCACAATTAATCTTAGGCCTTAGGTTACACATACTTTCTAGATTTCAAACATAGGAAGACTATCAAACCTTTGGATAGTCCATGGTTACTTATCCAACTTGTCATCGACCTTCATATTTTAATTTATCAACCTTTGTCATTTTCATCTTGGTTAAAACTTGAGTCTCAAACTTGTGTCCTAGTTTAAACTCACCTTGCCAAATCCATCATTTTCTCAATATTGGTCATCACAAGAGGTCAATGACAATTGGGTTAGTTATCTTGGACCTACAATAGTGGGTAAAAGCAAGAAGTTGGGTCCAAGAAGAGGGGAAGTTTCAGCCAAAAAAAAATCTCATAAAAATGCGTACACATTATTAAAAAAATGCGTATGCATTATGCATCGGGTACTCAAGCCTAAAAAATGCATATGCGCTAAAAAATGTGTACACGTTATATAACGCATACGTGTTTTATAACACATACAAGTCAATTATTTAAAAGATTAAATAACTTTTAGAAACATGTGTGTGTTTTAAAACGTGTACGCATTTTGCAACACATAACGTATACGCGTTTCTAAAAAGTATTTGATTTTTTAAATAATCAAATAAATAAATAATGTGTATGAATTTTGTAACGTGTACACGTTTTAAAAAATGCATACACATTTTTAAAATTTTGAATCCGCAACCCACATGCTGCCTTGATTTAAGGCTCGAGAAAGGCTTGGCAACCCAACCCTTAGCCTTTGACCTGCAACTAAAAAACTAAGGCAGATTCAAGAAGAATGTCCAACTTTGGCAATATGATTGATGGATTTTTTTTATCTGAATAAATCTATGAAATTAAAACCCATTAGAGAAAACGATGTCTAGTTTCCAAATATATAATTTTTATTAAGATTGGATTATATTTGTTAATTTTTAATTAATTTCACTAGTCCATAAACTTGAAATATCAGGCTTTTTTTTGTTTTTTAATAACTTTTTTTGGTTAAGTTTCTTGTAAAAAAAAATATATCATCAATATTCAAAAAATTCTCTACACAATGAAAAAAAAAGATTCAAAAAATCTTTAGTTTAGGTCCAATTATGTTATTTGTACATGTTGATTTTTAAAAACAACAATTAAGACCAATAAAAATTCAATTAAAAAAATATTCAAAAAAATTCATAATCAATCTTCATGTTGTTAGCTCTCTTTCCCCAAAAGGAATTAGCAAAGTACATTTATTTGGGTCAAAAAGTGGTGTTCGTACACGTGCATAGTATGTTAAAAAAAAATGGACTTTTAAAAAGTGGTTTTTATACATCCCTATCAAAATTTAATTTCTATCATTTGGGTATTTGAATAAATTACATATGCGGAAACTAGATTCAAAATGTTAAATTTCATATTACTGACTTTTTTTAAGATTCATTATGTAAGTGCCTCAAATTTTCAATCCAAGTGTGACAAATTCTGAAAAACAACAAAAACACTTCCACTTTTTGAGCCTTTTGTGGACCCAACTTCTTACATCAACCCTAGCATGGTTATCATCCTTTTTATTAGAACTTAAGGTCCATATCCTTAGTGTCATTTTTCTAGTATCATTTAACTTCATACCATATCCTTTTATCATAACATCATTACCATCCTGTGAGAGAGGGGGACCACCCACTACAAGGCCCCAGGTCACGAAAGGCCAAGAGCGGAAAGGCTGCCCTAACCCACCTTAGTTTAAAGGATAGTTAGGATGACGAGGATGAGAATGATGAGATTATGCATCCTTCGATCACTCTGCAATCCCAAATGTTGGAAGGAGACTAGATGAGTCGACCTTTAGAGTCAAATTCGTGTCTCAGACAACTCTCTGTCTGAGGACGAAAGCACAGTTCCAGGATGATAGCACGACGCATTGGCATCTCACAGGTACGTCGACGTCCGTACGGATAGAGAATTGAAAAGACAAAAATCACACTCTGAAGGAGAGACTACCAACCTAGTCTAGAGATGTTTAAAGTGATAAAATGAGATTAAGTAAAGAGAAATGCAAATATAAATACGATAAAGGAAATGTATTACCACCGAGGTGATGAAGACGATCTCGTACAATGCTGTCTTCACTAGCTCACTCCAAGTTCTCTCCACCTGCACACAATAAAGGGAGAAATTGTTGGGGTTGTATAGGGGCTTGCCTCAGTCAGACCCCCATCTTGGTGTTTCCACCTTCACGGACAACCAAGTTTGGAATAATAGAAATAGATGATAAAGGAAAGAAACTACAAGCTATGTAACACAAAACACAACAAGCAGTACGTGCTTACTCAATCGAAAGAAAAAGGAGAGATGGTAGGAGCTTACCACCTTCGTCCAAAGCACTCAAGGCTTGTGGAGGAGTGAACGAGAGGGAATCAAGCCTCTGTTGCCACAGTGTCTGTCATGTGCTCGTCCTATTGGAGTTACAAAGTAGTGGATTGTTGCAATGGAGTGAATGGTGCTGCTACAAAGCTTGGAAATGGATGCAAAATGGTGGAGAAAATGCTCAAATGATCTTGCAAACTTCTCTCAAACTTTTGCTTGGACCATCCTAAGGATGGGAGAGTGAAGATTATGAAGAGATGGGTGAAAAAGGACCATATTCGGGTTGGCCGGCCAAAGAGGGACGTTACTCTTCGACTTCCAATCGAAAACGTAATGCCTCTACAATCTCCAACTGCAAGAATTTGCCAGGGACGTAAGCACGGCACACAGACGTCTGTGTGCCGCACGGGCGTCCCCGAAAGAAATGCCCCTACCGACATACAAAACATGCGCCAAGTGGAATGCAAGCAGTGGGCTCAAGTGGAATTAAACCTCCGGTTTTGATTTTCTTAAGTGTTAAGGGTCAAAAGGGAATTTGTGTTAGGGGTGCAAATTCATGTTGATACACATCCTACCATTCCTTGATCTTGGGTAAGCTTAAATTGTATTTTCACTTTGCATCCTTATATCCCAAAAACCACAAAAACATACCTTAACTTCATCTTAGAAATAGTTTCATCATTATCTTTGGTCATTGATTTAGCATTACCTAGCCTACACATATCATTATCTTTGATCATTAATTAATCTCCCTTTTGTAACATTTGGCATCCATTGGTCTCATTTAGCTTCATCCTTTGGTCTTAAGGTCATTATCCTTGCATGATCAGCTTGCATCCTTATACCCAAAAAATAACAAAAACATAGTTTAGTTTCATATCATCTTGCATTACCTTCCAAACTTGCAAGTCTTACATGGTTGAAACAAGGTCACCAAATAAAATAAAGGACATGGACTCTGCAAATGACCCCTTTTCTAGTCCACATCATGACACCAACTTTGGACCAAATTCAAATCAATCTACACCACAAAGAGAAACACCACAAAGAGACCCAATTGATACATTCAACAATCTAGGCTTAGATGAATTGAATAAGAAATTGACTCCCGAAGAGATTGAAAGAGCTTATCAAGATCCAAGAATCTTATGCATTGCTGATAAGCTTGTTGGTGCTGATCCTAATAGATAATTTCATGCACTAGCGAAAAAGGGTGCTAAAATTCCTCAAGGCTTTGATGTTTCCACAATTATGGAAGGAGCTACTCAAAACCCATTTACATTAGGGATTCCATCTTCACAATAAATGTCTACTACGTTATCACTTGGGACAACAACACACATGGAAACCACTACCACACATATCCCTAATATCTCCACACTTGGAAACAAGAGAACTCATGCCACAACACAAGGATAAAATTTTACATTTGATAGCTCATCCAATTCCATTGGTAAGACTTTTACAAATCCTCTTTTTCAAAATAAAAACCAAGGTCCTACATCTCAAGGTCCCACATCTATATTCCAAAACATGAACCAAGGTCCTACATCTCAAGGTCCTACACTTATATTTCAAAATGTGAACTAAGGTCCTACATCTCAAGGTCCCATGCCTACACTTCAAAACGCAAACCAAGGTCCCACAATTCAATTTCAAAACACTCCTCCATCAAATCAAAATCAACCAAACAAATCTAGGAGAATTCATATTTTCCCATGAAGAATTCCAAATCAAAACACCAACCAAGGACCTACTCCATACCAAAACATCAACCAAGGAACTGCACTTTCAAACACAAATCAAGGACCTACCCCCTCCCAAAATGCCAATCAAGGACCTACATTTCCAAATAACAATCAAGGATTTACCCCATCTTTCCAAAACACAAATCAAGGTCTAAAACTTTAAATCCAAGGAATAAATCAAGGGCCCACACCACAATTTCAAAATGCCATACCAAATACGAACATGAATTTCAAGACAAACCTAAATACAAATTTCACTCCAAATCCAATCAATACCAATGCAACATTTACACACCAACAAGGTAACCAAGGTCCCATGCCACAAAATGCCAATCCAAGTCCAAATTGAACATACGATCTCAACACAAATACCATAATGCAAAATCAAACCAATACAACACCATCTTTTGTGGACACTTTGATGCAAAAGATACAAGCCATACAACAATAAATTACAAAAATGCAATTGGGGATCAACAGGAAAACTTATTCCATGGAGGAATTGTGCCCCTATCCATTTGAAAAAATATATACATGCCACCCTTTCCCCCTCACCTCACAACACCAATTTTACCCAAATACAAAGGGAAAGGAGACCCAGTGGAACACATATGAGAATTTAATATGACATGTATGGAAATCGCATACGATCCTACGTATTTGATGAGGCTATTCTCATGAAGTCTCATAGGACCAACCCTAGATTAGTTCACATAGCTTCCTTCAGGGATTAGAACATGGGGTGACTTGGTTGATAAATTCATTAATCATTTTTCCTTTGACATTGAAAGTGATGTGACCCTCACAAAACTATGTGTTATGCCTTGCATAACCACCCCATCTTTTGCCTTGGTCAAAATGGGTCCCCCTTTATGTTTTTTATCTTTTGTTGTTTTTCAAACAAAGTCTGGAGTCTTTTGTTTCAAACACTTTGTTTTTCTTTGGTTTAGCCTGTCGGAACCGAAACCGGAACTGAATCGCGTTTTGAAACTTCTATCAAAACTCGTTCCGATCCCCATCCTGACAGTCTTTCTTTTTGACCTTTTGTTTTGTCTTTGTCGGAGCCGGAGTCGGAGCGGAAGTTAAGTCGGTATTTATTTGAAGTTTCAAAATCAAAATTCCATTTTCCATCCCGCCTCCGCTTTTTGGACTTTTGTTTTAGACTAAGTTTTTATGTTAAGTTTTCTTATTTCGGTCTTTTTATTTTATTTTTGTGTTTGGTTTTGTTTTATGCTTTGTTGGCGGAACCGGACCCGGAACGGGAACGAAGTTGGGAAATTACTCAAGTTTCCAAATCCATTTTCATTCCGATTCCGCTCCCGCCGTTTCTTGGTCATTGACTTTTTACTGAAGTCACACTACTGTGATGTGTTAGTTCTTCTCCAGTTCTGATTCCGCTTTACTACATTTAATGTGTTAATGACAACTGCCATTCATAGGTAGAAACTCTGAGTTTTACCTTGATTAGGGATTAAACGAGTGGTTATCATTATTATTGTTAAGAAATCGAAGAGTGAAGTAGAGCAGCAGTGGAGCTTTTTGGAGTGAATCGATTAAAAGAAGAGGAGATAGTTGCTTGCGGATTTCTTCAGAAGGTTTGCCTATTTTGCGTTCGAGGTAGGGTTCCTGTTCTCGTTCTTCTTTTATTTTCTTTCGTGTTTTCTTGTTTCTATTAGATCGTTTTTCTTTAAGAAGGTTCGTGTTTCTCAACGGGTTTGCATGTTTAGTTTTTCTGTTTTTGTTTTGTTTGTTGTTCTTGTCTTCGTTTCTTTTTTGCTTTTGTATCTGGTTTTCTTTGTTTTAGGGCACAGTCGTTTTCACATTTTTTTCATGATCGCGTCGTGCTGCATTGGTTTTTAAACACATAGATTAAATTAAGGTTTTATAGTGAGTTAGGGTTGGTTAAATCTCGTTTTTACTTAGAAATTTTTTTTTGCGCATTCATCTGGTTAAATTGGGAAGGGTTAAATTTGTGCCCTAGTTTTTATATCGAGTTTTTAGTTTAGGGTTTCTTAATGCATTTCAGTGTTTGCGTTTAATGTTAAATATGATGTCCTAATAGTACAGTCGCCCCCATGGTCATATGGGCATGGTCTTTTCATGTTATATTTAAGCCTCATTTCATTTTAATATGACCTTAGTCCTTAATTATGAAGTTATGCATTAAACTGTTAAAATTATTGATGACGTCATGGTCAACCTAGGCGGAGCAGGATCATAATTGATTTAGATTTTGGGCGTATGTTATAATTAGTGTCAATTCCATTTTCCATCTCGTCTCCGACTCTGCTTATAGTGAGAAGTCTTCTTTTAAAATAGCAATAACCTTGGCGGAAGCGGAAGCAAAACCGAAACATAATATGAAAATAGAAAATCTGAAAGAAACCAAATCCGTTTCCATTCCGGTTCCGGTTCCGATCACCATTCCAGTTCCGACTCCGAGCCCGCTTCTTGTTAGTGAAATATCAATAACAGTTTTTGCTCTGAGCCCGACAATATGTTAAAAGAGGATTGTTTAGGATGTTTTCTGCCTAGTTCCGCCTCTGATGTATGTATGAAAGGTATGATTTTAAGACATATTTTGAGATGTTTATTCAAGGATCTAACTAGAGGTTTTGTTGCAGAAAAGCTAAAAAATGTCAGGAACATCAGGAGAAGTTGTCCAAAGGAACCGGCCTGCAGAAACATCAAAAGCAGCAGCTAAGCCCAAGAAGATCAAGCCAGAGCAGTTACCTTATACTTTAAGGTATAACCACAGGAGTCCTGTTGTCATTGCAAGCAAAGTAGAATCAAATTGGTCTGATATAACTGATACCAATCTAGGTCAATACAACTTTGAGGAATCATATGTTGACACATTCAATGAGGATGTGACACCTAGAACTAAGAGAATAGTGGATTATGGTTTGGCTCAGATCACCTTGTTTCCTCTATCAATCCAATGCCCGGATTTAATCATGATAGTTGCAGGAGCTTATAATCCAGCTACCCAAAAATGCATGGATTCACAAGATAATGTAATCATTGATCTCACTCCTCAAATGTTTCAAATTATGTTTAGTGTCCCGGATCCAAAGAACTTGGTGCAGTTAACTGAGGCAGATGCCCTAGAGAAATATAGAGAATATAAGGAATACAACAAGTCTCACTTGAACAAAAGGTGGTTAAAAACAGAGAAGAAGTCTCTAACCAAGCTCTCAGACCAACCAAAGAGGGCAGATTTTTATAAGGAAGTATCGGATTTAATAATGATGTTGTCTAGGGCCTTTGGGAAGAGAGATGCCTTTCATTTCAAGGAGTGAATGTTTTCTTTTCATCCAAATAATATTAAATGACACCCAACAATTTGATTGGCCGATGATTGTTTCAGATGCCATTCATGATCAATTGACCAATATTAGAGAAACTAAATGCTTTTTCATGACTTCTTATATTGTGTATGCAACAGCAAGAGTAGGTATCTTCCCAGGTCTGAACAGAGTGGGGATAATAGGAGAGGCTGATGGACAAAAGAAGGTGTGGGATCATTATAACCAGCTGTCCCTACAGGTTGCTAAGACTCAATTTAGAAGGGTTAATGATGCATTCCTATATTTGATCATTAACCAACTCAACGAAGATGCAGGGTACAGACTGAGCCAAGAAGCTATGGAATTTATCACTGAATGGGGATGTTGGTACATTCAATACCCCAGGTTCACATACTTCAGGCTAGCTGGATTTGAAGGACATCCACATTTGCTGCCAAGATGTTGCAATAATAGGATAGTGTTAATGGAATTTGTATATCAGGCTCTAGGGGTTAATGCCCGGTTTGGATTAAAACATAAAACAGGATGTCATAAGTTCCCCATGAAGTTGGGTGAATACAACTGTCAGCATCTGGTGGGAGCAAAGGTAGTGTGCAGTGAGTTGATACATTTAAAGCTAGGTTTGTATACAACTCAGAAGTACTTTGACCCGAAGAGTAAAATGAATGCCTTGCTGCTTTCTGTGTTTGATAAAAATTTCAATTTATTGGAAGATTTCTGGAGTGATCGGCAGGATGAGTATGACCTCAGGAAGAAGAATTATGAGAGGTTACCCATCTCACTCATGGTAGAGCTTGGGATCATAAATGACATTCTTGACACATTGGTGGGTGATGGAGTTGTATTGGATCCATCGTATGAAGCTTTAAACATTGGGACCAAAAGCCTGGATCCGATTGACTGGGACAGTGAGGAAACCATTGACATTAAGCAGGTAGGGCGAGCAGTCTTGGATAGGAGTATTCAATGGGTGGTTTTAAGAATCAAAACTCCTCAAGGACCAGCTCCTAAAAAGGGGAAAGGATATAAAAGGATCAAAAGAAAGACACCTCCCAAGGAGCCTTTGGAGTTTCTCCCTCCAGATATTGAAGAAATAGAGCTTGAAGCAGCAGTTCAAGATGAACCAGAGACACAAGAAGCAGATGCCCGAATAGGACCTATTGTTTCAACACCTACATTAGGTGAGTCTTCTACTCAAATCCCACTTGCAAAACAACAAAGTGAAGAAGTGCAAAAAGGGACTCTTCATAATATTGTTGAAACTATGAAGGGAAAATAAGTAGAGGTAGAAATTCATGATGTTGGAACAAATTCTGATGAGACTCTGTCAAAGAAGGGTATACAAGAAAATATGCCTCTAGAAAAGGATACTGAACAGGTAATGACAGAGGAGGATTAATGGGCGTTATTTGAAGAAGTCAATAAGGCTATTGATGATCAAGCTGCAACAATAGAGAAATAAAAGTTAATTGATGCCAAGACACAAGCTGATGCCATACTGCATCAGCAACACATTGAAGCTAAATAAAAAGCTGATGAAATAGAGAAGCAATAGAGGCAAAAAGAGCATGAGCTCAAGGTTAAGGAGGAAAATGATAAATTAGAATTGATACAAAAAATTCATGACCTTGAGGAAGAAAAGGCAAGACACCGAAGGGAGAGAGAAGTTCTGGTGGCTAAGTTAAAGCTTGCTGAAGAAGCTCACAGAAAGAAAGAGGAAGCAGAACGATTGCAAAAGGAGAAAGAGGCCAAAGAACTGATCAAAAAGCAACAAGAGGAAAAAGTAGATGCAGAAAAGCTTAAAGCATTAGAGGAAGAAAGAAAACAAGAATTGGAGAAGGAAAGATTAGAAGAAGAAAGGTTGAAGGAGGAAGAAGATAAGATAATACAAGAGGAAAAGGACAGAGAGGAAGCTGAAAAGCTAGCACAAATAAATATGGAGCAAGAGTGGCAAGAGAAACATAGGGTTGATTCTCAACCTCAGGTTAATGTGCAACCTCCCTTAGCTACTGCCTCCTCTTCTTCAACCATGATGACTGTTACTCCAAGTGCTCCTACTTGGTTGAAATTAGATCTTCAAAAGAAAGCACCGACACCTTCTCAACCTCTCAATTGGGAGGATATGATGAAGGAAATAGAAAAAGAAAGGCCTAAAAAGAAGGCCAAGATCTTGCATTCTACTAGGCTAACTGACAAGGGAGAGATCGTGGCTGAATGTGCTATACCCATGATAGACAAAGAGGCAGGAGACATGCAATTAACAGATTATTAGCTAGGCACTGTGAATTTGGGAAGACCTACCAGAGATCAACAAATGAATTTAATTGATGTGGTAGCATTTTCAACCAAGTCAAGGATGTTGAAGGATAAGCAAAGGAAGGATGAGCTTAAGGCCCAATTAGATCAATTGCATGTTTTCCTTAAGAATTTTTCTGCTCCAAGATCACAACAGATTGCTACTATTGAGACCCCAGTTTTGCTGAGCAAGAAGGAAGTAGATGATTTGGAACAGGTGAGGGGCAAGACAGAAATGTTGGATCGGTGGGTTAGTAAATTGAATCAAGAAATAGATGAGGTACTAGAAGACAGTTTTGGGGTTTACAAATTGACTGAGGGACTGATAGAAGAGATGAATCAATATGTTAAAACATTGGAAGCACAAGAGGAGGAGTACAAGGGATAAAACCAGAAACTGAAAGAAGTCAATAAATTGCCTAAGACTACCCTCCTAGAACAATCGATACTCGAAGAAGATAGTAAAGATTTCTTAGAAAAGACTTCTTGTATACTTTGATTCAGAACAAATTGTTTATACAAACATAGAAATGAGGTTGAAGATTCTGTTAAGGAGCTGAATGAACAATTTGAGGAGTTAGAGGCCATCATTGCTATTATAGTAAATGTTGATGTACCTGTAAAAGAAGGCCTACCTTTAAACCAAATAAAGGAGAAGTGGACTGAAAGATTTAAAGAAGTTATGCAGAGAGGAGATGTTGGTGAAGATCTGCTGATAGATCAATTGATGGACATCAAAGAAGAAGAGAAGCTAAGAGAGGGTTGACAAAGCTGAAGGATATGGGAGGGTTCGCTGCAGCAGAGTTGAAAAGAATTAAGTTTGAAGACAGCTGGGTGGATGGGCTGTAATTAGACATTCTACAACAAGTCTTCTCCAGCTATGACAAATACATTGTGGAACAAACTTCGCATGCATAAATCTCATGCATGCATGGCTTTCTTCTTCTTTGCATGTTGCATGCAATATTGGCAGTTTTTGAAGCGCATGGATTTCTTCTCTTCTCTTCTTTTTTTTCTTCCAGTTTAACTGAGTTTCCAAAGATAATTGCAATCCCTAAAAGGGTGGGTCGACTTAAAATAGAAGAGGACTTCAGATTTTGTATATCTATAAATACCCTTGGGGTATCATATTGTAAGGGTCGGCTAATAGAGAATAGAATTGGCCACCTGATATTAGGAGATAGAATTTTTCTTAGTTGTTACAGAGATACATTGTTACTTCATTTTTACAGTTAAATAAAAATTACAGGTTTATGCAAATATGGTGTTAGAATTAAGTTTTACTTGATAAGGTTGATGAGTTATAATCTATCTGTATGCCAGTGATTGTGCTAAAGCATGATTGTTTTTTATGTGATGAAGGTCATTAGAAGAAGCCGGATTTAAGGATTATCTCGTTAGATTATAGTTGAATTCAATTTATTGAAGTCTGTTGATCTATGATCTTGGCAATGAATGAATATGTGTTCTTTTTGGAATCTTTGAAATAGTTGTGATATGCGAATTGTGATGTTAAAATAAGCACCTTAGATGCATGCAATAGTATGGATTATTCTGTAAATTGTGTCATGCTTTGGTTTTCTTGATCTGTTGGAAAACATTCATTGTTGAAGATATATGTCCAGATGCTAGATGAGTTTGATTCATGTTTGCTGATTTACCCTCTGATCTATCTTTTTCTTTTATTTAAAAACCCTTTCTTTATTAAAATAGCTCAATGAATAAGTCATTGCTTGTATTCTTTGTTACCAATACAGGCCCCTTGAACATTACAATTGCATGCACCGATTGAGTGACACCAGACAATTGAGAACCAACTACCAAGACCTTGGGAGTTAGGCTACTATATGTTGTCTTTCTTTTTCAAGAGAAATAGAGTAGAAATATTCTTTTTTAACATTGTTTGTGTCATTTTCACCATCAACACTATGCACCACTAAACAAGAAGAAGGGGATTCACTAACCTCATTTTACCAAAGATGGTGAAGTATGGCTAGCAAGTGCCCTTGTCACATCCTAGAAAAAAAAACTACTCTCCATGTTTCTGGAAAACCTCAATGCAAAGTGATAACTAGTCTTCAAATCTAATGTTGCACAACCTTTGAGGAAATCATGGAAAAAGGTGTCCTTATTGGAAAGGCTCTTATCACAAAAGGACTAGTTAAAGTGCACAAAGAAACCCCAAACCCAAATAATGACAAGATTTTTTTTGTCCCAAAACAAGAATATCACTAACAATGGAGTTGTTGATGCTAAAGTGATAAAAAACGGTCCTACCATTCATCTCAAAGGTCCATCCATTTCAAACACATCAAACGTATCAAATCATCAAACACAAGGTCAAGATCAAACATTGAACGTAGTCCAAAACAACCAACAACGCAAAGGTCCCCCATGTTCCAAGATAGCTTACAACCCATTGGGTGAATCCATTGAATCAGTCCTAAAAACACTATTACAATCCAATGTCATTCAATTGCCAAACATAAAAACTATGAACCCTCATTGATCAAACTCGACTGGTGAAAGGAAAAAGAATATTATGAATATCACCATGAAAAAGGACATAAGAAATATTCATGTTGGACACTCAAAAATATCATTCAAGATCTTATCGAATAAGGAATCATTTCAGTAGATAATTCACAAGGCAAGACAAATGCTTACCATACCATATTTAAAAATCCCTTGCAAGACCATGACAAAGGAAAAGCCTCCAATTTAGGGGATAACAATAATGCCAATTATACTCACATCGCGCATGATTAAAACACTATTGTCCACCATATACACACCTTTGATGATCATGTTGCCACCATTACCATAAATAAGAAAAGTTTAGAGTGTGCTGTTACCACTCATAGAGCCAAGGTAACTCTACAAGGGGTTCCTTCTAATCCACAACCAAAGAGCCAGTACAATCTCCTAGAGCAAATAGGGAAGACTATAGCACATATTTCTATCCTAGAACTCCTTTGCATATCCCCTCAACACAAAGCTATCCTTGACAAAGCCTTGTAGGAATCATCCGTACTCGCTAACCTAGATGTTAATGAATTTCAAGCCATGGTTGGATACTTAGCTATGCCACATCAGGTCACCTTCTCTAAAAAAGACCTTTCCTCACAAAAGTCTGATCATAATGATCCCCCACACCTAGAATTCTACGTAAATAAACATAAGATCAGAGGAGTCCTGGTAGACGATGGAGCAGGTCTAAATATTTTCTCTCTAAAATTGGTAAAAACATTGGGATACTCTGAGAATTGCATAGATCAAACCAAGAATAAATTAGGGAATTAAAAACTTGCATGGTTGATGAATGAAATATATTGACCTTTAGAAATAACATGAGTAATTATATGTGCATGAAGTTTAGTTAAGAATCTATTGGTTATTTAACAATGATTAATTATTAACTAATTATGAAATGGTGTTAGTGGATAAACATATAAATAAATCAATCAAGAATAATTATTAAACTAGTTAATGATAATTAATTAGCTAAAATAATGTGATGATATGGTGCACTTAATTAATTAAATTTATTAATTATCAATGTGGTGATGTTAGAGTGAACTAACTAGGATGAAATAATGTGTAGAGTTAATAATTAAAGGTAGTGAACTTTAGGTGTGAACACTATGAGTGCAAAATTGACCCATAAATTTTTTTAGGAACCTAGTTTAAAACTCATAATATGCTTCCAATGTATTAAAAAGTAAGAAAGTTTGATTTATAGACCTTTGGGTATCAAAACAAAAAGGCACAACGAAATCAATGTTGAAACAAAATGTCTTAGGATAAGTGCATGGATAGAGGTAATATTTGAAGAATGCATAAGAATGTATGTAAATGAAAAATTAACATATAGGAAAGAGGCCAACTTCACACAAGATTGTGTCATCTCTTGATATGTAAATATATCAAAATATTATTTGAAAATTGACACAAAGCTAAATGAGAAATAGTGTGAGTATACAAAATTTTACCATTACAAACATTAAAAGCCACAATTGAGAGGACATGCTCTATCTTCATATCATATAAGAAAGATGTGTTTCACAGTCAAACAACACCTATATTCATTTATTTTCAAAAATAAATTCATCAAAATAAATGTCCTAATTAAATATTTCTATTCAATAAAATAAATAAGTTGTCTACGAGGTCAAATCCTATCCTCTTTTAGAAAAGCTTGAAATGTTAAAAAATAATAGAATAGTGTGATATCCATCCCATCAATATATGTGTGTTTTATCTCATAAAGTGGCAATAGTCATCTTTAGGACTGTCACATTCTTTTAAAAATCTTAGGTTACTTGACATACCTACTTAACTATCAAACAATTCATTTGATTAGCAATATATTAAGATTCAAAATAAGAACCTATTATTCTAAATAAGAAGTGCTTATTATTTTATCAATTTCCTTATCTAAATATAAAAATGATAAATAATCAACTTATTTTAAAATGAAAAAAAATAGAAAACCTAAACACAAAGAAATGAAATAGAGATCATAATTCTTCTCCCAACTCAACTGCCCAAAAAATCTCTTACAATTTTCTCAACACCAATGTTCTCCCCAAGCCCATTGTTGCCTCCATTCTCATGTTCCATTCTTCCCATGATGGCCTTTTAGGGTTGCAAACTCAAGGCTAACAGCAAAGAACAAATTATTTTCTAAAACTTAACAATTATTCAACATATAATGAAAACCATGATACAAGATAATCACAACATTTCCCGTGTCAATCATGCCTTGTTTTGTTACTTCTGATTCCAAACACAATGTCAGCACAACCTCTCGTTCATTCGATTTGAATATCAACTAGGTAACATAGAAATAATGCCAACTGTATTGTTTTATACATTTTTGACAGTTGCTATCTAAAGTGCCAGTAATTGGTGAGTGGCCTTTATTTTTGGCTATCAATGAACCACTCTTTCCCGATCAACGAACCATTTCATTTTAGAGTCAACTTTTGTATGGCTTACGATATAAGTTATCATAAAAGTGAACAACAACTGGCTGGTTAAATTCCAGGTCTGTAAAGATTTCATGATGGAGGTCCACAATTCTTATCCTTTCATCGTTTACAAGGATACAAAACAAAAGTGTTCTTAATCAAAGTCATAAATGCAAAGATTATGTTTGGTGTGATGAGGATGAATGTGATAGTCGAAGCAGCTGAAAGTGATATTATTTATAAGATATTTTATAAAGTACATAAGGAGATGGAGATGAAGATTGATTGAGCTGGACTCCACTCCACCAGAAATAGGTAGATCGTTGAGGACAAAGAATACTTAGCTATTGTTTTCCAAGTATTTCAAGTGTATGCCAAGGAAAGCAGTATTTATTAGTCGATAGGCTATATATAGTGTGAGCTTTGAGCAGAAACAAGTCTCACGCCTGAAAACTCCCTCCCGAGAAACAGGTTACCACTCACTTATTTGCCGGCATGTATACTGTCAAATAAATGTAGAGTTGCAATGCCGGCATAGGGGAGAGTTGCAATTTAATATGAAATCATATCAAATTCAGTCTTCTTCCATCAATAAAATCTTCTTTGATCGTTTAGGAGTGCACGCATTTAAAAAAATTTAAATCTTGTCACTGCTGGTAGATTGGATAGGATTGCTATCCCCAAGTAAAAGCGATATCAAGATCAATCTAATTATCTGGTAGTCGATCAGATCGCAATAAATGTGAAGATATCCATTTTTGTCCACCTTTGCCACCGCCCTAACTCCTACCGACTTTGACACCGCTTAAAATTGTTCTTACAAAGATATTAAATCTACTTATTTTGCAACAAATGTTTTTCAGTGCATTTTTTTAGGGGGATTAAGGTTATGGAAACTATTTGTGTTGTTAAGCCTCATTTTCGTTTTTTGTCTACAAAAAAACTTCCCAAGCTGCCATATTCTTGTGGTCTTTTTTCGATTCAATAATATCACTTTACATGAAAAAGGTTTTATGTCTAAAGAAATTTTCCCAAGCCGCATAGTGTCAAGGAAAAATTATCACAACGTTGCAACAGGGAAGGTTTGGAGAAGAACATCAAGAGTATGTTTTGTTTTACTATTTTACTTTTGTTTCTTAATTATTTTATGTTAACTGTTTCAGCTATATGCGGTTGTTCTTGGTAATAGTAGTATGTACTTTTACACTTGCCTTCATTATGTAAAAACTATGGGCTTACCTCACAACTTCTAAAATGATGTTGAAGACGAAAGAATTGACCCTTGCTTTCAACATGCTTATTTGGGTGGTGAGCAGTTTGGATGGTGCAGTCTTCCCTCGTCCATGGATTGCTTGTTCTACCCAACACTCCTACGACCTTTGTTATTAGGAAAGTTTATGTTTTTCCCCTTACCACATTGCAAATGGTTTTGTCCCCCACGTTTCAGAATAGCCTTCTACATGGCACAAAAATACTCTTAAGATTTGATACCTTTCCTGTTAAAGATCCGTGCATTTACAATAACTTAATACATGTATCTACGATGTGTCATAAGGTCAAATGCAAGTTTTCAGCTTTGGATTTAATGACATCTACCCTTCTATTGAGTTGTCTTTAGTGATTTTTATTTTTTTAAATCCTTCCATATCCAAACTTTTTAATTCTTATAGAAATTTAATCAATTGTTTTTCAAAATCATCGGGTGATTGATCTTGCACACTTAATTCACTTAATTTTATATAAAGTTAATTTCCATTTGGTTTATATAAATAATTTTACCGAGATTTAATTGTGCACATTGAGTTTGTGTTTTCATATCGACAATTTTATATTCACAATTTTCTAAGCATAAGAACAATTACTTTATATGCATATTCAGATAGCCCTTTTGATGGATATTCACGAATGGAAAGCAGTCCATACACGATTGTCAAGAAAAAGAAAGAGCTCCGACTACATCTGATTTCATTATGAGCAGTATAGGTACACATTTTTACTTTCAAACTTCTCTACATCAAATTTTACTTAATTCTTATTAATATGCTCTTCATAGTATATGCTTTACACATAAATTACAAACTAATTTACTCACATCTTCATGGTCTATAGGTGGTTGCTTAATAATTGTAGTTCTTTTCATTTTTTGATCAAGTGCACCGAAGATGCCACCCAAAAGAATATTCTCTCTCCTATAGTTCCCTCTTCTACCAATTCATTTCATTTTTTCCTTTGCTTTTTACTTTCCAAATAAAACAATTGATGCAATTATGATGTAAGTGTTTTAACGTTTTCTTTCCATGTTTAGGAACAAATAACTAGACAACAAAATCTTTTTGATGCAGACTCTTTTCATACAAGCATGTGGAAACATCCACTATAAAAGCATCACAAATGAAACTACTATGAATCATTATTTCAAATGGCTATATCAAAAAATGGAATTCAAAGCAAATTCTATTTGTTCCAAACATTTGTAAAAAAAAAATCTTTTGTATATATTTCAAGCTTCTATTACAAATTTATATGAACACTACAATGAAAGCTACTTAGCATGTTTGCTTACATATACTTCTCTATCGGCGTAACCCTTGCACCCCTTCTGGTGCAAGTGCTAGTATACTATTCATTGAATGTAGTACGATAAAAGATATTGCCGCGATATGGTGAAAACTTGTCATTTAAATGAAAAAGTATTGAAGAGATATTTATTATGTTTTTGTGATCAAGCTTGTTGCTTCTTACCTAGCCTGGGTTGGCTTTTGATAGATGTAAATTTTCTTTTTGTTCAGTACTACATGTATAATAAAATCGAATTTTTAATTTTAACATTTATTACTTGTTATTAATTAGATATGCATCGTGTGTTAAATTTGCAGAATTTAACTATCCGCTAACACACGAAAACCTTCTTCAGATGTGGGTGATCTGAACGAAGAAGGAATCTCCAGAGTGAGCTGGTTCTCTGAATGATAAATCTATTCTAAATGATTTTATGTGGAAAAGAGTTAGAAAGATAATTGAAATGAAACCTATGACTTAAAATGATTTTCAGAACTTAATGGTGACTAAATGATGACTTTGTTTTTTACCCACAAACAACTCCCAGAAAACAACAATATCTCACAACCTCTCATGAACACTCAACACATAAATGATTTGCATGAAGATTCGGATTTGAATACAACATGCAACCTGTATTTTATGGACTTTCTGCATCAAGAATTACAATTTTAGGACATAACAAGGATTCTGTAAACATAAATCACAATATGACATCAAATTAAAACTACAAATAGACACAAAATTGAGAAATAAGAATGTTGTTTTTATTAATTGAAGGAGTATCAAAGTTTGAGTACAAATTCTGCTTACAAAACTCTCTATTTCAGCATGAGAGGAAGAAACAATAATTTGGACTAAGACAAAATCTAAGTTTTTCTTCAAGATATATCACCAAAACCCTAATCGCTCAAGAAGAAAGCTCAAGGAAAAGCATCTAAAACTGTTCCAAAATGTGGCATAAAAGTGGAAAACTCACACTTTTTGCATGTGCATGCCATGAGGCTTCTAAAAATAGGTGAAATCTGTTTTAAAAACAAATAAAATACTTCATCTCTTCTCCATGCAGCTCAAATCCGACCAAAGAAAAGTCAAACTTATTTTTGTCTCACAAACTTCTAAAAATAACACGAAAGAATAAAACAATTTATAAATCATTGTTTTATCTTCTGCTTTACAAACATGCAGTCCTTTTACAACTTGATTTATTTTGCAAATTTTTTTTTTGCAAAATACAACTTCAATCTTATTACAATATTTGATTTTTTTATATAAAAAATACAAAAATAATAAGTAATCTCCACCATTATATTTAATTGATTTCTTTAAAATCAATTGAGAAAATAAAAGCCTAAGGTATGAATTTTAATCTAAGACATATTTCTCCAGGACTTATCTGATTTCTACAAAATCAATTTAAAAAAAAGCCTAAGACATTAATGTTTATTTCTCTACTTTCCAAGGTATGAATAAAAAATAAATACCACAAGGTATTTAAATTTTTGAAAGATAAATCAAACCTAACTTAAGCCTAGACTCATAAAATCTTATAAAACTCCAAGCTCGACCTAGGCATGGAAATACTCGACCACTTAAGGTATTAAGTTCAAGTTTGATTTAAAATGCAAATATTAATAAGCCCCTAAGTTCGAATTAGGGCAACATGGAACAAAAGTGAGGGCAAAAACCTTAATCTCCATTCATTTCCACTTTGTCACTTTGAATAAATTTGCTTTGCTTGGAAGAAATACGCTGTCATGTATATGCTAGGGTTTCCAACTGCAAATTCTTGAAACTTTAAACTTTTGCATTCCAGATGGTCGATTCTCACTTTGTGACAATGGGTAAGTTGATTTTCTACATCATTATGGCTTTTCCATCTCTTTTTACAAGGCAAAAATCCTGCAAGGCCGCGGCCATAAGCATGCTTTATCTCTGATTTCCCTTGTTCCATCTTTTTGCTCTGTTCATACTCTCCTTGGCCGCCATGAGTGAGCTCGAGCCATGTGTTTTTGAGCTCTGTGAGGTTGGTCGTGGTTAGTGTGTTTTCGACCACAATCATGAAATGGTAAGTCCTTCTTTCTTCATTGTTCCTCTGTACTTTTCTATCAATAAAAATATTTTAAAAGCTTACAATGTAAGAGAATGATTGTTGTTTTCTTCTAAAAAAATACAGACCTATTACAGGCCGTGCAATACCCATGCTTGATCTTGGACTTCTATCAAGAAATTCACACCTCATACAATCTTGTTTTGGTTTTGAGACTGAGATGACAAAATTTAAAATGGTTTTCTCTCTTTTCAGTTGAATTTACAACTGAAACTCCTCCTATTGGCCACGACCACTCATGCACAAAATGGGTGTTTGTTGATTGAAAATCTACATTTTATGACAAGCATAGTTAAGAATTCTCTTAGAGAAGACTTCCCGCTCCATTTTCTGTAAACTCCTTCATGAATGGGCTCGACCCATGATTTATATATGTAACTTGCATTTTTGTAAAAAACCCCTACATGGGTATGCTTAGAATAATGAGAAACCTCTATTTTGATAAAAAAAACTCATATGAGTATTCTTTATTCTAAAGGAATATGTTTATTTCTGTATTTTCTGATGAAAGCCCAGCATGGGTACTCTGTGAAAATGCAAGAAAAATCTTTGTTATCCAGTAGCAGCATTACACTTGTAAATTATGACTGTTTTGAAATGAACACCACTTTCTGATTGTATTGAGCGGTTTGAGTTGATAACCCAACATGGGTGTTCCATTTTCAAAAGGCAAAAGCACTCAAAGTTACACCAATTACTGCACTTTGTTAACTTTAAGATTGTAGGTGATCTCAAACATCTCTTCATTCCTTTGCAGATTCATAACCTCCTTACTTTTCCACCATTGAACTAATCAAGAGAACTCCTCTGTCACTTGTGCTTCACACTACTTGCTTGTTAGTACAAATTCACCTTAACAAAAAGACACTTAATCAGACAAGCTAAAACTCCTCACTGTTTACCTTTGAATACACTAAAAAACACACAAAACCTCCATTTTCTCTCAAAAGCACCTTATTTTTCTTGTACTTGAAGAAGGCATTCAACTAGCATGACACACCTGACATTGTTTTCCTGCTAGAGTAAATATGGGACAACACCTTTTCCTTCTGCTTATACTTAATATAGCAACATTAATGTTTTGTAGGTTGCTTTAATGTTTACTACCATTCACGTGATCACTTAGCTAATTTCCATAATGCTATCTTATATATGCAAGCTGGTCTTCAACACAGCCAAAGTTTCTTTGACACTCTTGCATGCAAATGTCTGAACAATGCCAACTTACTTGTGCTTCAACATTGTTCATATATAGAGATGGCTCTGGCGATTTCCAACGGGCGATTTTCTGCAAGTGAGCTTTTTCAAAATGATTCTGGCGGGCACTCCCTTTTGCCTCCTACGTTTGTGGATTCTCCAGGCACGGGTAGTGGTCGGCCCCCTATTGCTGCGATTGGCGCGGCTGCTTCGGATGGTGCTCTGCCGACTCCCCTGGTTCTGCAGGTTACTTCTGGCGTTGGTGTGGACGACTCTTCTGTTGCGCTCGGTGGGGGCAGGGTTGGTGCTACCGCTCGTGCGGGTATTTCTCTGTGTGCTGGTGACGGGGGCTGTGCCGAGACTCCTTTGGGTGATGGTGTGCCTGTTAAGGGGTCTGTCCCCTCAGTTCCCTTGTTGCCGGTTGCTCCTTCTGCTGCTGCCCCTGTGGGTCGAAGGTCCTTCATTGAGGCGGTTACCAAGGTTGGCTCTCGGGCTGCTATTGCTCCCTTTACGGTTCGTCCTCTGCTTTGTGCTCGGGCTTCCTCGGTGGTTGTCTGTGGTCCGAAAGTTGCGGAAAATGAAGAGTATTATTTGAAGTAGGGTGCGGTTTGCAGATTTCATGGACTGTGGCCTTCTCTTCCAGATCTTCATGATTGGGTTTCTAGTTCTTGGAAGCCCATGGTCTTAGGACGGATTGAGCTCTACCCCAGTGCTCGGGGGTTTTTCTTTGTCTCCTCCTCCCCTGTTGATCGGGACTGTGTTATGGATAGGGGTTGGATGTGGGGTATCCATTCCCTATCCATCAGGCCTTGGTCACACTCTTTCAACCCGCTTACTGAGCCGCTGAATATCAGACCTATTTGGGTCTGTCTCCCGAACCTCCCTCTCTAGTTTTGGGAGCTGTCCTGTTTTGAAGCTATTGGCAACTCCATTGGACATTTTCTCAAGGTGGACTCTACATCCCGTGATTTGGGGCACACTACGGTGGCTCGTATTTTGGTTGATTTGGATATTTCCAAACCCCTCCATGGCGATCTGGTTCTGATGGTTTTGGACCGACCTTGGTCGCAACTGTTGGACTATGAGGGCCTCCCCTTTCGTTGTCGGAGGTGCTTTTCGACTGGTCATTTGGCCTCGAGTTGTCCTCTTGCCTGCCGCAAGGGTGCTGCAACTTGGTGGAAAAATGCTCTTTTGGATCACCTCACTGTTGATGCTCCCTCTTCGGACTCCTCGGGCTCTTCTGATGATTCCTCTGATGGTGTTGATCTTCCCGTCCCTCCTCTGGTGGCTGTGCCTCCCTAGGCTCCTTTTTTGGCAGTTGCTACTGCTGGCCCTTTGCTGCCCCAGTCTGTTGTTGCTGTGCAGTCATCTCCTCCTTTTGACTTGGCTGGTTCATTGATCTCTACGGTATCCTCTCCTTCGCTGTCGACGCTCGCGCTGCGTGTTGGCTCCTCGCCCTTGGTGGTTGTTGGTGATCCTCTCCTCTTGCCCTGCTCGGTGGTTGCTCCCGAGCCTTCTTGGTTGGTTGTGTTGAGAAAGAAGAGGGGAATCCCCAAACTTGTGGCTTCTCCACGACCTCATGTTCAGGTTGTGGATTTGGTCCCCTCTTGTTCCTAGTCTTTTCTTTTTTCCTTTCTATCTCTTTGTCCCTACAGCTGTTGATTAGCTGTTTCTGGTCGTTCCTCTAGTTCAATTCTGTTAGAACTATGTTGTTCTTTGGCCCTTTGGGCTCTTTGTGAAGGGTTCGACACCCTGTAAATGCTGCTTAACTTTTCAAAAATATTGTTCATACATTTTATGATCAAATAAAGCTACTGTAGATAGCTTTCAATTCTCCAATTCTGCAGCTTGATTTTGTGGATTGTATATGTATGCCTGTTCACTATCATCATTATGACATAAAAAACTTGATGATTTAGAAAAACACCATGAAACAACATGGATAAATGTGAACAGAACACAAGGCAGCAAAATGTAATTAATATAACAATATTTAACTTTCCAGAATGAAAATGATGGATTTCAGTTGAATTGAATCCGTTAAGTTTATTGTTCATCTATAATCTTCATTTCATTAGTCAAACTTGATTGTTATGAATGAACGATAAACTTAATGCTTTGATGGCTAAAACCGTTTACTCCTTCATGAAAGGCTCAAATGAGCATGATAATTGTACTATTTTACTTGGCCCACTTGTAAGTTTAAGGGGCAGCATGCTGAGCTCTACCCTTGTGGGAGCCCGTTTTACTCCACATCCTTTGTCTTCATAAGATCAACTTCATGGCTTTTCCTATACATGCACAGGGAAAAAATAATGTTAGCAAAACCAATATATTATTATGATGTTTACACTTTCAACTCTGATCCTGCACTTTTCTTGATTTTTTCAGTGTATTGTCAACAACATTCTACATTATTTTTGGTGGCTCATGTAGGGATTTTCATAATCAGAGCTCTAACGAGACTTTCCCAAACTTTTGCAAGTCTATCGGAGCTCGAGGACGAAGGATGGTGCACCTCTTCTGCATCAACCATCAACAACAGGCAATGATGATTATGTCGATTCTTATGTGTTTTCTTTTCTTGCATCTTCCATAGTTTAGAATACTCCTTATGATGCATTGTAACAGTTACCTCCACGACTTGTGTGGATCTTTTAATTTCTCTTTCTGCTTTTCATATTCTGAAAAGAAAAATGCATCAAAATGCAAATTTGTATAACCATTTGTATTCTTGCAATCAAATGAAAACTGTAATGTGAATATCATCTTGAAATAAATGAAAGCACTGTTATGCTTAATCATTTATACATTCAATTTTTGTACTTCATTTGCATTGCAAGAATTAAGCAATGACTCTTAAATTCCGTTTACTGAAAGAACTTACATAATCGAAATTTCGTAAATCAGATGCAATCAACAATTTAAAACAATGTAGCAACTAACTGAACCCACTTTAAGATAAAAAAAATTAAACTTGGGTCTACCAATTGAGCTGTAGTGAAAATTGGTAACATTTTTGGCGATTTCCACTGAATGCTTGCCTGCTAAGTGTTAGATCAATTGCTTGTAGCACTCCATTGGGCGCAGAGTCAAATCTGCCCCCTCATGAAACTCATAAACTTGAACAACAATAATCCAAACAACAACAAAACAAAACAAAACAATGCTGGAAGCAAACTAACAGGCCCTAATGGCCAACTAAAACATGCACAACAACGCTTAGGGAAAGCAAGAAAATTGAAAAGAAATGTGCATAAAGCACTTATTTGCAACAACTACTCTACTTATTTACAATATATAATTTATCTTAGAGGCAATGTTTGAGGTGGATCCCATTGACTGGGATAGACAACACCTCTCCAGTCAACTTAGAAAGTTGGAAAGCATTGTGTTCCTTACACTCCGTGATCACACAAGGCCCGTCCCAAATTGCATAAAATTTGGAATGTCATCCAAGTTTATTCTTAAATTCATTCCACTTAAAGACCAAATCACCAATGATGAATGCTCGTGGTCTTGCCCTTTTATCAAAAGAGATCTTCATCTAAGCTTGATGTATCTCAATCTTTCTAATGCTTCCTTTCTGGTTTCTTCGACTGTGCAAATCTCACCTCAAGAGGCTGTTCATTCGATAATTCCAGCTCTTTAATAAAACTCAAACTAGGTAATTCAATAGAAACAGGTAACTTAGCTTCTTTTCCATAAGAAAGTACATAAGGAGAACAACTAGTGGCCCTTTTAGGAGTCACTTTGTCAGCCCAAAGGGCTAACTTAAGCTTTTCATGCCATGCCCATTGATTGTCCTCAACTATCTTCTTAATTATCCAGATCGGATTCTTATTTGTAGATTCTGCCTACCCATTGCCTTGCGGATGATAGTTAAAAGATGTGTTCAGATAAATGTTATTTCTAATTGACCGATTAGAAATCCTGAAACCAATAAAGGCTAAACCATTGTCATAAATTATTGAATATGGGGAACCAAATCTCGACACTAAGTCTTGATAGAAATTAAGTACATAAGTCTCGTTTGCTGCCTTTAAAGCAACAAATTCGGTCCACTTAGTGAAGTAATCTGTTGTAGTAAGGATCTACTTATGACCCACGCTTGAAGGCGGGTTCATAGGTCCAATGAAGTCTAAACCCCACTTGGCAAATGGTTGCTCCACCTGAATAGGATGCAGAGGTAGGGCTACAAGCCTCTGTTTTCTAGAAAACAAGGCACACTTTTCACATCTTCGGACCCAAGCAATAGCATCTTTAAATAGATTTGGCCAATAATAACTAGCTCACATAATTTTCAGGGCTATTGTTCTTGCAGCAAAGTGGCCTCCTGAAGGCCCATTATGAAATTATCCTAACAACTTGTCAACTTGATCAGGTTCAATGCATCTTAATAAAACACCTTGAAAGCGTCTCTTATAAAGAATTCCATCAATAATTGCAAAAGGAATGGAGTGTAACCTATAATACCTTCTTTTTGCTCTATCCAAGCCTTCGGGGCACTCACCAGTTTGCAAACAATGCATCATTTGCTGCACCTAGGTAGCAACAGGAACTGAAACAACAACTGCATCATCATTGTTTAACACTGTATCAACATTTTCAGCCTCCTTTAAGCTGTTGTCCGTTGTGTAATTTGCAATCTGTTCACACAAACCCTTGCCTCTGACAAGCTTGGTTATTTTAATATCAATATCAAACTCCATCACCTTGGTGATCCAACCAACACACTTAAGTAAGAAGTCCTTAACAGTTCAATGAGCAACTAATAAACGAATTTTGTTATTTGATAACATATGCCTGAATTTTTTGAGACTTCTCACAACAACAAAAACATGCTTCTCAACGAAAGAATACTTCACCTCATAATCATGTAACACCTGGCTGAAAAATGCTATAGGCTGCTCCAAGCCTTCATCGTTTTGTTGGCATAACATAGCTGAAATAGTATCTACCCCTCCAAAGGCATAAAGAATGAAATATTTGTCATAATTTGGATTAATGAGAGTAGGAGCGGTTGCAAGAGCCTCTTTTATCTTCTCAAAGCTCCTCTTATCTTCCTTGGTCCAACTGAAAGGCACATTTTTCTTAAGCATAACAATGAGAGGTTGCAGATAAGCTGCAATATTAGGTATGAATCTTCTCACAAAATTTATTCTTCCAAGAAAGTTTTGTAAGCCTTTCTTGTGAGCTGGTAATGGTAATTCAAGAATGGCAGAGACTTTATCAGAGTCTATAGAAATCCCTTGCTTCGAAACAATGTGTCCAAGGAGTTTACCTTCGTGCATAGAAAAAATACACTTTTTCGGATTGAGAGATACTCCAAACTCTCTACACCTTTGAAAAATCTGTTTTAAATGCTCAAAATGTTCATTAGCATTTCTGGAAAAAATAGTAATATCATCTAAATATACCAAAACAAATTTATTCATAAGGCCATGAAAGGCCATGTCCATTGCTCATTGAAATGTTGCTCCAACGTTGGATAAGCCAAAAGGCATCTTTTTATAGGCCATGGTGCCCCATTTAGTTGTAAACACTGTTTTGAATTGGTTCTCTTCCTTTACCATAATCTAGTTGTAACTTGAATACACATCCAACAAGGAAAATCTGTCAGAACCATAAACTACTTGTAAAATCTGCTCCATGGAAGGGAGTGGATAGTGATCCTTTAGTGACGCTTTATTTAAATCTCAAAAATCAACACACAATCTGATTTCCCCACTTTTCTTCCTAACTGGAACTAAGTTAGACACCCAAGAAGTATGCTTGATAGGAAAAATAATACCACTCTCAACTAGCTTATTCAGCCCAACCTTCATAAGGTGCTCTAATTTGGGATTAAGAGGTCTCTATTTCTGCCTTACAGGTTTTGCACCAGGTTCTAGTTCAATAGTATGCTGGGCTAGTTCTGGATCAAAACCATTCAGATCTTTGTATTTCCAAGCAAAGACATCACTAAATTCTTGACATAACAAAATAAACGCTTGTTGTTCCTCTTCATTACATACCTTTCCCAACTTGAGCAGTTTACCTTTGAAAATATTGATTGCCTCATAGTGCTCTTCCTTGACAGTCATGCTGCATTTATCTTTTCGTACCTGGTCATCTGAGTTGAAAATAGATTCCAAGGTCACCAACCCCTTTGGCAACTTGTTTGTCTTTAATTGCACAATCTGATTGTCATATTGTTGCTGCCACTTTTACTGGTTTCCATTAGCGAACTTAGCTTCAACAATTAAGAAGCTTACAATCTGCTCATCGCTGTCAAAAACCTACCAACTCACATTATTGTCAGGTACAAAATGTATGACTATAATTTTTACATATTGACGTGCCTCTACCTTGTGAATTTAATTCAGAATATCAAATTGGGCTCCTATGGCAGCGAGCAACTGCATGCTTATTTTCATTTCTAGGAATTGAACATACATTAAAAGCATCAACATCTTCAATCAAATCCCATACACGATGCTTATACTTCTTAAGTGAATCATTTTTTGCAGCATTCAAATTTCTAACTTGATTTACTATCAATTTTGAACACCATAAACACATAAGCATTTAATACCTCTCTTTCGGGCCCATTCTAGGCCATGCACCAGTGCTTCATATTCAACCGTATTATTTGTATAGCTAAATGCAAACCAGAAAGTTGAATAATACTTGTTTCCTTCTGGTGAAATCAACATGGCTCCACCACCAATACCTATACTACTCCTCGAGCCACCGAAATAAAGCTTCCAAAGTTCATTTTCCTTCTCTGTAGGTTGTCCTTCCTTTTAAAACAAATTAGGCATATCAAAATCAAGTTCATGAATCATATAAACCCCTAATCCTATCTCATTTGTGTGCTAGAAAGGATCAAGCTTGTGATCTTCGGCTATCCATTCATCTAGATTCATATTTTTTTATAGGAATGTTGTGGTCTAAGGTCATGGTTTGCTCCTCCAGTACAGGGGGTGACGTAGAGGTTAGCGTTTATAGGGCTCAAGAAATATGGTTTGATATGGTCTTTGGCTAAAGGCTCAGACTTTAAGGTGAATTTTGTACCATACCTTGTTCTAAATAACATATGAGACCAATCAGAAGAAAAGAAACCCCCTAGTTTGGCTGTAAAATCCCTTGAAAGGCAAATAGCAAAGTGGGGTGGCAGATCAATAACATGTATATCCTGATGGATTGCAAAACTTGGGGATGCATGCAAAGTAAGAGCTAATTTTTTTATTATACCAACAGTTTTAACAATAGACCCATCCAACTAAACTACACCAATTTGAGAGTTAGGCTCATAAACAAGACCTAACTTATTAGCTAAGCTCTTAGGCATAACAAAGCTACTTGCGCCAAAATCGACCATACATTTATGCACTATTTTGTCTCCAATAATCAGACTCAAATAAAATGGAGGAGGTTTTACCTCTTTCGTTTTATGTTCATTATTGACCTCCAAGCTGTTTGTAAGCACAACTTTAGCATTCCCATGATTATTATCACAAACATAAAGCTCAGGTAAAACATCCTACAACAAACTCTTATGACTCGAAATATGCAATGCATCCATAATTGACATATTGACAGTAGCTTTCTTAAGATGTTCAACCACATTGAAAGAAATAAGAGTTACCTTTTGCTGATTTTTAGTGACATCGCTTCCTTTCTGCAAAAGTTGTGATTATGTCTTGGGTTGCTCCTTGATAGGTACCTCTTGGCCTCTCTGCAAAATCTGCACCTTAGGTTGTGCTACAACATTTTTATTTGATGCAGAAACATGCTACTTGTCCTTTGTAGACTGTTGCTGTCAATTTCTAGCTTGTTGCCCCAAATCCATTGCTCTTTTTTTTGATCTAGTGTTGGCTGAAACAGGAGAATCTTGCTGATCTTGACCGTTCATGCCACAAAACACAGAACTCTGCCAGTTTGGCAAAGCAACCTAAAAGCTTTCTTGCTGTTCCAAAATTTGACTTGGAACACTTTCTGAACCTGCATAACTATTTTGGACCATCAAGGCCTGATTTCTCATGCCGTTAGCACATGTTGTCTAGTTACAGGGCTCATTGCACGAATAACACCAATCACAAACTTAGGCAAGGTTATTTTGCGGCACAAGTTCCTTTGACAAACTGGTAGTATTCACGTTGTAGGGTTGGAAAGGTCTAGGATTGACGTTCTTTCTTTGGCCTTGATAGTCATTTTGAAAGGTTAGCCTATTAGGCTAGTTTTGTATTCTCTTGGCCAACTTTCTTTTTAATACTCATGAGAGCGTTTCCAAAGGTCTTCAACATACTTTTTATTTCTTGAAACTCTTGGTTTTGGGCTGGAGCAACAATTTCTTGGGTTGCGGTCTGATAACCTATTGCTGGAGCAGGAGGAACGACAACTAAGGGTGGTAAAGATACAAGCATAAACATTTGAATATCTAGAAACAAAGGCATATGGGGCCTAGGGGAAATTTCCCAAACTTGAATAAGACAGTTCTCAGCTCTAATAGCGACGTCATAAGCGTTAGGGAGTGTGTGGCCACCCATAGATTGGGTCATAACTGAAATTTTGCTATTTAAGGCCTTTAAGAAAAACAAAAAGGCATGAGCTGGTAAAGGTTTTACCATTGCAGGGATTCTGTCTTAGGTTCTCTGAAATCGGTAGTTGAAATTAGCCAAGTGCTCATGCAAAGCTCTCTTGATCGTGCTCAATTGCTCCAACAAAGATGAGTGATTTGATTTATCAACAAAATAATGGTACAAGCCATCACCTAATGCATACCATGTTGTGATTGAATTTGCTACGAGGCCTCTGAACCATTGTAAAGATTTTTCTTTAAGCGATGCAACCAATAGCCTTAGTGCCACGTTCTCCTGAGTGATATTGTGAACTGAACATAGAGTGGCCACATCAAGAATGTGTTCAATGTTAGTAGTTTGTTCTTCTCCAGTAAAGAATGGCAGGCTCCTGAAAGCTGCTGCTGGAATATCATCATAGTGTGCAATATTTAACAAGCTGCCCCCATTAAAAGGTGCAAAAGCATGTTGTCTTTCCATCGGTGGTGCTTTTGATACAGGAACAAGACTTCCTGATGATAAGACTATGGAATTGAGAGCTGGAGGTGTTGATGCTGACCTTCTTGGTGTATCAAATAATCTTTTTGCTTTTCTGCCTTTCCTTCGTGGTGGGGACAGTTGCAGGTACTCAAATGGTACAAAACTTGTTCTTGTTTGAATTTTTCTCATGCGTAGGTTGCACTAAGTCTGCATGCAAAATCAGAATCAGAGTCACTAGGTATATTGAAGAAGGCCTCCAAAAGGCTGAATAACTTGCTGCATACACCAAACAACAACTTTAAAAGATTAAAAACTTATATGAAATTGATTTTCAAAGTCCCACTGGGCGTGCCAAAAACTTCTATCAATCAGATATGCACCCTGTGTTAAATTTGCAGAATTTAACTATTCGTTGACACATGAAAACCTTCTTTAGATGTGGGTGATCTGAACGAAGAAGGAATCTCTAGAGTGAGCTGGTTCTCCGAATGATAAATCTATTCTAAATGATTTTTTGTGGAAAAGAGTTAGAAAGGTAACTGAAATGAAACCTATGACTTAAAATGATTTTCAGAACTTAATGGTGACTAAATGATGACTCAGTTTTCTACCCACAAACAACTCTTAGAAAACAACAATATCTCACAACCTTTAATGAACACTCAACACATAAATTATTTGCACGAAGATTCAAATTTGAATACAACACATAACCTGTATTTTATGGACTTTCTACATCAAGAATTACAATTTTAGGACATAACAAGGATTCTGTAAACAAAAATCACAATATGACATCAAACTAAAACTGCAAATAGACACAAAATTGAGAAATAGGAATGTTTTTTTTATTAACTGAAGGAGTATCAAAGTTTGAGTACAAATTCTTCTTACAAAACTCTCTATTTCAACATGAGAGGAAGAAACAATAATCTGGACTAAGAAAACTCTAAGTTTTTCTTCATAATATATCACCAAAACCCTAATCCGCGCTCAAGAAGAAAGCTAAAAGAAAAGCATCTAAAATTACTCCAAAATGTGGCATAAAAGTGGAAAACTCACACTTTTTGCATGTGCATGCCATGAGGCTTCTAAAAATAGGTGAAATCTACTTTAAAAGCAAATAAAACACTTCATCTCTTCTCCATGCAGCTCAAATCCAACCAAAGAAAAGTCAAACTTATTTTTGTCTCACAAACTACTAAAAATAGCAAGAAAGAATAAAACAATTTATAAATCATTGTTTTATCTTCTGCTTTACAAACATGCAGTCTTTTTACAACTTGATTTATTTTGCAAAATACAACTTCAATCTTATTACAGTATTTGATTTTTCTTATAAAAAATCACAAAAATAATAAGTAATTTCCACCATTATATTTAATTGATTTCTTTAAAATCAATTGAAAAAATAAAAGCCTAAGGTAGGAATTTTAATCTAAGACATATTTCTCCAGGACTTATCTGATTTCTACAAAATCAGTTTAAAACAAAGCCTAAGACATTAATGTTAATTTCTCTACTCTCCAAGGCATGAATAAAAAATAAATACCACAAGGTATTTTTATTTTTGAAAGATAAATCAAACCTAACTTAAGCATAGACTCATAAAATATTATTAAACTCCAAGGTTGACCTAGGCATTGAAATACTCGACCACTTAAGGTATTAAGTTCAAGTTTGATTTAAAATGCAAATATCAATAAACCCCTAAGTTCGAATTAGGGAAACATGGACCAAAAGTGAGGGCAAAAACCTTAATCTCCATTCATTTCCACTTTGTCACTTCGAATAAATTTGCTCTGCCTAGAAGAAATGCGCCACCATGTATATGCTAGGGTTTCCAATTGCAAATGCTTGAAACTTTATACTTTTTCCTTCCAGAGGGTCGATTCTCACTTTGTGACAATGGGTAAGTCAATTTTCTACATCATTGTGGATTTTCCATCTCTTTTTACAAGGCAAAAATCCTTCAAGGTCGTGGCCATAAGCATGCTTTATCTCTGATTTCCCTTGTTTCATCTTTGTTTGCTCTGTTCATACTCTCCTTGGCCACCATGAGTGAGCTCAAGCCATGTGTTTTTGGGCTCTGTGAGGTTGGTCGCGGCTAGTGTGTTCTCCTCCACAGTCATGAAATGGTAAGTCCTTCTTTCTTCATTGTTCCTCTGTTCTTTTCTACCAATACAAAGCTTTTAAAAGCTTACAATGTAAGATAATGATTGTTGTTTTCTTCTAAGAAAATACAGACCTATTACAGGCCGCACCATACCCATGCTTGATCTTGGACTTCTATCAAGAAATTCGCACCTCATACACTCTTGTTTTGGTTTTGAGATCGAGATGGAAAAATTAAAAATGGTTTTCTCTCTTTTTAGTTGAATTTGCAACTAAAACTCCTCCTCTTGACCGTGACCACTCATGCACAAAATGGGTGTTTGTTGATTGAAAATCTGCATTTTATGACAAGTATAGTTAAGAATGCTCTTAAAGAAGACTTCCTACTCCATTTTCTGTAAATTCCTTCATGAATGGGCTTGACCCATGATTTATGTATGTAACTTGCATTTTTGTAAAAAAACCCCTACATGGGTATGCTTAGAATAATGAGAAACCTCTATTTTGATAAAAACCCTCATATGGGTATTCTTTATTTTGAAGGAATATGTTTATTTTTGTATTTTTTGATCAAAGCCCAACATGGGTACTCTGTGAAAATGCAAGAAAACTCTTTGTTATTCTGTAGAGACATTACACTTGTAAATTATGTCTGTTTTGAAATGAACACCACTTGTTGATTGTATTGAGCACTTTGAGTTGATAACCCAACATGGGTGTTCTATTTTCAAAAGGAAAAAGTACTGAAAGTTACACCAGTTACTGCACTTTGTTAACTTTAAGATTGTAGGTGATCTCAAATATCTCTTCATTCCTTTGCAGATTCATAACCTCCTTACTTTTGCACCATTGAACTAATCAAGAGAACTCCTTTGTCACTTGTGCTTCACACTACTTGCTTGTTAGAATACAACTTCACCTTAACAGAAATACACTTAATTAGACAAGATAAAACTCCTCACTGTTTACCTTTGTATACACTCAAAAACACACAAAACCTCCATTTTCTCTCAAAAGCACCTTATTTTTCTTGTACTTGAAGAAGGCATTCAGCTAGCATGACACACCTGACATTATTTTCCTGCTGGAGTAAATTTGGGACAACACCTTTTCCTTCTACTTATACTTACTGTAGAACCATTAATGTTCTGTAGGTTGCTTTAATGTTTACTACCATTCATCATGATCACTTAGCTACTTTCCATAATGCTATATTATATATGCAAGCTGGTCTTAAACCTACCCAAAGTTTCTTTGACACTGTTGCATTCAAATGTCTAAACAATACCAACTTACTTGTGTTTCAACATTGTTCATACATTTTATGATCAAATAAAGCTGTTGTAGATAGCTTTCAATTCTCTAATTTTGCAGCTTGATTTCGTGGATTGTATATGTATGCCTGTTCACTATGATCATTATGGCATAAAACACTTTTTGATTTAGAAAAACACCATGAAACAACATGGATAAATGTGAACAAAACACAAGGTAGCAAAATGTAATTAATATGACAACAATATTTAACTTTCCAAAATGAAAATGATGGATTTCAGTTGAATTAAACTCGTTAAGTTTGTTCATATCTAATCTTCATTTCATTATTCAGATTTGATTTTTATGAATGAACAATAAACTTAATGCTTTGATGGCTGAAACCTTTACTCCTTCAGAATGCCGAGCTCTACCCTTGTGGGAGCCCATTTTACTCCACATGCTCTATGTCTTCATAAGATGATCAACTTCATGGCTTTTCCTATACTTGCATAGGAAACAAACAATGTTAGCAAAAAAAATATATTATTATGATGTTTACACTTTCAACTCTGATTCCTACACTTTTCTTGATTGTTTCAATATATTGTCAGCAACATTCTACATTATTGTTGGTGGCTCATGTAGGGATTTTCATAATAAGAGCTCTAATGGGACTTTCCCAAACTTTTGCAGGTGAATCAGAGCTCGAGGACGAAGGATGGTGCACCTCTTCTGCATCAGCCATCAACAATAGATAATGATGATTATGTCGATTCTTATGTGTTTTATTTTCCTACATCTTCCATAGTGTAGAATACTCCTTATGATGCATTGTAATAGTTACCTCCATGACTTGTGTGGATCTTTTCATTTCTCTTTTTTCTTTTCATATTCTAAAAAGAAAAATGCATCAAAATGCAAATTTGTATAATCATTTTTATTCTTGCAATCAAATGAAATCTGAAATGTGAATATTGTAATACCCCTTCATTTTGTCCTTTTGATCGAACAGTGCTCTAATATCTTATGTGGTACTTTCTGTTAGTACCTTGACTATGGTACCTGACTTCTATTTGATCGCTACTTATAAAGTGACATAAATGTTATCTTTCGATGTGATGGTATTTTAATATGATGTTATCTTATGCCATGTTTTGGATTAAAATAAATGGATATTCGAATTAATGATGTTTATGCTTTGGATTATATTAGTATGTTAGATTTGTCAGTTAGTTACATTGTATTGGTGAAGGGGACGACATCGCATCACTCGCTTGCAAGCACCCTGCGATTCCGAGATTTCCTCTTCACGATGTGCTTTATTTATGACATATTATTGCATGTGGATATACTCTTTGTTCGCAGGTTGACAGGTACAGAACATTGACTCCACCTGGTTTTATAGGGTGGAGCGTGTCCATTGCCCAACGGTATTCGATTGGGAGATAGTAGCTAAGTTTTCTGTGCCAAGTCGTCACCCTAGTCTTAGTGTGTCGTCTGGTGTTAGTCGAGTTATGTTGCTTTTATGATTGATCATCTTGCTTGGATTTTATTTAATTGCAAGTTAAAAAGGGTAATTAAATGGCTTAATGTATTTAAGTTGTAGATTAATTTGTTATGAGATTATGTTGAAATGTAATTTATTTTATTATTAATTTAATTTAATTAATAAATAATTTAGTTGTTGATTAAATCTATTTATTAATTAATTAAATTTATGATGTTGAAAGAAGTTAATTTATTTATGTTGAAGTTATTGTTATATTTGTTGAAATTGAAAATAAAGAAAATTCATAAAAGTCAATTTAGAAAATTTGAATTCAAAAATTGAAAAAAAATTAGATATTTTCTATTTTTTGTTTTCTAAAATTGATGAGGGTGGTTGTAGGATTTTTAGGGTTTTTTTCGTTATGTTTGAATTTTGCTTCACAAGTTGAATGTTCATGAATTGGAAGAAAATCAAGGAGAGAGAAAAAAATTGTTGAAGATTGTGGATTTTTGGAAGAAGCTGATAGAATCCGTGAAGTTAAAAAGGGAAGCAAGAACATATCAGGATCTTCTGTCATCTCAAAAAAAAATCAGGTTCAAGTCTTTTAAATGCTTGTTTTTGAGTTTTTGAAATTTAAATATTAATGATGGAAGATCATGTAGAAAGAGTCTTTGAATTCTGTTGATTAAATGCAAATGAAACAAGTTGGAATTTTTTGTTCTCCAAATTAGCAAGAAGACCCTCTTTAAATTAAAAGGCTTCAAATGAAATGATGTTTTTTTAGTGTAAATGATTGTTTCATATATATATATATATATATATTCTCTGTTTTCTCAATTTATTTTGTTCATGTTAACCAGAAATTATATATATATATATTTTTATTTTTTTATTCCTAAAAGAGGGGTTATGCTGGCCAATTTTTTAGTGAAATAACCAAAGGGTCGAATGAATTTTTCGTAGGGTTTTATTCCCTGTTTTTTTATATATAAAAAAAAAGAAATTAAAAATAAAATAAAATTTATAAACCTGGTTTGGGGGAGGTGCTGGGGGCTCACCCCCACCGCGCCCCCCATGGGAGACGCACTGGGGGGAGCCGCGCCCTGCGCGACCCCCGGCCTTCACACAGTGGTTGGCTGTGTGTTAACACAGCCGATACCACACAGTGGTCAACTGTGTTTACACAGCCGCCCACTGTGTGTGTTTGGTTGTGCACACAACCGTCCACTTACTTAGTGCGACCCTAAAACCGAGTCTGCTGCCCATTTCAACGGCGCGCGACCCGAGGGGTGTGTGTGGTTGCCTTTTTCATTTTTGTTTTTTATTTATTTTATTTAATATTTAATATTATATATTTTATAATATTAAATGTTAATATTTATTATTATAATATATAATATTAGTATAAAATAAATATATTAATATGCATTATTATATAGTATAATATTAAAATATTAATATAATATATGTTAATATTTAATACTATACTTTATAATATTAACGTATTAATATTTAAATAGTTAAATATGTGTGTTTTTTTTTGTTATAACAGTTATGGGCGAGTTATTTTGACAATGGGGTTTAATAATTTTAAATATTATACAATGACATGATTGAAGAAATTATATGGGAAATTGAGGGGGTTTACTTGCATGTGTATTTAGGTGGATTTATAAGTAATCAAAGCAATTGATTTAATTGTTAAAATTAGTATTTCCCTTCTTTACAGTTAATGAGGCAATTAATGATATTAATTAATTATTCTGTTAAAGCAATTATCATCTTTGTTGTGAAATCAAATTCTGAAGAGAAATGGATTTAGAATATCCAAAGGTAGTTCTTTCATTTGCTTGCAGTGAATATGTCTTTCGTGTTCATGGTTAGGGAAGTGGGTTAAATGTGTTCTTAATTTGTAAGTCTTCCAGATTATCCTTAGAGGATGGGGGTTGTCATTTTGTTATGTCAGCCTGTCTGGGTATCCTTTGGGTAGTGCATAGTACATTATCAGTTATTTACCCGGTTTCTACGAACGGGGATGTTTTGTACCTCCTTGGTTTAGGAGTGGATTACGTGAGTTGTGACTCCTTGTCAGGAGTGACTTTGTTACCAAGTTACCTCCAGTGTTTGGAGAGGGTTTGAACTTAGGTTGCCTCCTGAGAAAGGAGTGGTCGAGGTATCTCGTTTGTTTGCACTTTGTTACCTTTGGAGTTTGGATGGTATGTGTGTTGTCAAGTAGAAGAGTGGCTTCTGTTTGGGGCCAGAGCCCGGAAGAGGTAAGATTGGGTAACCTTCGGAAGTGGTGTAATTAAGTGATAACTAAATCAATGTACTTAGAAATTTGGGTAGTACTTCAAACTAAAAAGATAATTATGCCTCACTCATAGACCCAAGTGCTCGGTTAGGCTTGGGATGGGTGGGAAGGCCTGGAATGACAAGGTCATCTATTTTGTCTGTATGAAAGGTATTTGATTCTGCATTAGTAAGTATGAGGGTCGGGGATCGGTTTGAGGCCACCATCTTGACGATCCGCAGTGGGTAACTCATGATGAACTGTGTGATGACACTCTGTCTAGGACAACAGTTGGTACTTGTGTATTGTGGGTATGGTTTCCGTAACATACCTGATGGGACCATGGTTGGTGTTTGATTCTGTGTATGGTTCTCATAACATACTTGATCTACTTTAAATCTGGAAGCAATGTAACCATGTTGGGTTGTACTTGTGATGCACTTGTGATGTGCATGTGTTAAACTTGTGTTGTACTTGTGAGGTACATGTGATTGGTTGTTTTAGTTTGGTACAGTTACGATTTAGCCTATGTCTAGAGGTGTTGGTCTTGGTTAGGATTCTGTGTTACTATCTCCTAACACGGGGGGTGGGCCTTTGGGTTCCACTTGGTTGGGTGGCGTGCACCTAAATCCATAGGGTTCTTTCTTCATGTTCATGTGGACGAGACTTCCAGTTGGAGAGCTCATGGGTTTCAGTATCAGTTCTTGCTTCATTTCATTTTGGATCTTGTATTATTTTACCCCTCAGTTGTTATTGAGGTGGAAGTTGTAATTGTAATTATGTTTATTGAACTTACCTCATTCAGGGAATGAGTGTTGTAACCTTATTGTAATGAATGGTATAATTGAATTGAAAGTTATCTCTTATGCTTGTTGTAATTTATCTTATTTGGAATGTATGTGTTTAATTTATTTAGTAAATGACATGGTTTAATTCATGTTTTTGTTGAGTTTTTATTTAACCTCTGTCTCGTAACCTTAGAGGTTGTTGGCATTAGTTAGTGAACTTGCATATTAATTGTTTAAAAAAAAAAAAAAATTAGCCTATTTAAGTAGTTGTTTGCAACTTCCTCTAGGGTTGCGTGGTGGGGCGTTACAAATATCATCATGAAATAAATGAAAGCACTGTTATGCTTAATCATTTGTAGATTCAATTTTTATAGTTCATTTACGTTGCAATAATTAAGCAATGACTCTTAAACTCTACTTATTGAAAGCACTTACATAACCGAAATTTCATAAATAAGATGCAGTCAACAATTTTAAACAATGTAGCAACTAACTAAACCCACTTTAAGATCAAACAAAATTAAAATCAGCTCTACCATTTGAGCTGTAGTGAAATTTGGTATCATTTCAATTTTAGTTGGTTTATGTGGATGAATCTTTGTTTCGATAATGAAAGGGTTTTGAAATAATTTGACAGCTACTATTTCTCAATTTTATCTTTTTCTTTTCTGTTAGTTTGTTGTTTGTTGTGAGGAAAATATTTGTTAGAAAATATCATTCTCGACAATTTTCTAATGAGGTTTAATATTAAATGATAAGCTATCACATTCAAGGTGGAAAAATGTTTTTTTCTCAACACGTCATTGTTGATTCATGCACTCATTTTTATGCACATACAATGTAAATGGAACCTTGAGTCACATCTTCATAATGGGGTTCACTAGGTACAATTGTGCAATGAAGTCATCAAGCATATATTTCTTTCCTTTTTGCACATATATGGTTGTTAATTGACACTTTTTTGACACCACCTTGGAGCTTCAACATGCCTTTGTAAAGTTGGAAGAGCAACCATTTTAGCGTAGTCTACAATTGAAAGTAGCAAACCTCCACCAATAAAAGTAAGTTGATGATAATCACACAACTCAAAAAGCTCAAATCAGATCTCGTCTTTGTTGATGCCAAAAATTGGCAAGGTAACAACCCTTTGTGGGAAACTCAGTTTTAGGGGGGGACCTATTGTGTCAAACTGAGTAACCTCCAGATTTTAAAGAAGCCGAATTCTTCTATAATTGAGGTTTTGAAAATGGGAAAAGGAAGCCAATATAAAGCAAAAGGATCTAACTAAAGCAATATGCCGAGACTTAGATGTGCGACACAACAAATCTATCTTGGGGATGACTTAAGGGCCCGTCGATAGTCTACTGCATTCCAAAATGGTAGAATAAAAATAGAAGCCTGAGTGATTCATCATATGACATAAAATAACTTCATACATTTTACAAGAAAGAAGAGTCCAAGACATGATCTAAACCAGTAAACTTGTATTAATTTATAGAATTCTGGGAATGAAACATCCAGTACAATAATGACACAGTAAAAAATATCAAATATAAAAGAAAACATAAAGGCCAAACAATGGCACAGTCTGCGAGTTCTTTACGATAATCTAATCAAACAATTATAGGCCTAGTTCTTCTATTAGTTTTCTTGCCCAACTGTGAACTAAAATTTGAACCTCTCTTTTCTCTCTTCGGAGAATCAATATTTATAATGAAAAACTAGCTTGTCGAGCAAGTAACAAAAAAGATGCTTTGATTATGAGTAATGATGCATTAGCAATGATTTTCCCTTGGCCATTACAACCGAAAAGATTCAGGCCATAAACGAAGACATCCAAGGGCCGAATGCATCCCCTGTGAATGATGGTAGTGGTCCCAACAGACCAGAGTACTCGAAACATGTAATCGATTCATGGCGGTAGTTACAGAACATGGAAGCTGGTGAAAGGTTGTCACCTGCTTGGTCTCCTCCCGCGGCGAAGTTCATTAGGAGATCACATGACAAGCGGTCGGGGCCCGACGTTCTATCCTTCCCTTGAGCGATAAAGAACCTGCGCTATGAAGACATGTGGAGGTCTTCAACATACCATGTCGATGGTGGGGTTCACCACAAATATATGCATGCACTGATGCTATGTGGCATGTAGTCGGGGCCCCGAAGGGGAGTGATGCAAAGGGGCACAAAAGGTTGCGAATGATTGACACATGGAAGCCTGGAGCAAGCTATTCAAAAATCAACCAAAGGAAACCTTGTGAGGAGCATTCGGTTGAAACGTGGCGATATTTGCAAAATCCTTTACGCAAAAGGAGCCCGATATGCTTATTTATTCATCGAGGCATGACCGATACTTAGGCAAAAATAAACTCACTCAAAGGGAGCTTGGGAATTATGTGTTCACAACTTCTGGCGACTTATCAGGGGAATTTCGCTCACGGAACGAGGAACCCAAATTTTTTTGGCCTGTAGACCAGAGACTTATCCATCGGGCAACGTGGTCAGAGCATAAAGAGGGTGGCCTAAAGGGGAAACCATTCATCCTTAGATGGAGGCGATAAGTCATGCAAAGTTTCTTGCACTCCATGTAGCTCGATTGCTTCTTTGTAAGGTAGCGCCGATGATATATCGACCCATGAATTGAATTGAAAATGAAGACGTGTGATCGGCTGAGTGATTTTCTCAAAATCCTCTGCAACAAGGGGTTGGCCGAGATCCTGAAAGGAAGACACATCCCGTTGCTTTTCTTCTATCCTTTTTGCAATATGCTCTATTGTGGCCATTGACTCATCCTCCAGGAATGAGGAAGGTAGACCCATCTGAGCCAGGTGGGAGAACCTGGCCTGCATGCCATTCATGGTTTTCTCTAACTTGGCGACACATTCGTTGGCATGAAGAATAATTGCACAACATTGGATGACCTTGTTGGCTGTTTTAGCAGTGATCCTTCGGTCCTTGATCCCTGCATTTGCCAAGACTTCATCTGGGACCTAATATAGCTTGTTTAATAATCTATCGGTCTCCGGAACCTTTTGCTCGATGGATTGAGGAAATTGTATGATCGCCTCGTGAACTCTCCTACCTAGATCTGTTGCCTCAGCCACAAATCAAAGTGTTGGATGAAGAGTTAGGCAGAAGGACTTCACTCTTTCCCAATATGAAACATGCAACTACTGGGCTATCTGAAGAAGGTTTGTCTGATCAGACGAAGGTAAGGCTGAGTCCTTTAATAGGGTGATTTCCTCATCCCTTTGTTCTATATTTTGTGCGAGCTCTCCAACCTTTTGGTTGGTTGTGGTGAGCTTGCAGGATTCGTGACTCCGTGAGCCAGCTAGTCTCGGCTTGCTCTTTTTTTGTTACTTGTTGCTCTACTGTAGATTTAAGCTCCGCAATTTCATTCTCCAATTAACCACAGTGGCTCTAGAAATCTACATCCCTTTGCTGCATCTGTAGCTCAAAGCGGCGAAATTCTTCATCTTTCTGTTGTATGTCCAGCCCCAATTTCACCAATTGGTCCTGATGTTCCTAGTTCGTTTGGTGCAACTCAACGACCAGATTAGGGTCGAGTGACTGAAGTTTAGCCAATTCTTCTCAGAGATTTGATTCTTTCATCTCCCTCTGTTGGGATAGGCATTTAAAATCATTATCCATAGCTTTTTCTTTGGAAAGAAAGGCATCGACTCTATCCCTTAGGTTTTTTAGTTCTTCTTCCTTTTTCTTGAGCTGGCGACCGGTCTTAAGAAAACTACTGGTCACTACCCATTGCATTTCCTCCATGAGTTCCACCTTATCCCATGACTGAGCGATGCTTAGGTCGAACCCCATAACGTATATGTTTTAATCATCCAGCTGCATCTCTCCTTGTAGTTTGCTGACAGTCAGGAACATAGTCGCAAAGTGTAGCGACTACTGAGCCTCATGGAAAATAGTATTTATCTTTGGCTCTGCTGGTCTCTTAGCATCCTTAGCTCTTCCCTTTTGAGTTCTGATTGCTCGTGCTTGTTTAGTTTTATCACCTTCCAACAGAAATTTTGTAGGTGATCTGATGAGTTCGCTTGCGAAAGGTGCACCAGGAGGAAGGGAGAAAGGGAATGAGGGAACATCAGCCCCAGGTGACGTCTTCCTTGGAATTTTGACCGTCTAGGGCGAGAAAGGTGGGATACTCCAGTAACCGAGCTACGGACTAGGAGGACTCGAAAGAAGTGGATTTGTGAAGGCCTCCATTTGCTGGGAAGAGTGGGTCGCCTCCAATATTGTTGTGGTAGGGGATGTATCCATAAATGTAGCAGGAGAAAAGTGCGTGACGCTTTGGGATGTGGAATGGGCTTAGGCGAATGGTGTGAGGTTCCATGGGGGGAGTAAGGGAAAAAGGGGATGCATGAGAAAACTATGTGAAGTCCTCTGTGATCATTGAAGCATAGGCCAAAATGCACTGGTCGGCACATGAAATAAGAGGTGTTGTGGACGCAACGGGGTCAACCACAGTTTGTGGAACTATAGGAGAGGGGGCGAGAGATACTTGCGGTGTGAACGAAGGTGGTCCTTGGAATGTTGTTGGCTCCTTGCTTGCGTCCGGGTTCTATGAAAATTCTCTAGAAAGTGCCTCAGTTCGCTGCAATTTCTCTGGTGGTGAGTTATCAACCGCTATGGTTTCAAATTGTTTTGGTGAAGTTGACACGGTTCTTGTTGTTGTCCAGGTGCGAGTCAGTGAAGACCTTGCACTCGATATATTGAACCGTACATTAGAGGAAACCATAATAGGTTGCTTCAATGCCTTTCCCATCTGCTGCACCGAGGTGTCCTATATTCCTGCTTCTGGTTGTGCCCTTTCATCTGACTACGACTTAGCTTCTTCCGAACTAGAATCCTTTTCAAGGCTTTCGTCAAAATCCAGATGTTCGTTGTTCCACAATTTGTCGAATCTATCATCCATCTACAGGCTGTTGTAGGGAGCCTTAGTATGCCAGGTCTCTTGACGGTATATCCAGACATTATTGATTTTATCCTCCCAGTTGTAGTTATTTAGTACATCGTTGTGGAGGGTAATTCCCATTTTCCTTGTCTTATCATACGACCTAGTCGAGTAGTAGAATCTTAGCCAGGGCGGCCGACCATCTTCGGTAGGAATGTAAGATAGGTCAATAATATATTCATTTGCATCCGATATTGGATCTCGATGCTCCTCCTAGTAAGGTTGGGGACAGTGCGTTACCTGGACATATTTGTTTGCCAAGTCATCGTCGCGGTTGTAGTTCCATTTTTCGCAGATCCATACCAACCCCAAATGAGCAAGCTATGCCTCTAGTATGTTGTGAGCCTTCCTTTTAGCCATGACGACAGTCTTGAAGCTCATCGAAGGATGAAAAAATCCTTTCTTCTATGCCTTCCCGCTACAAAAGGTGTCGTCAATAATTGAGACCTGGTGGAAAACCTCCAATGCCAGTACCCGGTCTGTAAGACATGATGGAAGCCGAAAGGGTTCTCTGGTGAAACCGCGCAAACGGATGAATGTGAAGTCCCTGCTAAGAAACTAGTCGCACCTTGGAACAAAGTTCTGCATGAACTGAGTTTGGTCCGAGCTGAACCATAAGACAGTGTTGTGCCCTCTTAAATCCTACAGAATCAGATATAAGAAAATATTTGAAAATGCATAATAGTCATATGTCGCAGAGAGAAGGGGAGTCCATGTGGAAAATGGATTTCACCTCTGGTTTTCATCAAAGATGGAGAGCTCAAAATTCCTCTAGAAGAAGTCTAGATTTTGGTGCAAAAACATGTGGGGGAGGAAGGATGGGAACCTGAACCTTCGTTGAAGCTTGTATTCTGCTATCTGGTTGAGCATCTCTTGCTCGAGAAACTCAACGAAATCATACTAGAAGAAAGAATGTTGCCTTCGTAATTGGAAGCCCAAACCTAGCTGAAACTCTTGGACATCCTTGTCAGAGTTGAAGAATGCTATCATTTAGAACACATCCTTCATATCATCATAAAAGCTCCTAAGCACCATTGGGATCCACATTGGTTTATGCTGACTCTCCCTCTGCCTTTGCATCTCTATATTATAGAAATTCATTGCGAGGTCTCTGCCTCTCCAATAGGACTCTCCCTTTGATGGAGTGAATGGCTCCATTATTTTCACTTTGAAGTTTTGCTCCATGATGCAGAGCATATTCCAAATAGCTTCTTTGCATATGTTCACAGTTACTTCCCAAACCTCGATGGTGCTGGTGTTTGGGTTGAAGTGTTTGATAGCCTCATCAACTAATTCAGGGCAGTGTTGTACAAATGGGACCATATATTGAGGAAGCCCACTGTACTGACACTTTTGTGCCAAAGAATCGGGGTCGCTATTCTTTTTCATCCTTTCGCAAGCCGCCTCTCTAAGTGACTTGGGATTCCTTACAAGAATGGGGTCATGAATTTTTCCCACTCTTCTTTAATCCACTTCTTATCCTTGCTAAGGCTCTTCTTCTCTGCAACTCGAGTATTTACCCAAGTCGGCCTTTCTGGTATTCCAAGCGAGGCATAAGAGACGTCTTCAAAGAAGTAGGTGTCTGGTGCTGCACGCATGACATTAAATAAGCTTTGTGCTCGTCCTTCCCTCAATTCTGCTTGAGAACTTTGAGTGGTCGCCATCCCTTGCAAACTCTTCTCAGAAATCACACTAAAGCGATATAAATGGAACCTAAAACACAACGCAAGGTTTCTAGTTCCCAAAACCATACAACCTTTCGCTTCAGATCGAATTTACACCGGGGCAGTGAATTTATGCAATTATCTGTGTTTAATCCCTTTCGTTGCAAAAATGCACCATGCTCGGTTTCTTTGATGGCCCTGTTCTCTTTTATTCCTTTTGCGTGTTGAGGAAGTTTTTATGCTATGTCTTGCCTTTTCCATGCAACCCTTGGCTTTTCTTTCGATTTCTTGCATTCAATCTGGTAGATAACGACTACCTTTTGCATTTAATTCAGCATGCGTTGCCAACTCTCTAGCCTATGTGAGATGAGCTACTTGCCTCTTTTGAAAAGACGTGGATTCATAATCGTATTGGTAATAGTGTCCTTTCGGTGCAATTTTCATGGGAAATTGAGCCGTCGATGCAATGCCTATCATCTCCTCGTCTGCTTTAGCAATTAATATCTTTCAAAGGATGATCAAGCTGAAATCGCAATGAATACTTTGAAAAGATATGTGTTCATCCTTGGAGCCTTGAAAATTCCTGTGTCATGCCACCTAGCCTCTATCTATATGAGGTGTTACCTAGGACTGCCACCAATTTGTGTTAATTGATTATTACTCCTCAAATTTGCATGCAACAATTCGTACCTACGGACACAACCGGTCTAGAATGTCGAGCTAGCCCTTTTGGGGATTTTTCGAGTAAGCACTCAATTACCATCATGCTCTATATGTTGGCTACCTCAGATATTTCTATAAATAAGCTCTTAATACAGCAGCGAAACCATACCTAGTGACTTAGCGAAAGTGGCATTGGGTGATTGGATAGTTTTAGATCTTGCATAGCGCTAGTCTCAAGTGCTTTGAGCAGAGGCTGCCACAACGAATACTCCAATTAGGCTAGTGTGTAACAAAGCTCAAACATATTTCTTGGGGGAGATTTTGAGCAGGCGTTTGAAACGTATGACAAAGAACAAGCATTCACTAGCTATCATAGCCATCAAATGGGTCCTGGGCAAACACAGTATTGAATATGAAAATAAATATCAGTGTTTCCCATTTTTTTGCTTCATTGCTTGACGCTCAAGCTCCAAAAGCCATGATCCTTCGTTTGGCACTTCAGATTTTTCTGAAAAGGTATCTCAGAGGACTCGGTGAAGCAATGAGAAATGTGGTGTATGGCCTAGGACTTCCTATTGTGAGTGACTTGAGAAAGAATGTTGAAGAAGACGCAGTGGTACCATGGGTGCCATTCCTAAGTGGTTTTCAACTCCAGTCACTTGTGGAGCATCATGATAAGGCCACCCATGCATACCATTTTCTGTTGTGTTGTTGCAACGTCGTGTTGTTCTACGACGTGGATTGGTACACTGATTTGATGAACCTTGTGTTTCCTCTGCTACTCGTTATGGGTGTTGACGTTGCTTCTGCCACAGGTCCTGTTGCTACTGATAATCTTCCCGTTGCTCCTAATAATGCCCCAGTTGATGAAGATAATACCTGTAATGCCGAGATATGAAGTTTGACATGCTTTTTCCCTATGTACATATACGCCTGAAAGAAGGCTCACATATATGTATGTAACGAAGCTGTGTGTATGATCACACTTTTGAATGCTTGGCTGCAGAGCCATTTTGACAATGTTTTATCACAACATATATATAACGAATATACTTGCTTATGTTACAGCTCTTTTGTCTTTATTTTTATGCTTTCGCCATATGGGCTGAATATTTTGCATCTGAATCTAATTTCTACAATCTCGAGTAGCATAAAATTTATGTTATGTTATGATGGACCTCATGAATTTTATTGCCTCCCGTAACTGTGAAAAATGTGTAGAAAGAACCAGCCGACAAAACACGAAAAAAAACTAATTACGCTTTTTACAAATTTACACCTGCATGAAGAAATTGCAGCCTAATTGAATTTTTTTTCAGTGAATTCCATTGACAGGAATTCCTAGTGACTCTTGTTCTATGTTTTCTAATTCAAATGCATTGTTTTTCTTGCATTGAATTATTTTGAAAGGGTCTTCCCACAGCTTGTCAAATTTCCCATGCTGGCCAGGCTTCACAACTCTCTCGTTAAACTTTAGTACCAATTCTTCGCATTTTAGCTCTTGGTTTGAAGCCTTTTTGTTAAAGCATCTCTTAACCACCTGCTGGAGATTAGTCATGGCCACTGGGGCCTACTACCTTTTTTCTTGTACCTCTAGTAATTCGGCCAACCGAACCTCCATGGCTCCGTTCTCTTCAATCTCTAAAGAATTGAGTAGTTGTAGCATAGGTATCTCTATAGAGATATGCAACAACACTTCTTTTCCGTATACCAGCTCGTATGGTGAAGTCTTCAAGGCTTACTTGGGAGTTATGCGGTCTTCCCATTACACTATTTGAAGATGCTTATGGCACTCCTTCTCATGATCGGACCTGATCTTTTTAATGAGTCAAACTAAATTTTTATTAGTCGATTCAGCAAGGTTGTTCCCCTACGGGTAATAGTTTGATGATGTTTTCAAGAATATTCCATGCGTAAGCGTGAAATGAAATACATTAGAGCCTGGGAATGCTTTGGAATTGTCTGAGATGATGGTCTTCAGTGGGTTGAATCTTCTTACCAACCCCTGGAGAAAATCCATAATTTTTGTTTCGATTGCATTCTTCAGGGGTGTGGCTTCAATCCACCTTTTAAAGTAGTCTGTAGCAGTGAGAATCCACTTATGGTCGATGTTGGAGGTTGGATTGATCATTTCTATGAAGTCTAGCCCCCATTGCGTGAATGGTTCATCTGATACGATCGGATTGAGGGGCATAGCGGAGTTCTTCCTCCTCCCTGCATGGAATTGACATTCCTTGCAAGCCTTTATCATGGGCTAGAAGTACCCAGCGCGTAAGATTTTGATGGCGGTAGTTTTTGCAGAGAAGTGTCCACCTTTGGGGCTACTGTGGAACGTGTCAAGAATTTTCCTTGCTTTCCCCATAGTGATGCATCGTAACAAGACCCCGTTGAAATTTCTCCTGAAGAGAACACCTTCAATGAGTGCATATCCACTATTATGTAATCGGTAGAACCTTATTTTCTAAGAAGGAAGGCTTAACAAATATTTTCCAATGTGCATAAATCTGGTCCTATCCGTTAGCCAACATTCTTCGTGTTCAAATTTATTCATCAGGATTAGTTCCATCTACTTTGCTTGCTCTGCTTTTGTTTCAATCTCTTCGTTGTGCACCAAATATTCACAAAGCCCTATTCCTTTGATAGTCTTCGTAGGCTTGACTCGATGTTGTATTCTAGGATCTTAGTGATCCAGTTGGCTCTCTTTTCAGTGATTTCACCTTCCATAATATATTCGCGCACACTGGAGTGTGCGGCATAAATGATCACCTTGTTGCAACATATCAGATGTCAATTTTTTTTTAGTCCTTCTATAATTGTGAATGCTTGTCTTTTGATGAAAATGTAGTTCACCTCATATTCCTTCAAGGTTCGGGAGTGGAAAGCTATCAAATGTTCTCCTTTTCCTTCGTTGTCCTTCTGGGTCAAAATAGTGGCGATGCTTGTCCCGCTGCTAAAAACATACATCATGAAGTCTTTGGACAAGTCTGGATTTACCAATATCGGGGTCGAAGAAATAGCGTCCTTTACCTTTTCGAAGGATTCTTTCACTTCCTTTGTCCATTTGAATGATTGGTCCTTTTTTAACATCAGGGTGATTGGATGGATTGTTCCGACAAAATCAAAGATGATTTTGCTTATGAAGTTTACCTTCCCTAGAAAGGACTGAACTCCCTTTTTGTTGATTGGAAGGGGTAGCTCTTTGATTGCCTTTACCCTTTCGGGATCAATAGCAATCTTGTCTCTGGATACTACGTGCCCCAGTAGCTTGCCTTGTGGTACGCCGAAAACACACTTTTTGGGGTTCAGGGATACCTTGAACTCTTGACATTTTTTGAAGACCATCTCCAAATGATCGAAATGGTCATCTTTGGATTTGGAAAACACAGTTAGGTCATCTAAATAGATGAGGATGATCTTATTGATTAGTTTGTTGAAGGCGATATCTATTGCCCGCTAGAAGGTAGCTCCCACATTTGATAAGCCAAAAGGAATTTTGGCATATGCGAATGGTCCCCATTTGGTGGTGAATGTGGTTTTATAATGATATTCTTCTTTAACTTGGACTTGATTGTAACCCGAGAAGCCACCTAGTAGAGAAAACATTTCTGAACCTGCCTTGGTCTGCAAAATTGATTCCATGGACGACAGTGGATAATGGTCTTTTAACAATGCTCTATTCAGGTCACAGAAGTCAGCACATAGATGAATGTCTCCGTTCTTTTTTTAGACTGGCACAAGGTTAGATACCCAAGTACTGTGTTTGATTGGAAACACAATCCTTGACTAGATCAACTTCCCTAGCTCTTGTACCATTAGGGCTTAAATCTTTGGATTGATAGGCCTTTGTTTTTGTCGGACATGTTTAGCACCTTCCGTGAGCTCTATGGTATGTTGGATGATGCAAAGATCATACCCTCTGAGGTCATCATAAGATCATGCTACGACTCCCTCATATGCTTCGCATAAGTGTATCAACCTATCTTTGTCGTGTTGTGGGACTTATTTTCCAATTTTTAGTTTTCGTCCGCCTTCGACCTCAAGGTCGACGTAGTCTGCTTGGTTTGCCACAAATTTCCTCCTGTTGTTTATGGCGTCATCGCAGTCGAACAGATTTTTGAGCATGGCCAACCCTTTCAAAATTTTGTTTGATCTTAGTTGGATGATTTGTCCTTCGTATGCTTCTTCAATCCTTGGTTGGAGATGATCGAAAAACTCACTCGACTGTTGAATGAGCGAGGCAATGTGTTCATCACTTTCGAACACTTGCCAACTCTGATCGTTATTTGGAAGGGATGGTCAGACGATTACCCGTACTGAGTGCACATTTTTTATCAAGTCAGAAACAAGATCGAATTGAGATTCTACCATTGCCATGCGATCGAAAGCTGAATTTTGCTCCCTTGGTACCACATGAATATTAAAAGCTTTGAATCTTTCAATGAGGTCCCATACTCTATGTCTATAAGATCACATGCACACATTTTTTGCAGCAGAAGTGTTTCTAACTTGATTGATTATAAGTTTGGAATCCCTGACCACTATTATCTATTTGATACCCATGCACTCCATGAGGCTTAGTCCTTGCACAAGACCCTCATATTCGGCCTCATTGTTTGAGTAGGCAAATTGAAAGCGGAAGGATCTGAGAATTTTCTCATTGTTTGGAGATGTTAAGTATATCCTAGCACCAACGCCTACTTTGCACCTTGCACCGTCAAAGTGCAACGTCCATAGCTCTGAATTTTGCTTGGCTGCGGAGCCCTTTTCTATCTTTGACAACTCTTGATCTTCCTCGTAGATGACGTAGGTTCTCAAACTAGTAGCATGATATTTATCAAAAGGATTGGGATCTCCATAGCTGCTTAAAAAGACTTCTTCAGATCCAAATTCGTCTTCGGTCGCCTTCTCTTCTCCTTGTAGCTTGTTGTCAATGACTTCTTCTTTAGTGTAAGATATTTGAGCAACTTTGGTTTGTTTTATTATGGGAGGAGTATGGGTATCTTCGTAGTTAGTCATGGCTTCATTAGCCACATGCTCAGAATGTAGGGATTTTGAGACAATCTTCATTTTCACTCCATGTTTGGTCTTGAGGATTAGGTGAGACCAATCCAAATAAAGGTATCCACCTATCTTTTCTATAGATTCCCGTGATAGACAAAGGCCGAACATGGGGGAATGTCAATGACCATGGTATCTTGCGGCACCGTGATACTAGGACAAACAAACAATGTTAAAGGGAGGTCTTTAATGAGGCCAACCGTTTTGACCTTGTTCCCATCCAGCTACATGAATTCTCTTTTTAGGGGCTCATAGCTAAGTTCTAAGGCTTCAGCTATTTGCTTGGGCATGACTGTGGTACTGGCACCAAAGTCAATCATGGAGTTGTGTAACAATTTTTTCCCTATAATGAGAGTTAGGAATAAGGGTTTAGGTTTTGGATTCTCCCCTTGTCCCTCTATCGGAGCATCCCCTATAGTGTTCGCAAGAAATTTGGCTAGAGGTGATTCGTCAATGGTCCTTTGGGAAACTTGTTATGTTGGTTGTTTAACTGCATCCTTCAGTAGGGCCTCCTATAGCAATGAATTATGTTTTGGGATGGCTAAGATATCCCAAAGGGACACATTTGCGGAATATTTCTTCAATTGTTCTACCATATTGAGTGGTGACATATTTGGATGCTTTTGTTCTTTTGCCTTAGTGAAAACAATTTATTTTCTTTTTTTGCGTACTTGGATATGTGTACATAGATGGCAAAAAAGGTGTGGTTGTGCTAGTAGATGGAATCTCTTGATTGGAAGCTGATCTTTGGGGAATATCGACATGAGGGGGCAAGGTGGCAACTTCTTGGCATCAATCAGATTGTTCTCTACCTTCACCGCTATGGTGTATGAATCTGGTCATGTAGTTCCGCCAAGCGATTGGATCATCATAGAAATGTCAACGTTGATGGACTTTAAGTAGAACATGAACACTAGTTCGATCGATGGTCAGATGGAATTATGGATTCTTTGCCAAGTTGTATGAAATTGGGCATTGAAATCCGTCATGGCTTCGAATGAGGCCCGCTTTATCATTGATAGCTGGTGATATAATGAGGATCTATCTCCATCATTCAAGAATCTCTCAAAAAAGGGATCTTCGAGTTGTTCCCAAGTACCGATGGTGTTGGTAGGCAGAGTGCTATACCAATCTAGCGCTCTCCCTTGAAAAGAAGATGCAAGCAATCTCAACTCTACATTCTGATTTGTTACCCTGTGTACCAAGCAAACGTCTACAACATCTTGCAGATGTTCAGATGGTGTTCATGAGCCATCTTTGGTGAACTTTGGAATAGATTTTAGAGCAGAGACCGAGATAGGAGCCTATACGGCAGGTGCCATTGGGGCAACAAGGGGACTTCCGACATCCCAAGCCACATAATTTTGGTTTGTGATCAACATTATGGCTAGGATCCGATGGTTTTACTAGGCGAATTTGGGTATGAGCTGTTACCAACATGGACACTAACAAACCAGGTTTATTTTGTGGTTCGCAGCCTAGTGACTGGCCAGTGATTTACACGGGCTTTTGATTTGGTTATCATTTTGTGGTCCCATCGAGTGTGCCAAGAAGAAAAAACTGTTGATGCCAAAAAATGGCAAGATAACAACCCTTTGTGGGAAACTCAGTTTTAGGGGGGGACCTATTGCACCAAACTAAGTAACCTCTAGTTTTTAAAGAAGCTGACTTCTTCTATAACAAGGGTTGTGAAAATGGGAAAAGGAAGCTGATATAAAGCAAAGGGGTCTAACTAAGGTGATACGTCAAGATTTAGATCTGCAACATGATAAATCTATCTTGGGGATGACTTAAGGGTCTATGGGTAGTCTGGTGCATTCCAGAATGGCAGAATAAAAATAGAAGCCTGAGTGATTCATCATATGACATAAAATAACTTCATACATTTTAATAGAAAGAAGAGTCCAAGACATGATCTAAACCAGTGAACTTGTATTAATTTATATAAGTCTGGGAATGAAACATCTAGTACAATAATGACACAGTAAAAATTATCAAATATCAAAGAAAATAGAAAGGCCGAACAATGGCACAGTCTGTGAGTTCTTTACGATAATCTAATAAACAATCAAAGGCCTAGTTATTCTATTATTTTTTTTGCTCAACTCTGAACTAAAATTCAAACCTCTCTTTTCTCTCTTCAGAGAAGCAATATTTATAATGAAAACCTAGCTTGTCGAGCAAGTAACAAAAAATATACTCTGATTATGAGTAATGATGCATTAGCAATGATTTTCCCTTGGCCATTACAACCGAAAATATTCAAGCTAGGAATGAAGACATCCAAGGGTCGGATGCATCCCCTACGAATAATGGTAGTGGTCCCAACAGACCAGAGTACTTGACACGTGCAATCGATTCATGACAACAGTTACAAAACATGGTAGTTTGTGAAAGGTTGTTGCCTTCTTGGCCTCCTCCCGCAACAAAGTTC